>JAVLUX010000049.1:11836077-12363577 GCA_032164185.1 Moxostoma hubbsi | reverse complement strand
GCTGTGTGCTGTATTGTTATGGTGGTTTACATGGTATTAAAATGTATCATGTTGTGCTGGTTTTTTAACACATTTTCCCCTGAACGATTAAGGTAATAAATGTGCGGAACAGTGTGATGCACTCACCTGACATGAAAATAAGCAATGAGGAAATGACCAGCTATCTTCACATTGTCCTGGAGTTTGCAGGGGAACTTGAACCTTATGCTCCAGAACTCAAAGAATTAAGAGAAGAGATAACACAGGTAGATGGCAAATTAATCACATAATTATCACAAACAACTGCAGCCCAGTTATTGTGTTTTTCATAGGCTATGTTTAGAA
Source organism: Moxostoma hubbsi (assembly GCA_032164185.1). NCBI lineage: Eukaryota > Metazoa > Chordata > Actinopteri > Cypriniformes > Catostomidae > Moxostoma > Moxostoma hubbsi. The sequence goes on along the minus strand of JAVLUX010000049.1, from coordinate 12,363,253 downwards.
TGGAATACTAGTTTACTACTTACTGTATACTGCACTGTATACACTGAATGTAGTAGGTGAAACAGTAGACATTGCTCCACAATAAGTGATTTAAACAGTAGGATGCTACATAATTGTGTCATCATGTGAGTGGTGTCCAGATAAATAATATAATTTATTATTAATAATAACTGAATTCAGTAATTAAACGTTTACAATGTTCTTTGTAGTTTAACAACATTTTGGACAAGAATTTCTGTCAAACCTCGCAAAATGAAGTAGATGGCAAACTGGAAGATATCCAGAGCGTGAAAGATATCCAGAAAGTTCTGGATCGTGAGCAGCAAGCTATGAAGGAAAAGATTGAAGATATTCTCTTCCGCTTTGAGGGGAACCCAGATAAAACCGCCAAAGTAAGTACATGTTTAGCATTGTGTATGAAAACTAAAGAGAACAGTCCCTAAAAGAACATGGAAAAAATACATCTCACCAGTGTTTTATGTAGAACTGTTGGATTAAGCTGTTATGGGTGTAAATCTGTGTTTGTCCCTGTATTTTAAGGAAGAACCACAGGGTATGAACAATATCCTGAACTTTCTGGACCAAAACAAAGACCTCCTTGAGAACTTGGGCCCTCAGGTCACCAAACTTAAAGAGATGCAGGACAAAGTAGATCAACATGATCATCAGATCACCAACCTGACTGACAGAGTGGACCAACTGGAGCAGGTGACACATGGTGAGTCAGAAAATAATAACAAGGTTGTTCACCCACAAATACATCGCTTTGATAGGTGATAAAAGATTTGGAAAATGCTTTTGAGGTGTATTGAGAGAAAAAGAAGGCTACTCAAGGCAATGTTGTGACGACATGCATCACTGCACCGTTACACCCGTCTACACACAAAAAAAATAACTCTATGGCTGAACTTGATTCAATCATGGACAGTGGTTCCACGTGTTTGAAATGAGTTTTCTTATATTAAAATGACCATGTAATTTTAGCTTAAACACTTGTTGTAACCTTACTGAATCAAAATAACTCTTTTAATGATGCGCTAGCCAGGGCTGGACTGGTAATCTGGCATATCGAGCATTTGCCCTCCTTTGGGGCCGACGCACTTTGGGGCCGATCAGGGGCGGACTGACCATCGGGAGAACCAAGCGGGTTGGCCGCGAAACGGCCGAATGGGCTGCGATATGGTAAAAGGACAGCGGGAGAGAAAGAGGATAAAATATATATATACATTTTACATAGCTGTACATATTATACACAGTCAATATGCAATTTGGAACAAAAGACAACTATGTTTGTGGCCTGTGGGATATATGGTCCATTTTTATTCCAATGAACTTCAGTTTATTTGGGCAGTGGGGGTTCTTATGTTCTGCACTCTCCGATGACTTCTTCATAGGATTATCGTATGGCACACCTCATATTGTATTTTCCAACAACTTATCGCATTTTTACCCCAGCCCTAGTTAGCACAGCAATTGCTCAATGGATAAAGCAATATGTAGAATACTGTAAATGTATTGGATCTCAACCTAGGCTCAAGCTCCACTCATCATGATGGTAGCCGCCAAAGCTCCAACATAACAGAAATTCTTCAAAATCTCATAACAAAACATTACACACTAAAAAAGTCTCCCCATTATATTCATCTTTCACAAAGACACATAAAATAACACTTAATTTTACCAAACAAAAAATATTAATGTTGTCCCAACACAAATGGATTAAGTAAAGATGACAAGATTCAGTTAATTAAATCTCCCTTGGTTACATGAGTTTTTTGAGTAATATGAACATTGAGTAAAACTGACTATAGTAAAAGTTTTTATTTAAGTGTACAATGATTTAGCTATATACTGGCTAGAGAGTTGTCTTCAGTGTCTGCATTTTGCTGCTTATGATTGAATTAAACAAATATAAACATTGTTTCATTAGAAAAAAATTAGCCATAAAAAATTAGTTTCTTCACTGTCATGCCGTTAATATTTAAATAATTTCATTAAGTATTTATTAATTGAATAATGATATTTAGTTTTCATGTGATCCCCTGTTTTACTGTGTAATTTAACAATAAAGTATCACACAGGTCCTGAAATACCCAATGAAATACCCAATTTTTTGCCATTCACAGATCCAGTGTGTCCTGACAAACCACCAAGATACAAGAATCATCTTTTAGAATATTCTCGTGCAAAGAAATGGCTAGATCCTAAATTTACTGAGGACCAGGAAGCTCAAGGTAACCGATCCATCATAAGTTCATACTGTTTATGTCCATCTATAAATGCATATTAGTCCTTTAGAAAAAGATTATCATGTAGTTTTATGTAAGATATACAGGAATACATTCACAGGAAATGCATGAAGGAAAATAATAGAATCACTTTTGTAAATGAGGGATACAAAACATAAATGTAGTTTCTTTTAATTCAGGTCAGATTCCACAGTTATTCATATAAGAACAGAGCAGGCCAGGTAGGGGATCTGATAGGAAACCATGCTGCTTTATATGGTAAAGTGGCACAGAGGTAGTCTCAGGCTCAGCTGGCAGGCTTCTACTCATTTTCCAGGAGTCAGGGTGCACAGATTTTTATCAGTTTGCCAGAAAACAATTTTCCAAGGGTGTAAGTTTGGTTTTAACATTAGTAGGGATGTTTTTAAAATCAATCATGTATACAGATGGACCATGTTTTTACAGTACCTGAAGTAAAATGGCTTCTTACAGGTAACCAGTTACTCTTGTTTAGAGAAAGTATTTATATTAAGTACGTAAATATTTGTACACCACATTTTGGACATAGAAAAAAAACAAGCTTACAACATGGTGAAGTTTGATGATTTTGTTCAAAAATCCTGGTCTTTGTACAGCTCTAGAGCTAGGTTATGGTCAAATAAACACATTTGAATGTTTAAAGGGATAGTTCACCCAAAAATGATCATTTACTCACCCTCATGCCATGTCTGATATGTATGACATTCTTTCTTCTGCTGAACACAAATTAAGAATATTTTAGATCTGTTGGTCCATATAATGCAAGAGAATGGTGGCCAGAATTTTTAAGGTCCAAAATGCAAATAAAGGAAGTATAAAAGTAATCCATATGACTTCAGTTGTTAAATCCATGTCTTCAGAAGTGATGTGATAGGTGTGCGTGAGAAACAGATCAATATTTAAGTCCTTTTTTACTATAAATTCTCCTCTCCGCCCAGTAAGTGGCAATATACACAAAGAATGTGAATCGCCAAAAACAAAAGAAGAATGTGAAAGTGGATATTTATAGTAAAAAGGACTTAAATATCCATGTTTCTCACCCACACTTGTATCGCTTCTGAAGATCTAAATTTAACCACTGAAGTCAAACTAATTATCCTCAGTGATGTTTCTTGCTAATACTGCTAATATTTTTAATAGACTTTTTCGAACATTGCCTAGTGAAACAGAAAATGTGCAGATATAAATGCCTTCATATTACATTCAATACTTATGTTTAATTCTGTCACAACTGTAATCACTAGCAATATTGATAAGGTATATTCAAAAGTCTCATACCTTATAGTAGGTAGTGTCAAGTCCCTACTGTCCATATCCAAATCTTTTCCCATGCTTAAGTTTTTTTAAGAGCTGAAGAAGACCTAATCGGTGGATTTGCCAAATTTTGTTATGTTAATGGTATCAGATCTTTTAAAAGTTATATAAGGGTTTTGATTAAGGCAGTAATAAAGACTGCTGTGCCATTATTTGAATAACCACTCTGCCACACACAGACATGCAGTATCATACATTTTTTTTAATTTACCCAAAACGTCTTGAAAGACATGAAAAAATCCAACATCCGTGGTTGGTTGTCTTTTGATCAGAAGAACATAAAGTAATTTCATTTCTTCTCTGTACAGGCTACAGGGGTCGGGTGGAAGTGAATGGACAAATTTTCACCGGCAAAATGGTGTGGAATGGCAGGAAGGCTGCCCATCAGGAGGTAGCATGCATTGCCCTTGAGCAACTGAAATCACAGGTTGAAACCACAAATGAACCATCAAGCTCTTCAGTCTCATCAGTCATTCAGACCGACATGTCCAGTTCTTCTTCCTCGGGTAATAAAAAAAAGTTAAATTGCTGTATTTAAAAGTGGTGTGCAGTCCTGAACTGAGATGAAAGTAAAGTATAACATCTGTTACTTCTGACATTTCAGGGATCACTTTCTTTAGTAAAGTGACTGTGGTTCTTAATCAAGAAGTTGAGTCTGATGGATGCTATTCAAACAAAGAAGAAGCAATTGAATCATCTTATCAGGTTTTATGGAAACATTTACAAGGTGTTATGGACCCAATACAAGGTAATGCATGAAATGCTTAGGTTAGGCTTTAAACATGTAGGAATAATTTAATATCAGTGTAAAGCTACACTTCGATATGACATAGTCTATTGTCATCTCTAAAGTGCCTCCCACTTATTCTTGAGGAGGAATGTTTTTTCTGTACATTTAAAATACTTAAAATGCTTTATACTAAGAATGAGAATTCTCTCATCATTTACTCACCCTCATGCCATCCTAGATGTGTATGACTTTCTTTCTTCTCCTGAACACAAACAAGGTCCTTTCAATGCAAGTGTATGGTGACCAGACCTTTGAAGTTCCAAAAATCACATAAAGACAGCATAATAGAAATCTATGCGACTCCAGTGGTTTAATATGTCTTCTGAAGTGATGTTATCACTTTGGGTGAGAAACAGATCAATATTTAAATATTTTTTTTACTATAAATCTACACTTTCCCTTTCAGAATGTGATGAGATGATGAGTTAAAGATGATGTAAGCTAATCTATAATTTTAGCCATTCTACAATTTCCACACGCTGAGCTGTTGAATTAGCCACACCCCCTCTTTCCAAAACCCTGCACTCCAAAGATAACAAATGAGCTTTATTGAGACCAACATAGAGCAAAAATGGTTGTCAAAAACAACAGCATCAAAATAGCACCCTTAACTGACAACTTTTATGAACAACATGGCTTAAAAATTGCATTATGCCTCAGTAATTCACTGCAAGTACAATACTATGAGAATGCACAGAATGATTAACAGGCAGAAATCATCAGAAACTATGGCCTAGAGGATGCATTTTTTTTTTGCTGTTTACTGAGTGTTTACAGAGACTGGTGAGATATCTCACAACACTTATTTCATTAATATCTTTCAGGGAGATCTTTCCATGAAAAAATTATTTAAATATCCTTTAAATATCTGTTTCTCACCCAAAGTGATTGCATTGATTGTTATTTTTGGAGCTTGAAAGGTCTTGTCACCATTCACTTGCATTGTGTGGACCTACAGACCTTGAAATATTCTTCCAAAAATCTTAATTTGTCTTCAGCATCTTCAGAACACATTTGAAGAAAAATAAAAAAATATCTTTGCTCAGTAGGTCTTTAAACTGCAAGTGGATAGTGATCTGACCTTTGAAGCTCCAAAAAGAACAGACAGTCAGTATAAATGTCATCCAAACGACTCTGGTTAAATTAATGTCTTCTGAAGCGAAACGATTGCTTTTGCTGCAAAAAAGATGAATATGTACTGTAAATACTTTTTAACTATAAACAAAATGCCGGTCAGCCGCAGTACGTGCATGTGATGTAATCACGTTGGCATGTTCAGAACAGACGCACGTTTGTTTAATCACAATAGTGCATTTGTGTGCTCATCCTGGATGTCTGAACTGAGAGGCAAACATGAAATTATGTCCGTAACATGCCGACGCAAATACGTCACACGAAAGGCTGCGTGTACTCCGCCCTCTCATAAATGTACATACTGCTGCTGACCAGAAGTGATGATTTACAATTAAAAAGTACTTAACAATTTATCTTTTTCACACCAAACACGGTCGTTTAGCTCAAGAAGACATTCATTTTAACAGCGATAGTCATATGGATGAGGTTTATGTTGACTGTCTGTTCTTTTTGGAGATTCAAATGTCTGATCACCATCCACTTGCATTTTAAGGACCTACTGAGCTAAGATTTTCTTTTTTTTCTTCAAATATGTTCTGAAGAAATAAAGTTATACACATCTGGGATGGCTGTAAATGGTGAAATTTCCCATTAAGACTCGGGAGGGTATACTTTGTTTTTCCGCATGCATACTATTTTCGGAACAATAAGATTTCACAATAGGCATTTCCCAATGCCACAAATAGAAACCAAGCCTACATTGTGTTATGCTTTTAGTACATTTGGCGGCAGGCGCATTTGCCGACCACTCAAAAACCGACTGTGCAGTGCTCATACTCTGCTGATGATGAAATTTGCATCACGCATACTGTGTGTGAGACGTACCAGCATGCGGAAAACCGAAGTATACTTTGGCCTTTATTGTGTCAACTGTCAAACATGTCAGCATTTCATATTTTTTTTAAAAATAAAGCCATTTCTGGTTTATGCAAGACAACATAGAGCTTTAAAATGATTTTTGGAACAGCACAATTTCATTTCCATTGCAACAGGTCGGACATACAGGTCTGTGATCATGGAATATTTCATGAAGTGTGGTTTCCAAAAACCAGCAGAAGTCTTTGATCCAATTGATGAGAAAACAACCATCTGCAAGCTCAAGCTCAGCGGTTCATTTACTTTTTATGACAGAGGTGATTTCAGTCCTGCTGTTATTCATCAGTTAAATTCATCTTCATCTTCAGTTCACAAAATAAATTTATTTTGATTTATAAGCTTATTGTATGTTGATCTTGTCTTCATTTCTTAAATTGCTTAGTGGGCTCCACCAAGAAGAAACAGGCTGAGCAACAGGCAGCTAAAGTTGCTCTACAGCATCTGACAGGGATCCTCAACTCTGCTCCAATATCCGATACTGAGATGAATTTTAAAGGTATTTTGAAGGAGCGTCTAGAGGGCCAAGGTCTTAAAAGTCCCATTTATGAAACAGAGCAAAAAGAAGGACCCAGCATAGAGTCAGAGAACAGTGGCACCAGCCAAGAGCATTCAAACTGTGAGTATGACTTGGCATAACATTTGTGAAATATGGAATTGTGCAAGGTATTTTGAGATATTTTGGCGAAACATAATAAAGTGTTGCATACTCACACACTGTTTATCCCTCTTGGTTTGTTTGTTTTTTCTTCTCAAATATTTGAGTAGCATCTGCCACTCTGACTAAAGTGAAACAGGATTCACAGCCGGAGTCTGAAAGCATCTCCACACCACTGGAGCTCTCATCACACCAGGATTCAGTCAGTGATACTGTTCCTCTAATGCTGAACCCTCAAGATTCCAGTGCTCCTAAAAAGGCCAAGATTGATTGTCCAGGTAATGGAGCATAAATTCAAGAAGATGATGATGTGCTATTGAAGGAGGCACCAGTTAGAGTATAATGAAAGACCAAAAAACAAAAACGTTTTGTGTAGATTCCCAATGCTTTTATTTTAAATGTAATTCCAAAACATGAACAGGGTGCATGTACACTCACTGGGCAGTTTATTAGGAACATTATGGTCCTAATAAAGTGCCCGACGTGGTCTTCAGCTGTTGTAGCTCATCCGCCTCAAGGTTCAACGTGTTGTGCATTTTGAAATGCTGTTCTGCTCACTACAATTGTACAGAGCTGTTATCCGAGTTACAGTAGACTTTGTCAGCTTGAATCAGTCTGGCCATTCTCTGTTGACCTCTCTCATCAACAAGATGTTTCCGTTCGCAGAACTGCCAGTCGCTGGATGTTTTTTCGTTTTTGGCACCTTTCTGAGTAAACTCTAGAGACTGTTGTGAGTGAAAATCACTAGAGATCAGCAGTTACAGAAATACTCAAACCACCCAACTGACACCAACAATCATGCCATGGATGAAATCAATGAGATCAAATTTTCCCCCATTCTGATGGTTGATGTGAGCATTAACTGAACTCCTGACCTATATCTGCATGACTTTATACATTACACACACACAATTGACTGATTAGATAACTGCATGAATAAGTAAGTGTACAGATGTACCTAATAAAGTGCTCAGTGAGTGTATATTGCAAGTTGACAGACTAATACAGCAGAAAAATTGTATAACTTAATAAAAAAAATAACATTTAATAATTAAATGAAAAACTTAAAAGTGAAAAGAACAAATAAAATAAAAAACAGAAGAGAAAATATTAAACAGCATATTAATGAATGATTAACAAACCAATAGATAAATAAAAAATAAATACAAACAAATAAATAACAAATAAATGGTCACATACACATATTTAGTCACATTGTGCAATTCCTCTGCCATTAGCAACAACAGATGAAACTGCAAAAGTAATGTTTCCCAAACACCCCATCATTCACTGTTGGCCAAACATGTAGTCCCACCCCAAAGTCATGCCATTGATTACTTCTTATGTCAAGTTTTAATAACAGTACGAAATGGTGAAATACTAATTTGGCTGGTACAAAATGTAAAACTTGTACTCCCATAGAGAAATACTGTATAAAAAACAGCAAACAATGGTTTTATGATTTTTCCTAAGTTTAACTCCTTAATCCCAAACCTAAACATAATGTTTAACCCCTTACCCCAACACTACAGTAAATCTAAAAAGTGTTGGATAGGATGCCTGTATTGTATTGATTTGAAATTCTGTTTGTTTATTCGTTGTTATAAAGTCGTCATTTTACGTACAAGCCAAGTAGTACGATATCTTACGAATTTTCCATCTCATACAAATATTTGTACAATTGTTTGTGCCATTCAAAAATCAAAGCAATGTTGAGTTTTGATTATTTCGTTCTTCATGAGGCTATTGTTTCTACAGTTGCAAGGTGACAGGTACAATATTAAGTGAAAGGTTAAAGTTAATCGTAGTATTAAATAATGGTGCATAGTCCTCATGCACTAATTTGAAAATCAAGCATAGAATCAGTTCAGGCAGGTCACGTGAGTCAAACTCGCAATCAGCTGACCCTCGGCTAATCATGATGTCCAATACAGTACCAATACAATTTAGACGTTTATCAGAGCGGTCCTATTTAAGTGCTCCATTTCTTCATTGCTTTAGCTGCCTTTTCATTACATGGATCCAAACTGCACTGAACACCCTCCTCCATCCCCAGCTCCACCTCTTGTATGGCAATTTTGCTTTTAGTTTTATCTACATCTGTCTTGTGTTCTGCACACTAAGACTACAATTGTTTGCCAGTTTGGAATTCCTATCTTCAGTGTGTTATTGCGCATTGTTCTTGATTTACCAACTTGATATACAATATTTGAAGTTCATTAAGTGTCATTTAATGTATTGTGCAATGAACAATGTTGTAATACCTCTGCTGGATCTGTTCCATGCACGGATGGGTGGAGTTTGCCCAGAACAAACCATACTGCCTACATCATCATATTGCTTCAATTGTCTATAAGTGAATAAAAGAATTCAAGTCAAGTATTCATTTGATGGAAGTAGTGCTGACTGAAATATATCTAATTATGATTTTTTACATTTCAGGATCTATTTACTTTGGTAAAGTTACTATGGTCCTTGATCAAGAAATTGTGTCTGATGGACACTATTCAAATGAAGAGGAAGCAAGAGAATCAGCTTATAAGGTTTTATGGCAACATTTTTGCATCAGTGCTCCAAAAGAAGGTAAATTAAAAAGATTAGATTATTTTTCAAATACTTTTGTCTGAGCCAATATAATGACAGCTAAGGTTTTTCATTGGTTCTTGAGGGGTAAGACTTAAAGGTCTTGTTGTGAGGCAAACCTGTTAGCATTTACAGCATATTTTGAATAAAGATAAAGCTTTGCTGTTCTGTAATTAGCATTATTGTTTAAAAATGATTTTCAGAATATCAGGTTGGTTTTTATTCCCATTACAACAGGTCAAACATACAGGTCAGCAATCACGGAGTATATCAGCATGTGTGGTTTCCAAACACCAGAAGCACACTTTGTTCCGACTGATGACAACATAATCATCTGCAAGCTCAAACTCAACGGGCCTTTTACTTTTTATGACAGAGGTGATTTCAGTCCTGCTGTTATTCATCAACTACTCACCATTTGGGTGAATGTTTGTCTAGAATTGTCATATTTCATCCCAAAATCATTTGATTTTCAATCAGAAATAATGTATTTATAATAACTGATTCAGTGGTCTGTTAAAATGTGAAAAGCTAATTTGAATAATTCTCATTAGAATAATGCAAAAGAAAAAAAAAGAAGCAGCTATTATTTAAATGATAAAGTACATTTGTAAAGAACTATAGTCTTGCAGGATGGTTTTCATTATTGTATTGCAGTACTGTTTTTTCACTCTTTTCAGTATTGAGATTTCTATAATTTTTTATTAAACTAATGAGAGTTTAATATTTCATTATGAGATTACCCATTTATCTTCTCTTCACTAAAAGAGTTTTGGTTACATTTTCAAGATGTTTTATGTTGATCTTTAGTCTTCATTTTTTAAATTGCTCAGTGGGCTCCACCAAGAAGAAACAGGCTGAGCAACAGGCAGCTAAAGTTGCTCTGCGGCATCTGTCAGGGATCCTCAACTCTGCTCCAATATCCGATACTGAGACGAATTTTAAAGGTCGTTTGAAGGAGTGTCTAGAGATGCTGGGTCTCAGCAGTGCTATCTATGAAACAGAGAAAAAAGAAGGACCAAGCGAAGTGTCTGTGAACAGTGAAATCAGCACAGACTGTTCAAATTGTGAGTTTGACTTTAGTTATTTTTTTGTTTTTTTATGTTCTGACATCTGTGGCAAATGGAATCGTGCAAAGTATGTTTAAGTATTATGGCTTAATTATAAAAGAGTTGTAGTATAAATTACACCTCTCTATTGCCAGTAAACCTTTTTTTTTTTGTCTGACTAGTGCTATTTCTGTAGTATCTGTCACTCAGGCACCAGTGAAACAGGATTCAGAGCTGGAGTCTGAAAGCATCTCCACACCAGTGAAGCTCTCATCACACCAGAAGCCAGTCAGTTATACTGTTCCTCTATTATCAGATCCTAAAGAGTCCAGTTCTCCAGGCTTACAGAGTAAAAGGGCCAGGATTGATTGTCCAGGTAATGGAGACTACAGTCTTTATGAAGGAAGATGATGTGCTATTGCGAGGGATGCATTGGGGGGTGCCAGTGCTACATTGTAAGAGAGGTTTCCTTTGATAAAAGAAAAGCAGGAAAATAGATGTTTCAAAATGATTGAATAAATATGATAATTATTTATTAATAAGTTATTTGCAGGTATAAGGTACATGTTTGTAACATGTTTGTATTCTTTTTTGTTTTTACAGAAATAGATGAACTCTTTAACGTATTTAATCTGAAGCCACCACATGTGAAATTTGTGGACATCAATTATGATCAGAAGTTCATATGTACTGTGGGAATCAACTTTGAAAATTTTAGTTTTTATAACAAACAAGGCTACGACTCTAAGAAAGAAGCCATTCGAAAAACCTACCTGTTGTTCGGCTGTGCATTGGCAATTTTTGATCCTAGCACAGGTACATTGTTGTGTATCTATGCATACTTCTGCATTCTTGTAGCCTAAATATTCCTTATATATAGCTATATTTATGCTGCTTAACCAAAGCTGTTTTTTTATTATCCAATTCAAGATGAAAAGCAGTCCAGTGCAAAGGTGAAACAACACTTTTCTCAGAACTCTCTTGCCCTTCCTCAGGATGATTTTGAGGCCTCAACAAAGCCATTTTATTGCTTACTAAAGAACATAACTTACAATGTTGTCTATGAGGGACAAGGTAAGTAGTTTTGTCATTTGATGTTGCGTAGAGTGAAGCAACAGTTTTTTTACTCAATTAGTAGAATCAAGTAGAACAGGGTTGGTAACCTTTTTTAAATTAAATTCATTTGTATTTTTTCTTGGTTATTACTGTGCCATAGCACCCCTACCCCATTTAGATGTATTATTTTCAATATAATACTGTTCAACCGAACTGAACTGTGCAACGTAACTGACCTTAGTGAGTGCGACCTAATTAGTGTAGTGCAGATCAGTTTCTGGTTTGCGCAGTGCTGTCTGTGCCGCAGTGGGTTGCGCAAGTAAACAGATTTCTGATTTCAGGTACAGTATGTTGCATTGCACATCCCACTTGAGTGTTTGGCTTTCTCTACACCTTAAAACTAAATATGAGGGGCTAGACAAAGTAGGATTTCTGCAAGAAGTTAAACATTTCTTAATAAAAATAAATAAACTAAACAAACTAACTTACTGCGCAAACAAGCTTCTTTTGCTGATAAAAAATTATAATGACATAACTGTATGTTTTTGTTCGGCAAAGATGATCGTTTGGTGATATTTTTCCTATTTGTGCACATTCCTGAAATTCTTGACCTGCGATAGGAAAACTCGGCTAGTCGAAGATTGGTTAAAACTAATGTTGGGTTTGTGGTGGCTGTGAGTGACGTTCTTTTTTCATTTTCCTCAACAAACTAATTTGAAACGTAGGGCATTATGATTGCTGCGTTGCAGAAACATGGACTGAATCGCAGAATTCAGTTATAAAAGCGGAATTAACCGTAAATCATGGAATGTCACAGGATTTTACATATTTGGGATAAAGTTAATGTATAAATGCACCATTAATCAAATTTAAATCATGATATGTCCTAGTGCGATAATTAAACCACAAAAGGCTAAGATTTAATTAAACAAATAGCCTACACGGTTTGCATGAGCTTCGTGCTTTAACAGAAAGTGAATGTGAGAAGCCGCTGCTTATACACTAACCTTAAGATTAACATCACACACGCTCTGTGTGTGTATTAATGACAAAGAGCAGAGCACTTTATTCACTGAGAAGCAATATATATATACACATATACACTGGCGCCAAAAGATTGGAATAAAGTACCGATTTTGCTGTTTCGGAACGGAAATTGGTAATTTAATTCATCAAAGTGGCATTTTTGATCAAATCTAGGCCCCATTTCCAGCAGCCATCACTCCAACACCTTATCCTTGAGTAATCATGTTAAATTGCTAATTTGGCAATAGAAAATCACTTGCCATTATATCAAACACAGCTGAAAGCTATTTGGTTCATTAAATGAAGGTTAATTAGGACCCAAGCACTGAAAGTGCAGGGTGGGCTCTCTAGCACCACCTAGAACATGGGCATGTTCGGGGGGCTCTGTAGCACATCCCTTTTGAGCTACAGTCACCAAACTTTGTACACATATAGATCTCATCAAGCCGGACAACTTTCGCTCTGACAGTCAAAGCTCTGCTCAACAGCAATTTGGCCATTTTGGATAGTTTGAAAAATGCATGCTCTGGAATTTGAAATACTCCTAACTACTCTAACTCATTTCATGTTACAGGTAACAAATGTGGGCAATATCATGCCAAGACATTGACAATGCTAAGTTATTAGGATAAATAAAGGATTTTTTATATATCAAACAGTGTTGCCAAGGCGACACGATAAAATAACATAAAAAATTGGAATAATGAAATGTCTCACGTATTCTGCGTGCATTTACATAAAAATTGTGTCAAATGTTTGTCTTTGCAGGCTGCTCAAATTAATGTGGCTATTGTGGGTCATGGTCGTAGCGCCAACATCTGGTGGAAGGAAGTGTGTCACTTTTGACAGACTTTAAAATATCCCTATTATTTTTACCTGAATTGCTTAAACATTTTTTTAGAATAATGTCAAGACAGTGCAGATTTAAAATTCTGAAGGGATTCTTGATATCTTAAACACTGTTGCCATGGCAATGTAGTAAATGTCATCATTCCTTTTTGTGTATATTCACATGTTTTGAGGTATTTGGCATGCTTGGATTTTCAAGTTTATTGTTAATAAAAATATTTATTTTTTTGATATGAATAAAATATCAACTGAAATGTAAAAATACTAGAAAATCATGCATATGTCTATCCCAGTTCTGAGTGCAATTACAATAAATGTCCAATAGAGGGCAGCCAAGCTCCATTGTTGAATGATTCCCAACTCAAAGTCCTTTCAGATATCTAGAAGGGATCCCTCTTTTGTCAACTACTAGCACATGTGCAGTCTGTTGTGTATGTCAAAGTATGTGTAACTAACTATGTTTATCAAAAGAACAGCAGATAAAGTTAAAGATCCGTTTAAGATGGCTAGCAAAATAACAATGTCTGTATCTTTGAAAAAACAGCTTGTATTCGGTAGCAATGACGTCACTCTCCACCCCATGTGCAAAAACAAACGCATTCAAGCATGTGAACGGCATGTAACATGATTTCAAATCTGTGCTGAAATTTTAAACAAATATTTTGAATATTTGCTAACATATAGGACTATGCAATTACACAAACACGTCAACACAAGTCATGCCAGCTTCTAGCAGAATTAAAAATAATAAACGTATTCAGAGCTGGAGTAATTTCACGGCTCCCAAAAGCTATCTTGTTAAACACAAAGGAAGGAATATTTTATGATGTTTCATTTAACAGCACAAATCAACAAAAACTAACAACACTGGTTTGAAGCGATTTGATGTGAAGTCACTGCACCCAAAAAGTTTCATGTTATCTCTAAGGAAGATAAATAGTTACAGTGTTTCTTTTCAAGACACAAATCAGCACAAACGAACGACTCACTGGTTCAGAGCAATTTGAACTTATACATTTCCATGACTTCCAGGAAAAACACAATTTTAAAATTCTGTGATATATCCAGGTTTTCCATGACCGTGGCTTCGTTGGCCTATGGTGCTTTAGTTCGTTCAGGAGAAAAAAGCTTGGCTTCTTCCATTGTATAAATTAGACTGAAGGTTGCCAACCCCTTATGTAGAACCCTTATTAATAACACCTTATTAAACAACAGTATACAAATTGGGTACAGAAAGATATGTGTATTTAATTTCCTGTATGCTTGCCTTTCGGTTAATATGATATGGTTTTTCTTAGGGTCCTCAGAGAGTGAAGCCAAGCTAGATGCTCTTCAGAAAGCCCTAAGTTCACTGTCACCTCTATTTGATTATCCTTCACTAACTGGAGCTAATACTGCCGAGGAGGTGGAGAATCAGCTGATCTACATGCTGAAAGGGGCTGGGCAGAAAGACCCCATTATTTCCCCTAAAGACCCTTTGAAAAAGGCCTGCATCCAGATATCTTTCAGTGACTACACAGTGAAGTGCATATGCAAAAGCACCAAGAAAGCAGCTCGTAATCATCTTAGTTCACGCATACTGGGCCTGCTGGGGGTAAAGACAGGTGAGAGCAATGATATGCCAACAGTTTCACCTAATTTGCCTTTCATGAAGATGAAAAACTGTGCCTGTCCCAAAATAAACACATGAATTTAGTGCATTTTATAATAAAAACTAATGTGCTAAAAAATGTATGCATCTAATCATGCCCCCTAACCAGAGGTTTACTTTTTGGTGGGCTTTAATAAAAATGGATGGGCAAATCTCACTAACTGCAGGACATGTTTACTGGAAAGCACTAAACTACACAAAACATGCAAAAAAAAGGTTTTAGGTTAAGGTCAACAATGTAACTACAGATGTATTTAAATGCAAGTACAATGCAACAACTCATATGTACATACCAAGTACACTGTATCAAATGCTGAAGTACACTGTAGTTAAATACACCTAATATAAAGTGGGTCCAAATAACCTAACCTTTGGCCTACCTTTGACACAAAGTCATAAGTCAAAGGCCTCTGGGCTTTTAATTTAATGTGTAAATTATTCATAGTAGCACCATAAAGTATTTAATTTAGATTAAATTAAAACGAGGCTGTGAGGTCTCGCATATAGCACAAGATGCACCGCAACAGCTAATCTTAACATGAATCTCCAGATTTATGATGGTAATATAATACTTTTTCTTCCATTCTAAACTTTTCATAGAACCAGACAATTCATTTTCAAGAAACTGTTTAGATGAGTGGTTTAAAAAGCAGAATCTGCCACAGCCAGTGTTTGAAGACACAGAAGAGACACTTGGAGCAAAAGCGACATTCAGTGTTCAGTTAACCTGCTACAGTCCAGGTGAGCTCTCACAGTCTGACATATACCCTCAAAAATACTCAATTTCTTTCTGATACAGTATATATATATATATACACACACACACACACACACACACACAACTGGTCAAAAGTTTTGAAACACTTGATTGAAATGTTTCTCATGATCTTAAAATCTTTTGATCTGAAGGCGTATACTTAAATGTTTAAAATTAGTTTTGTAGACAAAAATATAATTGTGCCACCATTTTAATTTATTTAATTACAAAACTAAAATTTAATAAAACATTTTTGTTTTTTAATTGATGACTTGGGCCAAATAATAAAGAAAAGCAGCCAGTAAGTGCCCAACATAGATGAGAACTCCTTTAATACTGTTTAAAAAGCATCCCGGGGTGATTCCTCAAGAAGTTGGTGGAGAAAATGTCAAGAGTACATGTCTGCAAATTCTAGGTAAAGGGTGACTACTTTGAAGATGATAAAATATAACAGTTTTGTTTTATCCAATTCCCATAGTTCCATTTATGTATTCCATAGTTTTGATGACTTAACTATTGTTCTAAAATGTGAAGAGTGTTTCAAAACTTTTGACGGGTAGTGTATGTATATATATATATATATTTATACTTTAATGTACTTTTATAACATTACATTTTTAAGCATTGCAGTAGGCACCATATTGGTTGATACTTATTAATTTATTTATTTATTTTTAGCCTGGGAATACAATTTGCAAACAGCAAAGAAGCAGCTGCTTGAAGAGCTCAGAATCAACAGATTTAAGTTTCTAACTGACTAAAATTTTGTAAATGTATTTTGTTGGGGACTGGGTAGCTCATTGAGTAAAGATGCTGTCTACCATCCCTGCAGTCGCAAGTTCGAATCCAGAGCATGCTGAATGACACCAGTCAGGTCTCCTAAGCAACCAAATTGGCAGGGTTGCTAGGTAGGGTTAGGTCACATGGGGTAACTACTCGTGGTCGCTATAATGTGGTTCTCACTCTTGGTGGGGCGCGTGGTGAGTTGTGCGTGGATGCCACGGAGAATGGCGTGAAGCCTCCACAAGCGCTATGTTTCCATGGTAACACGCTCAACAAGCCACGTGATAAGATGCGTGGATTGATGGTCTAAGATGCGGAGGCAACTGAGATTCGTCCTCCACCACCCGGATTGAGGTGAGTCACTAGGCCACCATGAGGACTTTCCAAATTGGGGAGAAAAGGGAAGAAAATCCAAAAAAATAAGAAAGAAAGAAAAACAGAAAATGTATTTTAGCTAATATTTGATATCTACCCAAAATTCACTTGGGTATTTTCAAATGGCCTATTCACCTGTAATCGTTCTGATTTTTTATGGTGGCAGTAATTTCTTTCTTTCTTCAATTCCAGTATTTATTTACATTATTTAATTTGGCAGTAAAGCTACAAGAATGGAACATAATACATGAAACCGCTTTAAAGACATTTATACCAAAGGTATACATATATATGTGTGTGTGTACAAAATCCTTTTAAAATCAACAAACATTTAAATTCCATTGATTGCGCAGCCTGAAGTTTAATTCATTTTCCAATATGAGTTTTCAAAAAATTTAATTCTGGTCCATTCTCTGCACTGAACCTCTCACCTTGAGGTCTCTCATTTAGAATTTCCTTCAATTTCCACCTTTATTTTACGTGCTTTTGGCTTTTGACACGGGAACTTGTTCCTTAGACGAAGCACTAGTTACTAGTTAACCAAAAATCAGACCAGCAAAGAGTCAGTGACAATTTCAAAAGAAAAGAAATAGTCTGTGTGTAACAGGAGCCGTCTGTAGCCTTTAGATTCCTCAATAGCACGTCAACCTCCCATGCTGGCAACACCGGTTCGAATCCTGCTCTGAGCGGGTCTAGCTGGAATGGTTATAGTGGTGCCATGACCCGGATGGGAGTGAGGTTTAGGGGGGTGAGTGTAACGGGAGCCAGCTGGTATATGATAGCTGTGCAGTGTGTAATCCTCACTCCCCTGGCCTCAAAAGGCGCTAGGGTTGCAACGGTATACTGGTTTCACAGTATACCATGGTTTGAAAATTGACGGTTATCATACCATATCTACGGTATTGAGAAAAAATAAGTCTGTGTCTACGGTCTGAAATGAGTGTGTGTGTGAGTTAAAGCAGTGTTTCTCAACTGGTTTATTCGGACTGGGTCATTGACATCATGGAAAGAGCAATGCCATGGTTCTCCCATTGAAGATATTTTGGCGGCCGCCCAAGTGATCGACTTTTAAGACTGCCGAGGCAGATTTAATGATAATCTTGCAAACAGCTAAAGCAGACATGGGCAATTTACAGCCCGCGGGCTGGATCAGACCCTCCACATGGTTTAATGTGGCCCGCGGCTCATTTATTTTAAAAGCGTTTTTATTTTTCATTGGATATTTCAGTTAACTTACATTGGGACGTCACGCGTCTCCACAAGCGTATAACATGCTCATGCTTGCCAGATAAGAGACGCAAAACCCCCAGTTTGAGATTTATACTTGCGCAAATTGGAAATATTCCGCCTAATGTAATACTTATTTTGAGCAATCTGGCAACCATACACACAGTGCGCTATTTCTATCTGGCTTTACCCTTTGAACAAATTTAGCGATCTGTAGTGCAATATTCTGCTCAAGGAGAAGTGTTTTATGGCTACTCTGTGTCCATTCTTGAGACTGCTTGTGATGTTTGGTGCTACTAATTTTGCAGGTAAACCTTGTCAGTGATTACATTAAATATAAAAGTAAATCTCGGCATCATTGACATGCACACAACTGAATAACACAGACTGTATGACTATGATAAATGAATACTGCAAGAGTTAGATTAACATACAGGCGCGAAGGGACTACAACATTTCTAAACTGCTCAAATAATAAATACATATACATATTTGTCTCTGGCTTGCTTTTGCTCGCATGTCAATGATGTCAAACGTTGACATCAACAACAAAAATGTCACTTGATGAATGTCCTTGTACTGGAAAACCATGAAACTATGCAACATAAAAGGAAATGCAACCCAGGATATATTAAATACAGATTATGTTTAATCTATGGCAGGTCGCCACTTGATGTCCAATGTAAAATCTGTCCTGAAGCAAAAACCAATTGAGAAGCACTGAGTTAAAGATACAGACAGGAGCAGTGCATGTAAACTGTTTATAATCATAGGACATTACTTCAAATCCAGTTGAGAAGCACTGAGTTAAAGCTACAGACAGGAGCAGTCTGGCCTCACTGTCGCGCACATACAGTATATGTTCATTATTAATAATCATAGGACATTACTTTAAAGCTCACACAGCTGATGTTATTTTCATTCAGTAGTTAATTTAACATATAAACTAACATGCTTTAGTTATATAACATGTTATAGTTACATGTTATTTTTTATCATGTTTATAATTCTATTGAGAAATTTTTTACACATACTTCAATAAAATTAATGGTTTCAAGTTTCAATTATAATAAAGTGTTTGCTCCAAAATAAATAAATACATAAAATAACCCTTCTGTTTTCACTGATAATAGTAATTGTGTAATACCGTATACCGTGATATTTTCTGAGACGGTTATCATACTGTGAAAATCTCATACCGTTGCAACCCTAAAAGGTGCACTAGTGACTGACGCTAGGGGCTGTAGCCTTTAGCCTCCTCATTAGCGCATCCGCCTCCCATGCCTCTCAGAGCGGGTCTAGCAGGACTGGTTACATCTGTAAACTACAGTATAAGTGTTTTCTCAGTGGAATTAGTTCAGGATGGAGAGATGATGTTTTTTAAACAGATTTGAAGAGGTTGTTTTTGCTGGACAGGTCAAGCAGTTGAAGTAGATATAATCCAGATACAGCTATAGACAAGCAACATCCATTTTTAAAAGTTTGGTAGGCAAACTTCTTCCAAATTCATTCCTGTCTTGGCTTCAGAGCTAGCATGAAACATTAGCACTTACTTGAACATTCAGTATATTAAAATGCAGCAGCTGGATTTTTTTTTTCAAGCATCTCTTCATAGTTTAAAACATGCAGTTTCCTTACATTTGTCTTGCAAAGAGCTAATCGAATTCAAAATTGTGCCATATAAGGTTACTCATGTGAGTTCTGAGCATCAACATCTTTCTCATGTGCATTTATTAATGGCCTCTATTGCCTAGGTTTATGTTTTTGTTTAAACTGTGGATTATGCATTGTTTAAACTGTTTACAGTTATAATTTGTGAACATACATTAATCACTGAAGATGCATCATTAATTCAATAATCATGCAATGTATTTTTTATATTATCCATTGCCTTGTCAGATTTTAAGTACTGAAGCTTGATTACTTTTTAAACCCTTTAGGAATATACTGTAGATGTCTGACTAAATGTAAAGAAATAAAGACATTTGGTGGAGGTTTGCTCATTCTTGACTATTTTTTCCCAGTAGTCTCTGACTGCAATTGACAATTCCAATAATTACAAATAAATGTAAGTTATTAATTATCTTATTGCCAGTGCTTTGTAATACAAAATCCATAACCATAACATTATTCACAGAAAATAATCAGTATTCGCTTGTTACTTCTGCACATTCAAACCTGCCTGGTACATTGACGCTACATGTCAAATGTTTTTTAAATGTCCTTTTTTTTCTTTTATACGTTTTCTTTAGAAACTTTAAGGAAATTGATCCCTGACTATATTTATGTGCAGGAAAAAAAGATGTTTGGTAGATCACCCTTATAGACCCTATAAGAAGGTATTTACAAAGACGATTTTAGAAAAAGGAATTAGATGTCTGCACACTGATATTACCATGCTTTCTCCTTTTTCTACATTTGTTGTATTTTGTCCTGCACCTGTACCCAACTTGGGTTTGGATGCGCATTGTGCACACTTGGGTGCTATTTTTCTACTAAGATGATTTTACCTTTTAACACCAAAAACGTGAACAAAATGTTTTTTTCATGTGTTGAATTGTTTCCAATTATGGTTGTGTCTGACTACCCTGATAATATTAACTTAAAGAAAATGAGCTTTAATGGACTGATCCACCCAAAAATGAAAATCCCCTCATGTCGTCAAGGAACACAAAAGGAGAAATTCTGAAAAATTTACACTTTTCCATACACTGAGAGCCGTTTACATGCACGATCTTGCATCTATTATGCTTAATCAGCCGACAACATGCACGGTAATGTAAACGCAATAAACTGTGTTCCTTTATCGGTATAAATGCCATAAACTGCGTATGAATAACTCAACTGACACAGGTAGATGTTAGCCCATTATGCCAATTTCACGTGGCATACCGGCTCATCCAATGTGCGCACGTGTCGAGCACATGCCTCTTCATGGTTTGATGTCAAAAGTAGAGAATAAAGGATTATTTCAGATGTCACGTAAATGTGGATTTCTTGCCTTGTCAGACTTTTTAAATAAGCTGATTTTAGAGAGTAATCAGCATATTGGTATGTATGTAGACGGGCTTCATAGTAACCAGGTTTGTGTGAGTGCTCTGAGCAGGCTCATTGTTGGGCGTACTTTACATTCGCTCTTTGTTCAGTAATGCACGTGTCCTGGTAAATGGCAACTTGAAATGCACTTTATATTTAGTCATATGTTAAAAACATAAGCATAACATATAGACAAGTGTTATTCTATGAACTGGCCACTAGATTGCAATGAAGAGCAAGAGTATAGGATTGAATGCTCTTTGGGAATTATAGGGAGTGATGGGATGTGTCAGGTCTGGCTTCACAGGCTTATTCCATCAGACTTTGTTGTCAGGATTTTAGTGTTATGCTGGTTCAGGATGTTCTTTACACCCAGACCTCTCCACAATGCATCTTGGAGAAATTTTAGGCATCAGCTTAGTCCAGAAAAATACAATGCCGTTTCCTTCTTCACACAAGTACACATTCTCCCACTTGAGTCTCAATAGCATTGTCAGGAAATGCCTCTTTTGTCTGCATATGTAATGGACTATAAATTCTGTGTCTTGATCACACTGTATGTATAGTATACTGATTTTTGCAGAGATGCTGTTTTTTCTTAATCTGCTTTAAATATGTCACAATATGTTGAAGTTTATTTTCATTTTTGCTTGCCAATACTATCTGAATCAGAATGAGCTTTATTGGCAAATATTCTTACACATACAAGGAATTTATCTTGGTGACAGAAGCTTCCAGTGCACAAACAATACAACAAGACAAAGATAATAAATAATAGAATAAAAATAAAAATTGATTAGAAAATATAAGTATATATAGAAATACACAATAAGACAAAAGTTTTATTAGCGTTATCTGCATCACTGAAAAATATGTTGTTGAGCAAACTTAAAAAAAAATCAAACCAACATATTACAGTAAGATTTTTGAGTTCTCGCAACAACTGTCCTCGTAATAATTGTCCTCAGTTACATTGTTATTCAATGTGCATTTTTCAGTTCATTAAATGCAACAATTCTTTTCGTGAGAACTACTAATTTCTTGTTCAACCAACTATCAATTCACAATACGAGAACTTTCATTTTGTCACTGTTTTGGAAGAGCACACAGTAGCACACAAATATTATTGATCACTTTTACCATTCTTTTATGGTACTTTTTGTCATTTTTTAATTATTGGATTTTCGAGATATGGTTGCCAATCACTTTCATTCTAAAGACAAGAGCAGTTGGGAAATTCTACTAAATATCTTAAATTACATTTACATGAAGTTAACTGCAATCTTTGCCTGTAAAAAGAGGTATGACTTGCATGGCAGTACATACTATTATTTGACATAGACACACAATAGACCTCAACCCTTAACACACAAACCTCAATAAAGGTGACAATCAACAAACCTCATTAAGTTAAAAGATGAGCTCCCAACATCACCACACAACAATTTATTAACAATGGCATAAAAAAACAACAATAACAGCATAAAGTTAATAAACAGCTAAAAAAAAAAAAAAAAGCCTATTACACTAACCACATAAATTATTCATGTTGCAGTGGATGCTGGGAACTCATTGTTCAATACAAAATTGTTCATTCAGATAACTTAGTTGGGACAACATTTGGGGGAATATTGTTGTTCTATCATGTGTTTTATGTAGATGTATTTTAAAAGAAATCAGATAGAAATAATTTTTGTATTGTATTTTCAGATGGCAATCGAATATTACAATAAATCTATTGCAAGGCAGGCTTTACAGTCAATAATGACTTTGCATTTGTTTGTTACACAAACCTATTGTATGGCTTTGGAAGAATATACAGTAGCACACAAATCTTGTTGATCACTTTTACTGTACTTTTATAGTACTTTTTGTCATTTTTTAATAATTGGACTTTCAAGACATGGTTGCCAATCACTTTCATTCTAAGGATAAGTGCAGTTGGGACATTCTACTAAATATCTCCTTTTGAGTTCAGAGTTTGGAGCGAGAGTGAGTCAATGATTTTCATTTTGGGTGAATGATTCCTTTAAATCTTCTGTCTGTATCAGGTAATGTAATGAAGCATCATGTGTTTTCTTTCATGAAATTCAAACAGCACAATCATCTCTCTGATCTTCACTCAGACTGAGCACACCAGACACTAATGTATTCAAATAAGAGGACTTTTAAATGCTTGATGAATATTGGTTTTTGATTCACATGTGTTAAACCCTTGCACAACTCTTACAAATGTCACACGATGGCAAACTCCTGTTTCAACCCAAACAAAAGCTGTGACACCAGACTGTCCCATCTTCCTCTTATATAAAGACCAAAAAGTTTTTTTTCCCCCCGTAGTCATGTCTAAGGTCCCAAGTGAGACAAAACTGCCACTGGTGCCCCCTCAAAAATTTTAATTAAATAATAAATAAATAGATAGGTGCATGACGTCTGTGTATATTGCACACCTTGCTGCACCCTCGATTGTTTTTTTTTGGCTGAGACAACTCTCCCCCCTTGTGTTGCTATTACGAATATGCAATCCAACCGTAACCCTTGATCTGTATTTGGAGCCAAATAGTGTTGAAGTATGCAATTTTCATGTTATGCGAGCAGAGAGGGGGAACTTCCTTTGGTCTTGATTCCCTCCCATGTGTGGGTAACAAAATCAGATAAATACTGACAGGAATGCACCATCAGGCTTTCTGTAATGGCTATCAGTCCTGCCAAAACAAGTCCTCTGCAAGAAAAATGTAACATTTGTCGTACAGTATATGAAAGCTATAGGAATGTGTCTAAAGCAACAAATGCATGCATTATAATAAAAGAAAATGAAGAAACTGGCATGTGGTTCTGATATAGGGTCTTGTAGTCTAAACGTTTGTGTCTGAAAAGTTAATCCACCTGACATTACAGAAACTTTCTACTTTTGTAGATTTACTCTCCATGACAACAGCGATATCGCATTACCATAAAAACAGAGCCATGTTTTTACAACTGTATAAATATAAGAATGAATGTCAAGTGTATTTCTTGGTGCTGTGCTAAGCATATTCTCAATACATGCTCCTTTCTTAGGCAGTCTGTTTATATATACACCAATCAGCCACAACATTAAAACCACCTGCCTAATATTATGCCACCAAAACAACGCCAACCCGCATCTCAGATAGCAGAAGCTATTCTTCTAACCACAATTATACAGAGTGGTTATCTGAGTTACTGTAGACTTTGTCAGTTTGAATCAGTCTGGCCAATCTCTGATGACCTCTCGTCAATGAGGCATTTCCGTCCACAGAACTGCCCCTCACTGGATGTTTTCTTTTTTTTTTTTTTTTTTTTTTAACCACCATTCAGAATAAAATTTAGAGACTGTTGTGTGTGAAAATCCCAGGAGATCAGCAGTTACAGAAATACTCAAACCAGCTCATCTGGCACCAACAATCATGCCAAGGTCAAAATCACTGAGATCACATTTTTCCCATTCTGATGGTTGATGTGAACATTAATTGAAGCTCCTGGCCCGTATCTGCGTGATTTTATGTACTGCTGTCGCACAATTGGCTGATTAGATAATCGCATGTATGATTGTTGGTGCAAAAGATTTGAATTGTGATCAGACCAAAAATCACTGGAGCAACACACACTGCTTTTGGCACATCGGCGATCTCTAATTGTTTTTCATTTCATTTGGGAGCTTGGTAAGGAGGAGCCAATTCAATTACCAATACAAGAGAGCACCATTGCTGGTGCCATTCACTTGTATTGCAAACCCATATAAACTGTGACACCTTTGAGCACAAATTGTACAGCTGAACTTCAAAACTGGATATTCCATAAAGAGACAAGATAAAGGCTCTGGACATGTTAGTGCCTCCTAGTTTGCATTAGGGGACATAGGACACAGTGGTGGCCAAGAAGTCTGCTGGTTCCTCTTTGAAAACAGGCTGTTGAGGTGAGTGTAGTGTGTTCATCCCAATAAACGAGAAGAATCCTTTGTCAAGTCTTGCATAAAGCATTTACAGCTTTTAATGTTTAATGTAAAGTATTGCTGACTCAACTATATCCTCTGAAATACCATTCAGACAGTTTGAAGCTTCAAAACAGAAACTTTCATTAACATTGAGTTTTATGCAGGATGAACCCCCCCAAAAGCTATGGATAAATTGCCAGTGTTTTAGAAGAAGGACTACCAAGTAGCCTACCACTGAGAGAAAATATATTGTGCAGAATTTTAACCAGTTCAACATTGCCATTGGATATGATTTCAATGCAGAGGAAATTACCCAACATGTAATTTTTTTAATATTAAATACTTACTATACAGTAAGTAAGCCATTCATAGGTTGATTCCCCGAAAAATTTAAACAATGTGGCACTATCAATACATTGGTATTTTTGTTTGAATAGGCCTGACAGGTCAACTTCTGGCTCAACCAGTGGCATTTTGGGCAGGCCTAACTGTTTCAGGGGGAGTGTTTAGGAAACTTAATAACAATAATTATTTTAGCAATTTTTTGTCACTATTGGTACAGAAAATTACACACTTCACCTTTCAATTAGAGAGCAAAAGCTGTTAAAAAGAAGCTGACAATAAGAAACAACAAGTCCTGCTAATGAGCTTGCTGGTAACAAAATGTTTGAGTGTAGACCAAGCGAGACCAAGTCACTCCTAATTAGGACTGTACAAGAGAAAATTTCATCAGGGCTTGACAGGAGAGGCTTTCAATAGCACCAGTTCCCATTTATTCATTGCAAGGGCAACCTGTTTCTTGAGAACCATCCAACTGTAGAGTGACAGCACAACAAAAGGCTACTTGCATGTAGTATGTCCGGATGAAGCACATAAAGCAGTAAATATCAATGAAGCACAGCGGGTCATTCAGACATGACATGACCCTTGGGAACAAATATATTTAGAGCACCCAGAAAAATACAAACATAGAAACAAGCCTTTTCCACAAGGTATATGGGACCAACAGCAGACATAAACACATACTGTATTTTCACATGCTGACTCCAGCAGGCAAAAGAGTCTGTGGCAGCTGACTCATTTTTCTGTCTTGTTGAGGCAAGACAAAAAAGCTCTCACATTCTTAATTTACATACTTATCCCCATGCAAAGTATACCACATCAGCCAAAAGCCATATACAAATAGTTTTTATAGAATTTACACATTATCACGTACACACTATGCGCACACAAGCTGTATATATAAAATGCCTTACATCAACAACTGTTGTATGCCACAATCCTGCTGGAAAACAGCTTAAACCTGTTATCTGTTTGCTGGTTTCAGAGGACTTTTTGTCACATGTCCGTTGAGAGACCAGCTGATCTGCCAGCTAAACCAGATGAACACCAACTTGGCCAGGCTGGGAAATCAGCTGAAGATTTGCTATACCCGCTAAACACCAACTTGACCAAGCTACAGTAGAACACCCACTAGACCAGCAGAAGACCAGCTTGGCCAGGCTAGGGGACCATCTAGACCAGCTAAAAACTAGCTTAGCCAAACTTGGAGATCAGCTAACACAGCTGAAGACTAGCTTTGCCAAACTAGAAGACCATCTAGACCAGCTTAAGACCAACTTGGCCAAGCTTGGAGGTCAGCTGGACCAGCTGAAAACCAGCTTGGCCTAGTGTGGAGACAAGCTACACCAGCTGAAGATCAGCTTGGCCAAGCTTGGAGATCAACTAGACCATCTGAGTACAAGCTAGTCTAGGCAAGGTGACCCGCTAGACCAGCTTAAGACCTGCTTGGCCAAGCTTGGAGATCAACTAGACCATCTGAAAGCCAGCTTGGACAAGCTAGATACCATTTAGACCAGCTGAATACCAACTTGCCCAAGCTAGGAGATCAGCTAGACCAGCTGAAGATAAGCTTGTCTAGGCAAGGAGACCCGCTAGACCAACTGAAGACCAGTTTTGCCAAGCAGGGAGACCAACTAGACCAGCTGAAGACCAGCTTGGCCAGGCTGGGAGACCAGATGGACCAGCTAGACCATTTGAAGACCAGCTAGTTCAGGCTGGGATATCAGCTAAGCAAGTTGAAGGCAGCTTATCCAGGCTAGGAGACCAGCTAGACCAGCTTAAGGCCACTGTGGCCAGAATAGGAGACTAGCGTGGCCGGCCTAGGTGACCAGCTAGACCAGCTGAAGACCAGCTTGGCCAAGATAAGAGACCAGCTGAGGAACAGCTGAAGACCAGCTTTGCCAGGCTGCGAGACCAGCTTTTTTTTTTTTTTTTTCATCAGGGAAGGACAGTGTTGGAGTAACTAACTAAAAGTAGTTACTTTGCTAACATAGCTACATTTTTAATAGCATGAGAGTAGTTCAGCTGTTATTTTCTAGTGTAAGCACACTACATTATTATTTTTTGTCACATTGTATTGCACACACTACCTTATAGCCAAGCGAAATAAGGCAATAATGGAACACACTCTCCTAAACTGAATATTCACATATGTATCATCACTGATTTGAGTCCTTTTTATAACAAATGCTTTGAACTTATATAGATTTTTTTTTTCATTGTGTTTAGTGTAAATTTTTCTGGTTAAGCTTAAATGCACATCCATTCAAAAGTCGTCCTTATTTTTGTGTCAAAATAAATAAATTGGCCCCTTAACTAGCTTCAAAGTTGGCTACTTTTTGTTTTAGGTCAGGGGTGGGGAACCTTTTTTCCATTAAGGGTCATTTGAGTGATTTTTTTTTATTATTCACGGGCCATACAATTGCTTGCAATTTCTGATTGTGGGTTGAAATTAATGTATGCATTCTGTTAAGTGCTCACACACCAAAAATACTAAAAGGTCTGTCTATAATGGCCCCAATATTTTGTGTTGTTATCATTTTAAATTATTTTTAAACATTATTTGAAGGGAACTTTCTTTCAGGTTAATTGAATCTAGGTTCAAAAAATAAAACT
Source organism: Moxostoma hubbsi (assembly GCA_032164185.1). Classification (NCBI taxonomy): domain Eukaryota; kingdom Metazoa; phylum Chordata; class Actinopteri; order Cypriniformes; family Catostomidae; genus Moxostoma; species Moxostoma hubbsi. The sequence continues at coordinate 12,334,912 of JAVLUX010000049.1, read as the reverse complement.
TTTCAAAAGATTAGCTTGACTTTAGTAAAATGATGTGTAGTTTGTAGCTAGGCAAGCTCCAGTTCCAGCTTCACCAGCAATGCGCAGTGGCATGATGAAATATTCTTTTAGAAAGTATTATGATTTACATCATATCTTATGCAAAATCTCTTCAGGGTTTGTTTCTGTCAAAGCTATTAGGTCATAAACTTACAAGAATAATGTTGGAAAATCTCGATGTACTACTTCAGAAATGACAAACCTTTTCCCAGTCTCAGATATAAAATTATGTTTCTGTGTTTAAAGTCTTGAATGAGGTTTACATTTATTTCTGCACTGTCTTCATTTTTCCAACTTACTTTTCAGAAAAGCAAATGAGTGAACACAAGTTAGAGAACACAAGATTTTAAGTATGCAACATGAGGGCTTTTAATTGCTGCTGCTGACCACTGTATTTATTCCAGTTGCACACAGATGGTTACAATATGAAATAAATGCTCTGGTTCTATCGCAAAATATAAGAGAGAAGACTTTTTGCAGTCCATTTACTTTTTCAAGATGTTTACTTTAGATTAAAAATAATATTACTTATGAAACTTAATGAAAGCAAAAATCTGATCAAATTGATTCATATCAATGCATGCACAGTATGAAGGTATTGGTTTGTGGTCCACAAAAACTTTTACATACATCTACATTGTAAAGTTATTAAAGTGACAGTTCATTTTTCCAACATAAATACAGAAATATACATGATGTTCAGCTTTTTAGTCATCTGGATTTAATCAGTTTTTTTTAAGACAAAAAGGAAAAAATGACTTGGCTCTCATGTCCCTTAAGAACCTCTTTGTGTTTGAGGAAAAAGCCTGTGCCAGTTTGTCTCAGACATGACTTTTGGGGGGTCTTTTTTGTGGCTGGGAACTGTGGATGGTTGTGGTTTATGTAAGGACTTAGTGACTTCACCACGATGTTGTTCTAGGGCAGAGCTTTAAATTTCACTGCCATCTCATTGGAAGAGGAAATGCAGATCTTCCCCATCTAGCATAGCAACATCATCCCTTTGTTGTATCTGACAGACCCACAAAAACCCAAGAAGAGATATTATCTGTTCAAAAATATGAGAATATCTGAGAGAGAGAGAGAGAAAAATGAGGCAGAACACCTTGTAAAAATAAATAAGAACAGATCTTTAATTTATTTTAGCAAAAATTTTTGAAAAATATAAGACTTCATTCAAGAGAATTATAAAAAATAAAAATAAAAACAAATAGGCAGGGCGGCCATGTTTAGTAGATTTCATTTACGAGGCCTCCGGCATGTACACGCTCACACTTATAATGTGAAAGAAATTCAACAGAGATTAGCAAGGAAGTTTAATGTAATGTCAATTTTCATGTGTCAATCAAAAGAGGAAAAAAACAGATATTAACTTTGAATGCCAAAGCTCCTGTAATCTAATTTTGTTTGAAACTATTAAAACTTCACAACAGACTTGTAATTTAACATTCTAGTCTTCTGTTATGTAAGCAAAATTGCAAATCTGTTCCCAAATATTCAGGGGTACGAATCTAGGTATTGTCAGTGACTGCACTGTGAATTCAGCAACAGCAGGTCGTAAGTTCTGCTGCTGAAATCAGTCTGTGCTTACCGAAATTCAAAGCACTGCCCCCAGTGGCCAAAACAAGTTGTATATGTGAGAAATACACTTCCAAACACTATACCTAACCCTCAGTCTAAAAATTTAATTTACAAGTAAAATGCAATCTCTGAATCACGCTAACCAGTAGCAGCTTTTCTGCTATCGGGCCAGTGCCAGCCAGGGCTATCAACTGGCCAGCCGGGGCCAATACCCTCGGACCTTGAGCCGTGAGACAAAAATCTATCTGTGTTCCCACCATCAGGCCAATAGCCATGCAGCGCTGCCCTAAAACCCTCATTTAACACGGCACCCTGGTGCCAACCTGGCAAGTTTGACGAATCTCCACCTTTGACATTGAACCTAACTCATTTCCCATTTGCTTTGTTTGGCCCAAGGGTGAGCCAAAGACAAAAGGCCAAAAGCCTCATAATAAAAATACATTTATAAAATTATATATTGTTCTTCATAGATCTCTTCAAGTTGTGGCATGTGGGTTGATTGGGCTTATGAGGGTGCTCGGGCAATGGCACAGATTGGCTATCTGGCTTTGGCAGTGTGGATTATTGGTTCCCAGGGGTGATCAGTTGAAGCAGTCCTGCACACCTTTGCTTCCCCATCGGCCATTTGTGGTTGTGTGGAATGTGCCAACTGAATCCTGCCATCTTCGATTCAAGGTTTAACAAATTTATTATTTCGTTTTTATTTCCATTTTATTTTCAATTTATCCTTTAAAATTTGATTTGGTAGTTTTTTTTTTTTTTTAAAGTTTTACCAGAAACCAGAAACATTGATTATGATCTATAACTCTGCAATAAATTGAATGGCATCTATGCTAATATTATTCTATTTGTTTCCCTGTCTCAACCTGAACTGCGATGCACTTAACTGATCTCTGCCTGCATCACCTCGGTCTAATGATGGACTACACTCTTGAAATGGAATACGTACCTAGACTATCAATTAATTGCCAACAAAACCCTTCATCAGCCAACCATCAAAGACAATTGCATCTATGTGAATTTCTGCAGTTAATCCAGGATGAACTTCAAAGACTTTAGTCATTAATCTTACAGTTCATACAAAATCTTTGTTTAAACACTGACCCTTAACACATACATAGTTTAATAATTTTAAACCATGACTTGCACTATACATAAGTAATACTGACATTATATTCATGATGTTAGTCAGAGGGGAACTGGCCCCACAGTGAGTCTGGTTTTTCCCAAGGTAATTTTTCTCCATTAACCAACATCTTATGAAGTTTTGTGTTCCTTGCTCGCCTTCAGCTTGCTCACTGGGGTTATAAATACAATTATTATTTAATTACTTATTTTTAAACACAATTCACAATTGTATTTGATCAAAATACACAATGATGACTCATAGACTCTATAGATATTACAGTTTTATGGTCTGTTAAATCCTGATCTTCTATAAAGCTGCTTTGAAACAATGTGTGTTGTGAAAGGCGCTATACAAATAAAATTGACTTGACTTAACTTTTTTTTTACTTGTTGCCAAAGCTAGTTAATTAACTGATCTTAAACTAAAATATTTAGTTATTTGTGTTAGTTCTAATAATAATTTGTGGTCATTTTTATGTTGGTTAGTTTTGAATTCATGAAAATGTATCAGTTTAGTTTAAAATTTTATTTTACTTAAAGGTGCACTTCGTACTTTTTTTTGCTAATTGCTAAACTTTTAAACGGAAATAAATAGAAGTATTACTAGAAAAGTATTTTTGTCATATCAGCCTTTGAGAAAAAGCTGCTTTATTCTACAACTAGTGCTGGAAGGAAATTTTTGAGCATCTCCATATTGAGATCACATTATCAGCCAAATATTACTAGCTTTATCACAATGATTATTCTTTACGCTTTTACTTATGGAATAAATTCATCATAGCTGACTGCAAATAGAGCATTTTAAAAGTTACACCAGAAACTGTGTGCTCTACGTACACCTCAAGTTGGGAGCATACATAAACATAAACTTTACTAAGTGCACCGTTGACAAAAATTTATTAATTTAGTTCTAATTTTAGTTTCCGTTTTAGTGTTCATAAACGAAAATAAAACTAGTTGAACATGTGTTCTCTCAATCTAGCAAATTTTACATCTGTGTGGTCTAAATGATGGAAATACCATCTTGTCTTTCTCTTTTATAAGGTGGATTTGGACATTAGTGTCTTCGACATAGTTGCTAACCACAATGAGACGCTAAGTGGCCCCAACGTGACAATCTTTTACCACAGTTACCTGGGTTACTACCCTCACTACACCAGCTCAGGAATTCCCATCAACAGTGGACTTCCTCAGAAATTCAGCTTATAGACTTCAAAGACTTTCATGGTTTGGCCATCATCGACAGGGAAAACTGCCGACCACAGTGGATGCGCAACTGGAGCTCTAAAGACATTTACCGGAACAAGACCAAGGAGCTTATTAGAAAGCTGCATTCAGGCTGGCCACAAAGTAAGGTCGAAAGTGAAGCAAAAAGCTTTATGAGAGAGCTGGACAAGTGTTCATGAATTCAACACTTCTATTGGCCAAAAGTTGCCGACTGCATGGTCTATGGGGTTTTTACCTCTTTCCTACAGATACAAAGGAGCATCCATCACGTTTAACTTGAGAGTGTCCTAATATAGAGCATGTATGTAATGATCACCTTATGTGTGCTTTGGAAAGTGAGTACAGCCCTCTACCCTTCAATCTATTTCGATTATAAGCTTAAGTCTTCACACAATAGAGTAAAATCTGTGCACTACCGTGTCAAGGAGGCCATGCGGATTGCCTCCATCACCAGAATGACTACACATTGCCTGTTTTCATCTACCTAAGGCCCTTCTATGCCAACACATCTGCTGTACTGTCAGAGCTGAGCAGAGTATTGGAAGGTTCAGATAATGTTTTGGGGTAACAATCAGTTCATTTTTAAGTAAAAAAAGTAAAAAATTAAGTTGGAGCTGTGGAAAAGTGGTTGACAGGAGATGTCATTTTGCGGTCCCACTCCCATCGTTTCCCTACTACCATATGCATATCAATAGAAAATGGCAAAATGTTAAAAATAAATAAAAATTTAAAGTGCCACTGGTGTAAACACTCCCCAATATGAAACTGGATTGCAAAACAAATAGTCCCTCCAACATGATTACACAGGAACTCGATATGTTGCTACAAAATGTCCTGGTACCTCTGAAATTGACCCGTTCTGCTGAATTACTGAAAAGTGGCATCTCCCATTAAATTATTTTTGCAGCAATTCAAATTGTTTATTTTTTCCTGTGGGGCTACTTACAGTGCATTGTGCAAGCCGCCTTAGAGACAGGTTCTGGCCCCATGGAAACCAGGAAGTAACCACATTCACATTAACAATGATGAGTGCGTTTTCTCATTTAAATTGCATTTTTACTCCTCAGTTAAGTTTAGGATTTGGGTTTGGGTTAGGAGGTAGGGTTAAAAAACATGCATTCCTGTTTTCTCGCTACAACTCTTTTGGTGCCACTTTTTGGCCATTTCACCCAAAACTGGAGCTTACACTTGCCCATACACTCAACAACACTTCCAGCTTTTGCCACTAACCTTCGACCTATTGTTGCAGAATTCACAATAAGATCATTTTGGTCCATCTCCAAACTCACGCTATTAATTGAGTCAAAGTTGCTATGTCAGTCTGGTCAAGCCACAGTGTTTAAAATTTTTGGGTGAAAAAAACTATTACATGAATAGCTTACTTAAAGTTGTCTCTGCATATTTAGTGGGAATTTAAAAAAAATACCTTTAACAATTAGTTAATGAGAATTAATTTTAGCAAGGAATTGTTTTAGTACTTTTTAACTTTACTTCACATTTCCCAATTCTTACAAGGGTACTTTCAAGATGAGAACTTTGCTGCAGCCCTCTATCACTGTTGGAACCTCTCAAACACACATTGTTTTAATCTCTCCTCAGACACTTGAATGACAGACCCTCTCCAGAATCTGAAGTGCCAGCAATATGCTAAAACACTCATCTGTCACATAATTATGAGGGAATGTTCCAAATCAAACTCTGCAGTAGGTCTGCAGTCATGTTTTCAGTTTGATGAGACCACCCGCCTTTCTAGACAGTGAGGTACATCAAGGTAATGTACTTTTTATGACTAGTTTGGGTTACAACCAATAGCTTCCATATGTTCATTGTGATAAAACAGATTTCTGACCATAAGTTAAAAGTTAACTACCTGTACTACCCATTTGTATAATGTCTAGTTAGATGCAAATAAGAAAGCATTTAAGAGAAATGTTTATTTTGTGCTAATATTACAAACTAGATTTGACATTTTCTGAAGAAATATAAATAGTCCTTGTATTTGAAAAAGTTGCTGCTATGATGTTAGAGTGTTGGGGTTGTTTGCCAGGTTGGTTGAAGTCAAGTAGGTATAGCTGCAGGCTGGAGACCTCCAAATGGGGTTGGATTCTCCGAAAAAGGCCGTGGTTACTCCAAAATGGGGTGGAGTTACTCCACACAAAAAAAAGGACAGCATCAACTCCAAAAGGGGGCGTCACATGCGAAGGTATATACACTTAAGGTGATGGAAAAATGTTAAGGGTTCCATTTAATGGCAATTTGGAGCTCACACGCCTTTTTTGGGCAATGCCTGCAGCTACAGTATATCCTTCTTGTTGCAGTTGCTACGGTGTATGGTGTACTGAGTACTGTTTTTAATTAATTTAGCCATAAGTATGAGCAAAAGTATTGGCAAGGATGACTTATAACAAATGTCTTCTCCAGGACTGTAAGAGCAAGTTAGCACCTACCTGGCAGTAATAATCCTCATTTTAACTCTAGCTGTAAAAATTACCAGATGTGACTTGGGGTCTGTTGTTGCTTATATTTCATTAAAATATGCATATTCTCACCTTGTACAAAGTGACCTGGTGCACACCATAGGGGAGAGTGCAGCACTGGGGGCTGCTGGATTGATCCTGTGGGGGTCATCTGAATATGCAAGATCTCAGGTACTCATAATCTACATCAGACATGAGGCACATTTAACCACTGAATCAATAATCTAATAAACATCCTTCAAACATATTCTAAATTAAACCATTTTGGCTTTAAGATGGTGCATTTATAAAATTCATTACTATTTGCATTCATAACCAGAAGCATTTGGAACCACTTTGGGATCAGCATCTACTTATTATTTTAATGAATTCAAGCTTATGGTAGCTCAGAGTACTATCTATCTGTTTGTTGTTTTATGTCTTATAAGGGACATCTCAAAGATTATTTCTGCTATTTCTGTCTAAACCTAAAATAGAACAATACTGGTGACACGATGACAGATGACATCATGGTGTCTCTGTATTTGGTGATATATTTCACTCAATGACAGACTGACGTACTTCTTAAGGACACATGCTCGTTTTGTGGGTTTGTCCCATTTCCTGTTTACAAAAAGCACAGGGTGAGAGTTAACTGAACCAGATGGAAAAAGTTAACATCATGCTATTGTGTTTTTCTACTGTATGACATAATGGCATTTTTTAAATATTTACTTGTCTGACACGTAAATGAGCTTAGAATATATGTCCCACTTATCAGGAAATTTTTGACTAGCTCTGAGTTGTAACATATTCAGTCAAGTACACAAAAACACACTTATTTATTGGAAAGAAAAATCACATCTCTTTAATATCAATAGCCTAGTTTCCATCCACCTTTCGCGCTATTTTGTTATCGACAAATCGTTTCCATTCAAATGGCCTTTTATCAATACAAATGGTGTGCGTGATGATGTCATGCCTAAAAAAAACATAGGTCTTCGTCGCATAGGTTTTGGTTCAGTGCAAAAGAAATCTGCCCTGAAGCTGTTTCCATTCAGAAATGTGTTTAATAAATTTTTTACCTCTGAAGTTTGGGTAAAATGGGGAGATTATTGAGACATGTCAAAAATAAAAGCAATCAGAAGAGGAGGAATTGCAATCAAAAGGGAGCAGTTGCCCTTCTGATAAGACTGTAATTGGTCCTGATGTTGCTCATATCGCAGGTTAGCGCCTGTTCTGACCCGAAAGCGGATCGTCATGGCCCAGTTCAAGCTGGCAACCTGCCGGCAAATGTATTGGGGGAAACTTTCTGTCTCAGTATAAGGACATCAATCGATGTGTATATACGGTGTGCAGCTATTAAAGAAAAAATAGATTATGCTGTGTAATATCAGGGTTTACATATGATACATTCCTGATATTCAATATTTTGAACAATCATCTAATCAAAACGATCGCCATCACAACTGCATTATGTCCCGCATATTTCTCCAGCAACATTTAACGACCAACTGAACTTGATCTAAAATGTATTTTAGCTTCATAATGCAAACGTATACTTTCTGAAGAAGCAGTAAATGTGATCCGAGGAAAAGATGGTTAGATTTAAAGTATTTAAACGTTTTAAAATGTTCAAAAGCTTGTTTTCTGAAAGTGAACTCAGCATTGCACAAATAGTTCTGATGGTTTATATTCTTGAAAAAAAGTGCAGAACTTTCTGAGAAAGTCTTTCAGCCGACTGTTTTCATCTACAGAACAGGGTAAATTTAATTTAAGTTTGTGTAAAGAAAAGGCATATATAGGTCTAAAACTATTTTTTTTTTTCGTTTGGTAATTGATTTTTTGATTTAATGCTTTTTTCGTTTCATGGTAATTTATTTGATTTAATACAGAGAATTTTGCTGGCATTTTTTCAAAAGTAAAAATAAACAATAATTTAATAGAATTGGGCTGTAAGAGTTCCAAACAACAGTGGCCATTCATTTGTTCTATGTGCACGAGATATTTGTGTTGGCACTCCTGGAAGTATCACATTTGCAGATCGGTTCTATACCATAAAGATCAATCACTAGAAAGTTATAGCTTTTTAGTCTATTTCCCTGCTGAATAAAACACATTAAAAGTTAGAGAGCTATTTTATCACACTTAAATCATGTTAACAGGTATAATTATTACTTCTTGTTTCTTTTTATTTAAAACTCTATGGACCTGCCGTCAGTCAGTAGAGGGGCGCAATATTGCAAAATAATTGTACGCTGAAAGTCCCCAGATACATAAGTCAGGCATATGGTGTATCATTTGAATCAAGCTTAGAATCTGAATTTCTCATAGAATACCATCAATTTATGTTACATAAAATAATAAAATAAGGCCTCAAAACATTCAAGTCACAAATAAGCACCACCTAGAGGTAATGTGGTAGAAATATTAATGTGAATTTAGAAGTCTTTCACATAGCACTTAAATGGACAAGTTTTATAAAGGAAAGCTCTCATGATCAGGAATGTGACTGAACAGTTTATTTTGTTACCCTTATACCACAATTTGAAATATTTTCAAAAGAATCACAAAGTGAAATATGATTATATGATCAAATGTATGCTGATTAATGCAGGTGTAAGCCCTAAGTAGCCAGAAACTTTATATCTGCTTTTACATTAGGCAGCTGTCTACAAAATGAGCCACGTATTAACTTGAGCTTGCTTAGGTGAATAATCCAACGTTATATCTAATATGTCCAGAACAAAATATGCAGTCCAGCGGGAAAAGCATGCTAAACAAATCTTTGGAAAAATTATTTGGACTATTTTTATATAATCACAAAGTGCAGAATCTCAGATTTCTAATGACACCTACTGTAGATTGAGCTTCTAATCCACTCAGGTGCTGAGATATTCGATGAAACAATGGGGGTGGTGCATGAACTGAATATTAGACTGAATGGCTATGGACAAGCACATTTGTGAGGGCTAAAATGCTTTATGGCACTTTTCCATTGCACGTTACATTTCGACTCGTCTCAGCTCTACTCGCTTTATTTTTCTGAGCTTGCATTTCCACTGCAGTTTGTGCCACCTCAACGTTGGTGGGGTTATAGGCCGATCATCATAGTTGCGCCGCCTCTACTGCTGTGACATCATCTTAAACATGACACAAACTGACCAAAACAATAACACGACCGCTAGCTGTTAGCTACTAGCTCATTGTGCTGCATAAAGCAGTTGTTGCATGGTGATTTTACACAAGTGTAACAGTTAAATTGGCATGGTTGTTTTAGAAGCAAGCTTTCCAGTAGCTTGTCAACTAAATAAAGTGAAGCTTTCAAGCAGAATACAGAGTTAACAAAACAAAACATACCATCCTCCATCGTGAATCAACACCAGTCCAGGGCACTCTCCCTCCCATTGCTCGCCGGTTTAGATAGCATCCATTTGGTCGAACCACTTCATCTTTTCCTCGATAGTTCTGTAGTCACTTTTAAGTATTTTTAACTTTTCCCTACACTGTTGGTAGATCCGGTGGTAGCCGTGTGTGACAACTGTGGCCTGAGCTGCAGGATTTTGACGTCACATTTAGTATCGGCTCGGCTTGCTTGGAACCTCGACCGAGGTGGTACTAAAAAAAGTATCAGGTACCAGGTTCTATCCACAGTGGAAAACCCCAAAAAAGCGAGAAGAGTCGAGTTGTACCGTGCAGTGAAAAAGCCCCTTTAGAGTGCCACCTACATTTCTGATCTTCATTTTGTGATGGAAGGTGATAAGAGGAAATATTTATTTTCTTTTATTTTCTGCCATCTAGTTGAATACAAATAAGAACATTTTAAAGTTAGATAGAGTGAACAGTACCAAAATTACATGCGTACAATATTAGGATTAGTTTTTTTTTTAAAATTTCTGTTCATCATAAGACTGTAAACATATATATATAAAAAAAAATATTATTTGGCAGGTGTTCTGAAAAAATTTGACCAATTTTCACTCTGCAGCAAGGCTTTGTGTAAAAAGAATAGCAAATGTGTCCGTAAAAGTGTAGACTCTAGAGCTTATCTGCACCTCAACCAAAAGATTCTACAAAATTTCCCTAAACCGTGGCATCCATGGACAGCTCTTTCATGTCAGTGGACACCCCAGTAACCTCGATATCCTGGACATGAGGCAAAAGTTCACCTGTCAGTGTTATCAGGGCATCAGGTAGCATCGCCTCTTCCCTCCACCAAAGAGACAGTGTCCTGCAAGAGCTGCTGGTGGTCCTGTCTTTGAATTTTTCCTGTCTGTCTGTCTGTCATTATGTTTTTGGGTCTTTGTCTCATAATGAAGTGTCTGATACTATAAAACATATTTATTGTGCAAATATGACTTTGGACAGTATTTGTAAAACCAATATGATCACACGGGAAGTCGGCATGTTGTTTCTGAGAGTTTCAGAACCCTTGGATCAACCATATTATGCCGACTCACTGACAAGAATCTGCTATCAGACATTATTCCATCTGCTTAAGTATATATACCTTCCCTTTTGGCACAACCGTAAGCACGTTGTGTCAGCAGCATGGGAGACCTGGACTTGGAAATTGCATTTGCATAATCATTGAAGAGCACAATTCAGAGATTGCATTTTTCCCTCTAACATTTTACTCCACTGATGGTTAGGTATATGTTTGAGGTTTGGGTTGGGGAGTTTATAAAATATGCATTCCTCTTCATTGTATTATATTCTTTAAAGCGGAAAAAAAACTCAATTCACAACTCGCTTTTGGCTCCCAGTAGTGTATATTATTCCCGGAAAATGGACCTCATGCATGCTCAAATGCCCAACATACCCAACAACACTATTTGGCCACTAGGGGCATTGTTTTGAATTTGGGGAAGAATAGGCCGATTTTAGCTAAAGAAAATTCAACCTTCTGTTTCCGATTTCTTTGTGAGATCTGTCTGGTAAAAAAAAAAAAAAAAAAAAGCACTGGGAATAAATATAATTTACATGAATATACACCGAAAAACCTAAACATTTGTTTCATGTGGTATTATCTAAATTAGCTGGTTTTATTTAAGAAAAAAATATTACTTAATCAACCTGACTATATCTGGTAGCTCCTTATGGTAACAGTTGCAGGTTTTAAATATATTTTTAATTTAAAAATATCCAGTAAAAGTGATAGATTGAACCATGCTTTCCATGTCTTTTAAACCAACATTTAATTTTAACAGTGTACCATATAGTCACATTTCTAATTTTTTGTGTTTAGAATGAAAACAAAAATGGTCATTATTTAAAGAACACAAAATGTTGCTTTTCACAATTATTCCCACAGAAATTACATACAGTATAGCAGTGTGGTGTAATGAGGCAAAAATGGTTGACCGAGACGTCTCAGTGTAGACTGAGGCTCTGTGGATTGTGATTCAGCTTGTCAACCAAAATTGCAATAAATTACAAACCCTGGGAAAACTCTGATTTCTGCTCATTTAAAATTAAATAGCATCTCTTTTTGTTGCAGTAGAATTTCAGCATCTTCTGTTAGGGCATGTGAGGCTCACACATGCCCTCACAAAATCCTTTGTCCAATGTTGAACCAAGATCTTACATAAAACTATTGTTTTTGTAAACAATATGTGGTGCATGTAGTCCATTGTTGACTTTGTCTTGGTAAAAGTGAGTCATAAGGAGAGGAAGAGGAGGATGTCTGTTTTTTTACTTTTCATGAAAGTGTACACTAAACAAAATATTTAGTAAAGCTTTTTATTTAATTTGGTCAGAACTCGTCATTTATTGATGGAACTGTGTTTTTTGTTTGAGTTTTAAGGGAAAAATTCACACAAAAATTTTATTTCTGTCATTATTTTCTCATCTTCATGTCATTACAAACCCATAGGTCTTTCTTATGCAGAACACAAAATATAAACGCATTGATTTTTTCAAACATTGATAAACAGAACATTTGATATTTCTGCACATTTCGATTTTCAGGTATAAATAGGGCTGCTTGTTTCACAAATTCAACACAAATATAACATACAATATACATAATATTGTATATTTGTCTCTTCAATCAAATTTCTCAACACAACTTGAGCAGCAAGGTAAATTAAAGGGTGTTGCACACAGGACGCGTCTGGTAAACGACATGGCGCATTCTAAAATTTGAAAGAATTATTTCCTATGAAGGTGCGCACAGATACAACACACCTACGACTCCCAGCTACGACTCCAGAGGCTACTCAAAATTCTGCAGCACCATGGAGTGCAACACACATAGTTTTCCATTCAATTCAACCCAAATCATTATCGAAAGACAAAGATTATTTACTCTTACCATCATTGGATGTTATATTTGTATATGTATCTTTCATATAGCCTACACAATGTATTTTCAGTTACACGTGTGTCTTTTTATGGTTTGACAACTTGAATGAAACATATTTCAAAGCTACATACAGACAAATTGCATAATAATTTCTAATTGTGCAGTTTGAGCAGTTACACCAGTTTCATACACTAACCTGCAAACTCATCAACGTCACTTTGTTCATTCTTGAACAAGTACAAAAACCTTGTAACGTTTGTGTGTATAGTGACAAGATCCACAGATCAGAATTGTTTGCCTTGTCCCACAACCGGCTTCAGTACATTTTTATATCACCCTCTTGTGGTCTCCCAAAGCCATTACACCAGACAACATTAAACAAGGCTAACTGACAGTGAATTGGAAAGCATGCAAATTAGACTTCAAATTTAAATGTTGGCTAATGTTAATATATTGATGCCTCAAAAACATATAGATAAAATAACAGCCTGTTTTTTCAACACAATGACAGTTGATAGTGCCTCACATTAAAGCTTAAAAAGGACCCACAAGTCTCATAAATGTAGTCTATGTGACTCCTGTTTCATATTCCAAATTTTCTGAAAACATACAAATTTCAATTAAAGCCATTTATCAGTAAAAATCGTGACGTTTGTTGCATTTTCATGAGCGCTATGAGAGAAGCTCGTTTTTTTATTTCATAGTGATCTCCGGTTTTGATTTTCATAGTATGCCTTCAAAAAACTTGGAATATGATGTTCAAGCCGCATGGACTACTTTTATAATACTTCTTTGTCCTTTTTAGGCTTTAAAGTAAGTCACTTTTTATAAAAAAAAAAAAAAAAAAAAAAAAAAAAAAACAGGTTGTGATATTTTTTCAAAGCATATCCTTTTGTGTTCTGCATAAGAACGAAAGTCAAACTGGTTTGGAACAACATGAGGTTGAGTACATTTTTAAAGAATTTTATTTTTGGATGAATGATTCCTTTAATTTCATTTTAGACCAACATTTACTGAAAACAAACATACTCCCACTCAAACCCAAAGAACTTTCCCTCTTACATAAAACATAGCTCTGGAGTTGGATTTGAATATTTGTACGCATTTATATTATTTGTTGAATCTGGCACATTGCAGATCATTGCACACATAAAAAAGGGAATACAAGGAAAGGTTTTAGGCTACCAAGATCATGCATAACAGAGACACACCTCAGAGTGTGTTGGTTTGAGCCCAGGATACACTCAGAAACACAGACATGGAACCTGATCTACAGATGGAGGAATTTTGGGTGGGACAGACATATCCAACACGAGCACCTCCAGACCCCTTGCCGGGAAGTTAAGAGAAAGAAAACACCTGTATATATGAGGGAGAGTGGGGTCATTCAGTGCCTTCACATAGTTTGTGCTCTATGGGGAACACATCAAAGGCAGTATGTAATGTGTGCTTTGGTGGGTAGATGGGTATTTGTGTTTTTTGCTGGTGCAATAGAGAGCAGACCGTACAGAAGTACATTTTTAACTACAACAACAAATTCATACAGTTATCCCAAAGGACCAATAAGTCATAAGTTCATACTGATCAACAGATATCGTCATTACAGACATAGTCATCCAAAATTAAAAATGTTCTTTCTTCTGTAGAACAGAAAAGGAGAGGTAAAAATTTTCTCAAGTTTCATTTTCTCATTTATCTTCTATTGGCTCTCTGCAGCTATTAATTCGCAGAACAAAACACATGCTTGATACAAACCATGTTTTTCCTCATGCCAGCACATATTTTATGCAGTCTGGCTCATATATTTTATTTTTTTGAGGATGAGGGTATGTCACGCATCCCGTCCATTTTGACACCTGACAAATTGGCTAGTGTCTGCCAAGTGACAGATGAATTTGCCCAGCATACATTCAAGCACAGCCTTTTATGTCAACAAAAAAAGATATGTTGAATTTCTAAAAGTTTGAAATTTATTGTGATAATCTATCTTTGTGTTATTATATATATAGTAGCATTTAACGTTTTGCATTTTCCTTTTTTTCTCCAATGTCCGCAACCTCAGGACAGACCTGTGACCCAATTTTACTGCTCTATAAATAATGTACACAGAACCCTTGTGAAATTTTCCTTTATTTAGATTCTTATTGTTTAGCTCTGCATTCCTTAAGCATTCTCTACTTGAGGTCAAGGCTTACAAATGTTTGGAGGAAACCATTTCTAGGCATTTTGTAATCAGTTGTGTGTGTTTTTGTAGTGCAGAATTTGATGTGAATTTTTTATTTTTTTTTAAGAAAATCAATTATTTCGAAATATTTTTGTTTCTTGGGATGTGCAATAATCAGTCTTTGACCTGTACTCATTCCTATTAAAATATTTGTACCTTCTTTTAACCTTTAGCCATGGATAATCTCATTCCATTTTACAGAAAAGCATGCTGACATCTCCTGGGCAAAGAGTGAGTCTGAATTCCAGTAATTACCAGGTGTTTTTTGACTGAAAAACTGGAGAGGAGAAAGGAAAGGCTTCAGTGGTGATGTCTTCTTTTCTGTTTCCATCATTTCTCCACAAACTACTAGTTTACACTACCCCACTCGCTCACCACTAATAACAGGTTCCGGGATGTTACAATGTACTACACATTAATTTATCATATACCCACTCACAGGCATTATATTAAATTTGGGTTGATCACTACCTCTTATATTAAAGTAATTATAAATTTTATAATAAAAATATTTAAATGATATAATTAGATACAATTATGTGTTTTAAAAGCTTTTAAGAGAAGACAAGTTATAGAACTGTTAAACAGAGTCTATAAATCTAACACCAGGTTAAGACTATGTTTAATATATTGATTATTGCATTAAAAAAAAATCATAACTGCTTACAGAATAAGTTAATTATGTTAATACAATTAATTATGATAGCAAA
The DNA here is from genome assembly GCA_032164185.1 of Moxostoma hubbsi. Classification (NCBI taxonomy): domain Eukaryota; kingdom Metazoa; phylum Chordata; class Actinopteri; order Cypriniformes; family Catostomidae; genus Moxostoma; species Moxostoma hubbsi. Next base: position 12,319,243 of record JAVLUX010000049.1, on the reverse strand, counting down.
GCCACTGAGTAACTACAGGCTTTTTCAAAACATTGGAACAGTATGTCAGAAGTAAAAGTCATTATTATTACTTAGTATGTGTGTAGTAAGCATTCACACTGTAATGTGAAGTCTGATTAATTTTATATTATTCGCCGAATTACATACCGAATGTTCCAAAACACTGACATTGACCCCATTCTGCTGAGACACTTGTAAGCACCATCTCATACTATGGAGATGGAATTGTTGCATATTAACATACACATGAAAAGAGATTCACAAATAGAAAGATGGTTCACAAATAAATTTAATAAGATCCACAAATAAATGTAAGGAGTTTCACAAAATTTTTATTAATTCACAAATAAAAAGAATGAGATTTATAAATATATGTTAGAGGAGTTTCGCAAAAATAAAATGAATTCACAAATAAATAAAATTAGATTTGCAAATAAAAAAAATATTTACAAATATATTTAACAACTCACAAACACAACTCAGTCCAGCATTCATTTGTGAATCGCTTCCTGTGCATTTGCAGATCGCAACATGCATTTGACGATTTCACATGTAACCGGCCCTGGTCGCCCCGCTCCGAACTCGAACCGGCGTCTCCGGCATGGGAGGCGGGAGCGCTAACAAGGAGGCTAAAGACTACAGCCTCTAGTGTTAGTCGCTAGTGCACCTCTTGAGGTCAGGAGAGTGAGGTTTACACACTGCACAGCAATCTACCAGCTGGCTCCCGTTACACACACAAATCTACAAATAGGTGGACTCCACCCATCGTCTACTCAAGCAAATCAGATTACAGCCACATTACTCGGGCTAATCATAGCACCTCCTATCTTAAACCAATCACGCTTCGTTCTACTATCAGGGCGGGACCAGAGTCACAGAACTCTCATGAGCATGGAATCAAGCATATACAGACAAGCTCCAAGGCCGCAAACTTTTAAAGAAATGGAAGCCATTAGATGAATAATGTGATTTAAGGTTTGTATCGTTTTCTCTCTAAAGATGTGTAGTGTCTTATTAAATGTCGACAGCTGAAAACTGCTCATTTGTAGAGTGTCCTGATCATTAGCTTTATAGTTAACCTGGCTGACAGCATGAGTCTGCTATTTTAATTTTAACCAAGTTTCTTGACTGAAATGTGTCATCAAACCCTTTACTCTTAATGTTACATGGCAGATCCAAACAGACACACTACTAGACACTACAAAGATCAGTAGTACAGAGAGTAACTTTATAAAACATTAATCATATTAGATGACCTTAGGAGCACAAACCATAAATTAAGTCATACTAAGTTTACGCACTGTTAAATATTTGAGCATTGCACCATTCAATTTAGGTAGAATGTAACCCTACATAAACTAAATATTTACGGAAGACTCCAACCAGGAATAACAGTTGGAATTAAAAAGCAGACTCACTTAATGACATCAATGACCTCATGTTTTGGTTGACAGGCTTCAGTCCTTTCAACATGTATGATGATGTTGCATACTACGCATTTACATTTACATGAGAAAACATTATGTAAAAAACGTACTTCTTAAGCATGAAACTGATCTAACGGTGCACTTTCCTGTGTATGCCACCAGGTGTCAAGTTTCAACATACGAAATAGATATTAAAATGAATAAATGTCTATTTTTCCAGCCTGCTGTATTAGTACTTATTGATATATTGCCCCTTATTTTTAGATACAGTTATTCAATATTGTTCTTTACATAGGCTAAACATATGTATAAACATAAAACCTTTTTTTATTACATATCATATTTCAATGGGGATATAATTTATTACAGCTGATATTTACATGAGCATACAAGGTTTGAACATCAACCGTAACAAGATCAAACTGAAATTCACAGCTTTTTAACACTTTTGTGTACAAATTTGAAGGCTGCTTATTGGATAAATACAGTTAAACATCATAGTGCTAGTGCAACCCTACCCAGGACACTCTAAAATGGGCAATTTTCAGCAGTCGACATTTAATAAGACACTACACTTTGTTATAATGATGAGAGAAAATGATATGAACCTTAAATCACAGTATTCATCTGATGGCATCCATTTCTTTAAAAGTTTGGAGCCTTGGAGCTTGTCTGTATGTGCTTGATTCCATGCTCATGAGAGCTCTGTGACTCTGGTCCCGCCCTGATAGTAAAAACGAAGCATGATTGATTCAAAATAGAACGTGCTACGATTGGTCCGAGTAATGTGGCTGTTATCTGATTGGCTTGAGTAGACGATGGGTGGAGTCCACCTATTTGAAGATTTGTGTGCACATCTTGATGCTGACAGATTTGTTTCAAAATCGACAAATGCATGTAGCGATCTGCAAATGCAGAGTAAACGATCCACAAATAAATGTGCACTATTCACCAGTGAATGGTGGACAGAGTTTGTGAGTTAAAAAATATTTTTGTAAAAAAGAAATTATTTGAAAATGTTATTTATTTGTGAATTTACTTTATTTTTGTGAAACTCCTCTAACATATATTTATAAATCTCATTCTTTGTATTTTTGTGAAACTCCTAACATTTATTTGTGGATCTGATTAAATTTATTTGTGAACCAACATTGTATTTGTGAATCTCTTTTCATTTGTATGTTAATATGCAACAATTCCATCGCCAAACCCATCAGACATTTTTTCAATTCAAACATGTTTACCTTTTCATTTTCTACTGATAGCATGTTATGTCAGCAACCTCAGAGACACAGGCTCTGTTCCCATGGTAACTAGGTAACTAGAACGCAATTGCGTTCACATTATCAATGAGCATTATTCTGAGGTTTCATTTTCCCCTCAAAGATTACGTTTTTCCTCCACTAACGTTTAGGTTAAGGGGTTGGAATTTTAGGTTAGAGTTAATAAAATATGCAGTCCTGTTGACTGCCCTTACAAAAAATCTAGGGTTTTGGCAAACTAGTTGCAAACTTTCCACAAATTTGCCAATCATTATTTTCACATGCAAATGAGCTTCTTATTTGCCACAAATGTTTGCCATGAACTCTATTTTAGTAAGGGCAGATAACACCATTTACAACTAAAAACAACTCGATTTACAACCATACCTGCCAACACTCCAGATTTTACTGGGTTTCTCCAGTTTTTCCACCCCTTCTCATGCTGTAGTCCTGATTACAATTTATCCCAATAAACTCATGATTTTACGCATCCACACTTTCATCATGAGAATGTAGGCCTATTAGACCTCAATGTAGGGTTGCCACCTGTGCTGTAAAATGCGGGATCCTCCCGTATTTAAATATGAAATGGTGCATCCCGAATCGAATCAATACAATTTGTACCATAAGCTGGTCAGATGGTGTCTGTACAGGTCGTTAATTAGAAATGTATATAAGTTGGAAATTCTTCATACGGTTGGAAGGGGTCGTCTGAAAAGTACACACATTGTACTGAAACGTGCATATTCTGTGGAGAGTGTGGTAAGGGACAGTCTGAAAAGTCCCCACATTGTGCTAAAACTGTGGATTTTTTTTTTATTGAAAAACAGAAGGTTCAATATAAATGTTCAATTATATGTAAATAAATTACAAAGACCCAACATTATATGAATAAAATCAGTCATAAAGACAAGAAAGACAGGTGAAGGAAAAAATTAACAATTAGAATCAAGGAAATAAAAAAAACTTTAAAATACTGTACATATAATCCAACAGAGATGTATACATTAATAAGATAAAGAAGATACATAATCGAAGAAATAAAAATTATTATTCTATTAATTTTTTTTAAATGATTACATTTTTTTCTAAGTCATGGGTCAGGAAAGCTCTCAGCATACAAGTATACACATTATTATTAAAAACGTATTATTATTATTGCTACAACTATGAAGGATGTTGTTAAGGGGCCATCTGAATACATTTTTATCAGTCTGTTCTTTGGAGGACTCTTTAAAGCATGAAATTGATTATATTTTTCTCTGTCTGCTGCAAAGAGATCTAATATACTGTAAAGTGATCAGTATCATGCAATTTATGGCTCAAGTGATTGGATCAATACAATAAAAAAAAGTGAAGAGTCTGTGCAACCCCTACCATGCAGCGAATGTTTATGCTCTGATAAACGTTTTTGACTTCCAACTAGCAAGACACAATACACACTGTAGTTCCATTTCAGCCACTGGGGGCACTTTGAACATTCGAAAAGCATAGACTGATTTTAGCAGACAAAACATTTGACCTCCTGTTGCTGATTCTCCCATGAGATCAGTTTTTGATATCATATTGGAACCAAATGCATGTATGTATAATCACTCTGGCACAAAACAGACCACAATATAGACCAGAAGTTTCAGTTTCTTTGCCCTGTTTTGCAACACCTGTATAGCATTTTTAAAAACTCAACATATGTAAAATCTATTGGTTGTACTACCAAAATTTTGTACTATTTCTAAAAAAAAAATAAAAATCCAGTAATCACTACATCATCCTGGGTACATTTAAAGGACAGCACCATAAATGATTCATCACTTGTACTCTGGACATGGTTTACATAAATGCGAATTTTGTAGGAGAAGCTAATATTTCCATACAATTATGCCATAATTACTTGTGCCAAAAACTACTCTAACAAGAAACATTCAGAGCACTGGAAGAATTGTTATTTTCATTGCAGAGGTTCAGATCACATGCCAGCCTGTTTGCCCTTTAGACGGGCAGTTCAAAACAGCAGTTCATTCTCAGCAAGTTTGTATGGTACAGGCATGCCCCATCTGAACATGCAAACCAATCGCTAGATTCAGTAGACAACGAACTTGAAAGTACTGTTAAATCAACAGTATTCTCGCATTTCCTAAGCAGCGGTTTAATAAAAATGACCTCCCAGTTTGTATAGTGAAATGTGGTTTTTATATGAAAGGACATACTGTAGGGTATTCAATGTCCAAAAAAAAATAAAAATCACACTCCAAATATTATTATATAATATAACAGTGGGCCAACAGTATGCTAAGGAAATGACTTGCAACATTAAATTTACCATCCATGATGACAGGCAGGTTGGATGGTTACTGTTGTTACAAAACTCACACTTTTTTCAGTCTTTTTGCCTTAACAATAACGGGCAGTTTGGAGGGAGAAAGGGATTAAAACATGACCCAAGCCACATACAAACCTGAACCCCATAAGCTGTGCACCATCCACTGTGCCACAGCTCTCATTGTAGAAGTGCACTATTTGCAGTTAACAATGATTAATATATTTCACAAATTAAAAGTATCCAATAATAGGAGGTTATTGAGATAAGCAAGTAATATTCGGTTGGTCATATGATCTCAACATGCCGGCACTCATGAATGTGCACCATGCACCATACTGTATGTAGAATGTAATATCAATAATTCATTTCATATCAGTTGAAACGCCAATTTTGCATATCAGCTATGCACTTCTTACTAAGAAAACTGAATTTTTGATATCAATAGTTACATTGTTACTTATACAAATATCCATTCCAAAATGTTCATTTTTTTATATCTGTAAATGTATTTCAACATGTTAGATATCAATAAATTGGAGGGTAATTAAAAAATAGCTTATTTAAAAAATTAGCTTAGTTGCAATCACATAACAGATATCTGAAACAAACATTTCCACTAATTTAAACCAATTACACATTTCAAAAAAATTGTTGATATCAGAAATCGACATTTGCACTAGTAATACAAAATTATAGTTTTTACTTGTGAACTGGTATTGATGCAATGACAATATCAAATGCAATTACATGTCAAACATGTTACATGACCCTCTTCCTTTAAGTCATGTTAAAAAAACTGAAATCAAAGTGGATACAGAGCTGCATCATGTTGGGCAGACGTGTGATTGTGAAATGTTGGAAATATTCGGATTTAGGGCAGGTGACAGCCCTTGAAAAGCTCTCCTATAGTCTGCATGGGAGGATTTATATTTATTTTGATAAATGGGGAACATTTTTGCATTTCTGTAATCCTCATTAGTAGCAAGAATGTGACGGGATGGAAATAATGGCCATGGTAAATATGATATAGCTCCTAGTGGCGCTGGCAACACCCCTGCCCCCCTTTTTAATTTCACCTTTCTTACTATTTTATTTATTTATTATTTATATTGTTACCATTTTATTGACTAACTCCTTTGTTTTCTGTATGTTTTTGTTGTAGTGGTTTGTTTATATGTCAAGTACATGATTGTTTATATTATTTCTTCTTTGCAAATAAGAAAATCAATAAAGTACAAATCATTAAAAAAAATGCATACGAGAAGGGATGTTGTGATAATGCTGCTCGAGTATTTTAATAATACGTGGAAATCTCAAGTGCTTTAGGTATTGTTTCATGTCTGTCTGACTTAATACTGAGTGCCTGCTTAAAAATGGAAGGGAGTGTGTACAGTTTCGGCTCAACAGTGGCTTATTCCCTGGGTGATGTGAGCGTAAATGATTCACTATGTATCAGTGTATTACTATAACGGCATTTTAATACCATTAATCAAAGCGCATTATTGACCCGTGTGATAGATTATAGCCGCGTGAGGAAACAAGAAGAACTTGCGTGCGTATTTTAAACCCTTACACGCATTATCGCTAGGGTGTCCAGATGTCCTGTTTTTTCTAGGACAGTCCTGTATTTAAGCACTTTTTCTAGTGTCCAGACTTATTCTGAAAAAATTGTGTTTTGTCCCGTATTTCCCCTCTACTAAAATTTCTCTATCGCCTATGCAGCTTTCTCAGTCACATTCTAATCAAAAGTAGCCAACGATATGGCTTGTAAACCCCTTAAAATCACACTGTGTTTTTTGAAGTGCATTATTGTATTAAACTATCAAATCACAATCCCCTATCAATAGACGTCCAGTTAGTGAACTGTTTGAAGAGTCAATCAGTTTGAAAGAGCACACAAATTAAATTGCTGCTGGAAAAATGTAAAGGAAGCATGCATGTCCATTTATGAAGATCTTCAAAAAGAGTTTACATTTCTAAAAAAGGAGTCACAGACAGAGCCTAGTAAAGTGAGGTGTGAGATTTGTGGAGCTCACTTTTCCATCACGTATGGAGCCTGCACCGACATCGCGCATATTCAAATAAAAAAGCATGTGGATGCTGCTAAAAGTAAGAGTGTCACACCAAGCGTTAGCGATTTCTTTGTGAGGCAAAGTTCAGAATGTGACAAGGTGTACGCAAGTGAAGGACTTTTTGCTAATCATTCTGTTGTGCATGGCCATAATTTTCGGTCAGCTGACTGCACTGTGAAATTGATAAAGAAATTGTATTGTTCTTCTGCCCACACCAAATCTGTAGCTGTCATATGCAAAGTACTTGCTCCTTTGTCAGAGGAAGAAGTTCAGAGTGATTTGAACAAGTGCTCGTTTATCACATTGACTGTGGATGCATACAATCACAAAGACAAAAAATGTTCCCTGTGCTTGTGCGTTACTGTCAAGATAATTGAGTTTTTGTCTCTGCCAGGTGAGATGTCGGATTTGCAAACTGACTACATTTCCAACGTCATTGAAAAAACATGGCCTTGATCAAAAACGAATTGCCCTCTGAACCGACAACACAAACTGTGGTTGTGTTAAGAGAGCTTGTAAAAGGCAATATCTGGAGAAAGCTGCAGTTAAAGCTAGGAAGGGAAATTTTGGGAATTAGTTGTAATGCACACATCATCCATAACACACTGCAAACAGCAGTGGATTGTCTTCCAATAGATTTTGAGAGTTTTGCTGTGAAGGTGTACAAATACATCCATATCTACATAGTGTGCATGAAGGAGCTCAAAGATGTTTGTGATTTTGGGCAGCTGGACTATCAGAAATGACTGCAGCATGGCGACACACATTTCCTTTCTCTTGGTCCAGCTCTTGAAAGAATACTACACATTTTCAATGGTCTGAGTGGCTTCACACTTAGCAAACAGCCACTTTTAACCATGCACTGGAGATAGTAGAGCAAGACCACATATCAGCCAAAGGATGTGACCTGAGAAAAGTCTTGCAGACCAGGCTGGAGGAATCATTCATTCCCTCTAACATTAAAAAGTAGTTGGATGCCTTGGTTGAAGCTGGTGACATACGAGAGGATACATTTTTTTGTACAGTGAGAAACTTTTATTCAGCATCAGTGGATTACCTCCTAAATTGGACCCGCTCATTGAAGAACACAGAAAAACTTGAGTGGGGCCTACTGAGAGACATCCCAGTGTGGGAAGACATTCAGAGCAGCCTCGAACACTTCTACTCCAGAATCCCCGCTCTCAGTTTGATTGGTGAAACCACATTCTTTGATGAGTGGGCTTGCATGAAAAACATTGTTAATTGTCACATCACTGAGTGGAACATGAACAAGATGGCTGTGTCTGAGACATGGCCAGACTTTTTCGTGAGCTGGAGTGCAAGACCATCAACTTCAGAGTCTTAAACAAGATCATGGAGTTTGTTTTATGCCTGCCTGGGACATCTGCATGTGTGGAGCGTGTGTTCTAATTAATGAATTCACCATGGACACCAGATAAATCTCAACACAGTGTAACAGTCATGAAGGCAATGCTATTCGAACATTTTAATTTTAGACTGGACTGCTTTGTATTTTACGATAAACTCTTGAAAGACAAGCACACACTGAGAAAAACTGCTGCCAGCGAAAAGAACAAGGTGCCAACAGTTAAAGATACGGATGCACCATCTAAGTTGCATTGATCTGCGTCTAGGTAAGGAAAAGTAAATTTCATTTTTGCTGGGAGGGGGCTGTCCCGGCTGTACACAAAGTTAACTGTGCCTTTAAGCAGTTTGGAAAATTCCAGAAAATGATGTCAAGCCTTTAGACAATTAGCTTCTGATTGGAGTTGTACTGAAATGGAGGTTTACCTGTGGATGTATTTTAAGGCCTACCTTCAAACTCAGTGCCTCTTTGCTTGACATCATGGGTGAATCAAAATAAATCAACCAAGACCTCAGAAAACAACTGTGGACCTCCACAAGTCTGATTCATCCTTGGGAGCAATTTCCAAATGCTTGAAGATATAATATTCTTCTGTAGAAGCAATATCATGCAAGTATAAACCATGGGACCACGCAGCCATCATACTGCTCAGAAAGGAGATGCATTCTGCCTTCTAGAGATGAATGTACTTTGGTGCGAAAAGTGCAAATCAATCCCAGAACAACAGAAAAGGACCATATGAAAATGCCAGAGGAAACCGGTAGACAAAAATCAATTTCCACAATAAAACGAGTCCTATATCGACATAACCTTAAAGGCTGCTCAGCAAGGAAGAAGCCACTGCTACAAAACCACCAAAAAAAGCCAGACTACAGTTTGCAGGTGCACATAGGGACAAAAATCTGAAATGTTTGGCCAGAAAGACCATCAATCTGTATGGAGGAAATAAATGTGAGACTTGAAAGCCGAAAAACACCATCCTGTTCCATGTTGTGGGGGTGCTTTGCTGCAGGAGGAACTGGTGCACTACACAAAATGGCATCATGAGGAAGGAAATTTATGTGGATATATTGAAGCAACATCACAAGACATCAGCCAGGAAGTTAAAGCTCGGTTGCAAATGGGTCTTCCAAATGGACAATGGCACCAATAATACCTCCAAAGTTGTGGCAAAGTGTCTTAAGGACAACAAAGTCAAGGTATTGGAGTGGCCATCACAAAGCCCTGACCTCAATATGATAGAAAATGTATGGGCAGAACTGAAAAAGCATGTGCGAGCAAGAAGGCCTACAAACCTGTCTCAGTAACATCAATTCTGTCTGGATGAATGGGCCAAAATTCCAGCAACTTATTGTGTGAAGTTTGTGGATGGTTACCCAAAATGTCTGACCCAAGTTAAACAATTTAAAGACAATACTACCAAATACTAACAAACTGTAGGTAAACTTCTGACCCCCTGCGAATGTGATGAAACAAATAATAGCTGAAATGGATCATTCTCTCTACTATAATTCTGAAATTTCAAATTTTTTAATTAAAGTAGTGATCCTAACTGACCTAAGACAGGGAATTTTTTCTATGATTAAATGTCAAGAATTGAGCATAAATGTATTTGGCTAAGGTGTATGTAAACTTCTGACTTCAACTGTATACCTTTGAACCTACATTAATCGTTCCACAAAATGTAATGCTCTTGTCAGATGGAATACTATGGCTAATCAATTCCAAACTTTTGAGAGAGCATGTGCAAAAACCAGTCTATCAAAACAGCAAAGCAAATAGCATAAGTCATTGAGTCTTGCACTGCCCCCCTAAGGTGTGGTGCCAACTAATAATGTTCTACTCTTAAAGAGTTTGTCCAGAGCCTGCCAGTTGTATCATAGGAATAGATTTGCCCTTTTCTCAAAGGCTACAAGAGGTCAGGGAAATCTTAACCAATGATCCACAGTGCTGGGCCAATGCAACCTTCTCAAATATTTTAGCTGTGGGAATGTGGTTTTCTATTGAAGCACTCCAACATCTTGGAATACACTCATTTCTCTCACACCACTGAATAAACTAATCTCAAATAAATTAATTGCCACTTTGACTTTCACTTGGAAAAAAGTGGAATCCAGCATCCTGCACCCAATGGATCAAGATTTGCTTGGTGTGTCAGTGGTCCTCGAAAGTCATAACGTCTCGGTTACTGGCGTAACCTCCATTCCCTGATGGAGGGAACGAGACGTTTTGTCGATGAGTTGACACTACGGGTCGATCCTGCGGAATCCAGACATCTCTGATCTTAAGAAAAGGCCAATGAGAATTGTTGTGTGGAATTTGCATGCCACTCCCCCAGACATACGGGTATAAAAGGAGTGACGCTGCAAATACACATCAGGTATTGCACTGAGGAGCCGAGCCAAAGACCTGGTGCTTTCAGCTGTTGGTTCAGTGTTGTGGCTGGAGGGACACAACATCTCGTTCCCTCCATCAGGGAACGGAGGTTACGTCAGTATCCAAGACTGGAATACACACACGGTCTTAAGAGCGGAAGCACGTCGTGTGGAGTGGCGTCGTGGTAGATCCTACCCAAGGGGGGGAGGAGTTACTACAAACACGGCGACCCAGGGCAGAGGGCCCTCTGTCTAAGGAAGATGTGGTTTACCAGCAGGGAAACCATTTTGCGGGATATACATCACACGGGGTTGCCGAAGGGGACAGCCAGCACATGTGGAGCACTTACCTCAGTACGGGGGCCTAGTGACACCAGTAATGGGGCAGCAGCAAGCCTCTCCGAAGACTCGACGGCCGCTAGGCTAGGGAGGAAGGACGTACAGGGTTCACACTTCCTGCGAACGCAACCGGGATACACCCGGCCAGCTGACCCAAACTTACCTGTTTGTGTCACCTGATAACACACGGGACGAAACTGGCTCAACCCTGAAGTTATAGAACCTTGCAAAGGTGTTAGGTGTTGCCCAACCCGCGGCTCTACACATGTCTGCTAGAGAGGCGCCGTGGGACAACGCCCAAGAAGGCACAACGGGCTCATAGGCCAGCAGGGGGCGGCATGTGCTGGGCATGGAATGCCATTGTGATGGCATCGACGACCCAGTGGGCGATCCTCTTTTTGGAGACAGCACTTCCCTTCCGCTGTCTGCCGAAGCAAACAAAGAGCTGCTCAGAGCTTATAAAGCTCTGCATGCGGTCCAAGTAGATGCGAAGAGCACACACACGACATAGCCACGCCAAGGCTGGGTCTGCCTCCTCCTGGGGCAGCGCTTGCAGGTTCACCACTTGATCCCTAAAAGTGGTCATGGTAACCTTGGGCAAGTAATAATTCAGCCGGACTGAAATCTAGGCACAGTTTGCTAACAGAGAACGCCTGCAGGTCCCCTACCCTCTTGATGGAGGTGGGGAAGGAGCGTGAGGTACGAGAACCAAATCCAGGAGGATTTGCCACTAAGAGGACCTGCTCCCCGTCCTCCCTGACTTTGCACAACATCTGGGCAAGTAGGCTCACTGGGGGAAACACATACTTACGAAGCCCCGGGGGCCAGCTGTGTGCCAAGGCATCTGTGCCGAGGAGGGCCTCAGTCAGAGTACCGTAGTGGGCAATGTGAGGATTCCGCAGGTGGAGCCTCCACTCACCCCTGGATGTAACCTGCCGTGACAGCGCGTCTGCTGTGCTGTTGAGGTAGCCTGGGATGTGAGTGGCTAGCAGCGACTTGAGTCGGTGCTCTTGGCGGGCGAGTTGTGACATGCGGTGAGAGCATAGACTGCCTTGGTGGTTTATATACGCCGCCGGGGCTGTGTTGTCCGTCCGGAGAAACACGTGCTTGCCCCGGATCAACGGCAAAAGCCTCCTCAGGCAAGTAGTACTGCCAGCAACTGGAGGCAGTTGATGTGTCAATGCAGTCACGGGCCAGTCCAAGGGACGGCGACTGAGTGCCTGCAGCATTGCCCAGCCCTGTTGGGAGGCATCTGTCATAACCACGACATGCCTGGAGACCTGGCCTAGGGGAACTTCTGCCCGTAAGAATGCTAGGTCTGTCCAGGGACCGAAAGAGCGGCAACAAGCCTGCGTGACAAGGACGCAGTGTGTGCCATGGTGCAATGCTCGTCTCTTGACTCGGGTTTGTAGCCAGTGCTGGCGTGGTCTCATATGCATCAACCCAAGCAGTGTGACCGTTGCTGAGGATGCCATATGCCCCAGTAGCCTCTGAAAGGATTTCAGTGGGACCAACGTGTTCCGTCTGAACGTATGCAGACAGCTCAGCACTGACTGTGCCCTTCGCTGGTGAGAAGCACCATCATTGAGCCACGCCCCCAAGCTCTATGCGATAGGGACAAAGGGGACTATAGCGTCGGACATACCAGCAGGCGGGGCCTTGTGACGGGGCAGAGCCCGGGGTGCTGAGTCTAGGGACATCGAAGCACTTAACTGGCTCCTTGTGACCGCTCCCGGAACAGCCTGGGAGGAAGAATTTTGTCCTCGTGGCCCGCGGAGGCCGTTGGCGGGGTTGTGCCATGGCTGGGCGTGTGGAAGTGGGAGGACCGGTTCCAGGACGTTCCAATGCGTTTCTGCATGAGCATCTTGAACAGGAGTCTGTGCAGAGCCCGGTTCAGAACTCGCAGGTCGAGGATTGGCTGCAACCCGCCGCCTTTTTTGGGTATGATGAAGTAGGGGCTGTAAAACCCCTTCTTCATCTCGGCTGGAGGGACAAACTCTATCGTGCCCTTCCGCAAATTCCACACGCCAATTCTCATTGGCCTTTTCTCAAGATCAGAGATGTCTGGGGTCCGCAGGAGCGACCCCTAGTGTCAACTCATCGACACAACGTCGAGTGAGTGACAGACGGGGAGTGACATTTTCTTTTCTTAAACAAGTAGATCTGTTTTTTTCCCTGAAAAAAAAAACAAAAAAAAACAACAGGTCAGACTATTTTCGTTTGGCATTTTGCTTATGCTTATCTACAGTATCTATCCATTTTGGCTGGTATATTATTTTCTTCAACTCATATACAACAAAGAAATCTTGCATAAGGGGAAAGACAGAGTAAGGCCTTCTCTGCAATGGCTTTCAATTTGAAAATTGTGTACACCAAGACAACCGGCCTCCACTACCCCTACACATTGACCTAGACCCTATCATTTGTACGCCTTGCATAGCAGATGCCTTGGCGACAATTGGCTGTCAACAACACTCCATTAGGCTGACTTACTTATGCTTGGATAACAACATGAAATTGTGGCAAGATCTAACAGATTTCTAATATCTTTCCATATATAAACTGAATAGTTACAGTAATTTCAGAAAGACAAGTAAAGAAGAAAGGCAGAATCCCCTGTTTATCTCAGTTGCAAGTCAAGCATCTAAAGGAACCCCATAAAATGTAGATACAGCTGCACAACAGCTCTCATGTGCTGTCTTTAAATTAGAGTCAGAAGAAATTCTTTTTAGATAAATGTGCAAACAAACTTTGGGGACTGTAACTTTCACATGGTAATTTAGCATGGTTTGCCATAGGAATGCGATGGGGAGGCCAACTAATGTTTCCAGAAATCACACCATAGATTATTGCAATCCAATTAATTTTAAACCAAAGTAAGGATTTATTTGTGTTTTTAAGCATGGAGAAATTCAAAAGTGTGAACATAAATTTGAAATGGCTTTCACAAAAGTTCAAGTTATTGTATACCTTTGATCAAGTCCATTTGTGTAATTGTCATATAAAATTTACTTTTTAAATTTGCATATTTATTGTAAAATATAATACGTAAATTGTGTAGTTTGTATATCTTGTTTGGATATACCTCATAATTTATCAATCCATCCATCCATTAATCCATCCATCCATGCATGCATAACTCTCATGGTTAATACCAGCAACATCATAATAATAACTTATTCAAATATTACAATACTAAGAAATTACCTTGGGAAGAACTTCAATATTCTTGTATATTTACATCCTCAGGATATATTTCTTGACAAACATCTACCCCAAAGCCACAAAAGACAGTGACTAAGACAGAAAAACAAGACAATCATAGGCCATAGGGGACAGTAACTTGAGAAGGAAAAATGCTCCCAAAGCATCCAAATGGCAATGCCTGAATTCACAAACCAGGTTACTGAGGGATGACAAACTATATAAACCCAGCTAATGCTGAGTGATGTGGATGAGCGTAAGATGCTGACACTGTCTACAGTGTCTTGAGGTAGGATCAACTGCGTAGACAAACACACACACACACACACACACACACACACACACACACACACACACACACACACACACACACACACACACACACAGACACACAGACACACAGACACACACAAACTTTCACATACACACTCAGTCAATGGGATTTAGACGGGAGTTCTCCCTCCCCTCCTGGTCTAGGTTAATCGCAGTGTTGTGGCTTTCTTGCCGAGGTTCTATGGTTGTTTTTTTTCCCCTCCCTCTCTGGAAACTATCTTTCTCTCTTTCTCTCTCTCTTCACTGTGTATATAAGAAAGTAGTGGGTAAGCTGTTGAGCAGATAGTGAAAAACTATGCTAGTGTTCTGTTGAAGTAGAGAGGTGTGCGTAGTGTATTAAAAGTAGAATGCAATTGAGGCAGCGGCATGGAATGTACAGGTGAGTGACCTCTCATTAACTTGACTCATTAGTATTATATTTATGTTACACATAGTTTATATACTGTATAGTACAAGATATACGGAGCTCACATGGTACTGTTGACATCTGCTCTCAAAAAAATGTGCACGATAATGGTAGGCACTGAAGTACAATTCCTTCCAAAAATAGTTGTCTGTGTTGTATCTATTATAGCTAAGTTTGCACTGTAATGTACACTGTAATACAAGTTTTTTTTTTTTTTTAGACACATTTTCTGTTGAGAGTTTAGCTTTAAGCAGCAGTTTCAGAGATTTGTAGAGTAGCCAAAAACTGTACTCAAGTAAATGTATAAACATAATTAATTACTTGAGTAAGAGTACGAAACTGTCCAATTAAAATAGTACTCAAGAAGAGAGAAAATTGTTACGATAACAAATTACATTATAGATGTTAACTCCCCTATATTCCATTAAATAATACACATTTAACATGTATTGCAGAATTCATATTATTTTTATTAATGGAAATTCTGTCATCATTCACATCATTCACCATTATGTTGCTCCAAACCCGTATGACATTCTTCCATGCATCACAATAAGGAGATATTCACCATTTACTTTGTCATGTATTTTGTCAGTATCTAACATTCTGTCTAACATCTTTTGTGTTCCACGGACTACAGAAAGTTGCACAGGTTTGCAAAAACATGAGGGTAGGGAAATTATGACAGAATATTAAATTATGTCACTCCAGTAGTTAAATCCACATATTCAGAAGTGATATGATAGGTGTGGGTGGGAAACAGATAAATATTTTTTGCTAGACATTCTTCTGCCTGCCCAGCAGGGGGCGATATGCAGAGAAGAATCACCAAAAACACAAGAAGAAGAATGTGAAAGTGATCTGTTTGTCTGTTACTCATTCACACATTCTCATATCACATTGCTTCTGAAGATATTGATTTAACCACTGGAGTGTTATGGTTTACATTTATGCTGATTTATTCAATTTTGTTTTTAGCTTTAAAATATTGGCACCCATTCACTTGCATTTTATAGACCAAAAGAACAAAGAAATCCTTCTAAAAATTCATTTGTGTTCAGCAGTTGAAAGAAAGTCATACACATCTGTGATGGCATGAGGGTGAATCATTGATGAGAGAATATACATTTTTGGTTGAACTATTCCTTTAAGGGCTCTTGTCAGATCTGGATGAATTTGTCAATTAGAAGAGAGGTTTGGAAACCTTTCTAGTAATTATTACAGTAAAAACGTGAATAATGTCCCACAGGGACATTATATATAATGCTGAAATATAAACCAAAGCAAAATCATGCTTTATTAATGCCTACTTTTCACTATTTCATAGCTATTAAAGTCCTGTGTGGATTCTTATTTCAATGTAGTTACAGTTTTCAGTGTCGAAAGAATTAAGATCATTAGTTCTGTACAGCAGTACCGCTGCTCTCTAAATGCAGAGTACGTAGACTGCATAGGGCAACCCCAGTCGCAGAACATTTAGTGCACTATTTTGGGTATACAGCATTTTGTAGGATTGTCTGAATTCTGCGTGAGTTGCTCGTTCCCAACTTTTTTTCACTCATTATTACCCACAATGCACTCTAATTTCAAGTGTACATTTGAGACGTACGAGCTGGAAGTTTACCGCTTCCTTCACTCCTGCAATGTTTTATTTCATGCAGAATATATTTAATTACTTTTTGACAAATCATTACTTGATTAAAATAACAATAACATAGTATAGAGAGGCAAAACATACAGATACATTTTAAAATGTTCTCCATTTATATTTATACAGAATTTTCCCATCAAGATGAAGAATTCTTTTTTTACTAAATAATTCAGAGAGATGATTTTATTTTTAACTCAGGAGACTGCACACAGTAGAAATGATGCGTTTTTTTTAATCCCCTTATTCTCCCCAATTTGGCATGCCCAATTCTCACTGCTTACTAGGTCCTCATGGTGGCATGGTTACTCAACTCAATCCAGGTGGCGGAGGAAATTCTCAGTTGTCTCCATTTCTGAGAGAGTCAATCCGCGCATCTAATCACGTGGCTCGCTGTGTATGACACCGCAGAGACTCGCAGCATGTGGAGGCTTATAATATTCTTCGCGCTCCATGCACAACTCACTACGTGCCCCACTGAGAGCGAGAACCACTAATCGTGACCATGAGGAGGTTACCCCATGTGACTCTACCCTGCCTAGCAACCGGGTCAATTTGGTTGCTTAGGAGACCTGGATGGAGTCACTCAGCACACACTGGATTCGGACTCGCGACTCCAGGGGTGGTAGTAAATAATTGCTCTGCTACCCAGTCACATTAATTCTATGGATGATTGAAATATTCCTTTAAAGGATGTAGGTTATGATAATTTGCTCGGATGAGGGCGCTGTGCACCTAGAAACACTACCCAGCTTGTATTGGAGTTTAAATATACTCAAGTATAACAAATAAATACATTAATGTACATTTTATAAAATATGTTTCCTCTTTATGTTTTTTTTTTCCCAGAGCTCTGACGCACAGTGTACACGTTAGCATCCGAATTCATACATTTTGTTCACTCAGTGCCGATATATAGTGCACTCACTGCTATTCACTATATTGGAAATAGTGAATGAGTGAATGATTTTGGACACATCCACTCTCTTCACCATACGATCACCTCGCGTGCAGAAATGCTGTCTGTTCGTGCTCCAGTTGTCAATCACGTAAAAGGCATTTACACTTTACTCGGATGTTTACATGGATTTATACAATTAATCAGCCCATAGCAGCCATAGTTTCTAGAACCCTCACGAGGGCATGGAGTAAATGCGTAAATAATGCTCATGACACAAGGGACGTAGGACAAAGCACACTGAAATATTGCAACAGATTTAAAAATGTAAACACAAAAGGGCAATCATAAGAGCCCAATAACAGAATCACCCTAAAAATGACCATCACATTACACAGAAAAGCCTGTGTTAGCATTAGAGCCACAGCATACCCCTGCGTGCTGCCTTAAATTGGAGCTACAATTTTAATCTTGAAATATCCGCTTGTCTTGGTGTTACATGAAAGCATTGCATGACGAAACTATTCCTTTTTCACTGTGAAGAGCGAAGAAAGTGTTTAAATTTGTTTGAATAGCATGATTCTGCAGCAGTGATGGACGTGGCTTGAGTGACAGTCTGTGACAGTGAGCACAACTGTGAACTTCCGCGGTCATAAAAGTCCCATTCAGTAATCTCTCAATAAATTACACATTAACTCAAATTAAGCACATTAATTTAACGACAGGAATGCAGCCCTTTGTAACAAAGTAAAAGAAAATTTTTATTTTACCCACTTTTAAACATACTCTAAAAGTAATTTGTTCCCTAAAAATTACTCAAGTAAACACAGAAACGGAGTAAATGGAGCGCGTTACTACCCACCGCTGAGCAGTATGCAATTTAAAATATATTAACACATTAAAGTTGAAAACACAAGTTGCTTAAGTAAAATCAAAGTGGATGTTTGTTTTACCCACTTTGAATTTAATTACTCATTTAATTTAAATGATGTGTGAAGAAAATTAAAAAAATAGAGATAACAGAAATTCTTGGGGCAAGTTCCATTAAATGGTTGGAAACAAAGGTGTTGCTGTAAAAAAATGATAAAACATATTTTACATGGAATTTTTATTGAATTTATTAAATTTTTTATGTATCATTTTCTTGTTATGATACTGTAGCTTCAATGAACAATGTTTTCTCTCATCCAAGAGGAAGCTTACTAGTTACAAGTTCAAGGATTACAAGTAACTTCAAGAGTCAGTGGTGTTTACATGGTTTTCAAACATCTCTAAATGTTTCATTAATAGTGTAAATGGCATGTTCGAGTGTGTCGTGACTTTATGGGTTTGGATGTAAATGTGACAGGATAAGACATTTCCGCAAAGGAAATAAAAAAAAAAAAAAAACCTAATTAGCCCATGCATTCCTCAAATGAGTCAGTTTAATTTAAAATGTACTTGGAGGAAATGTGCTGAAGCACCACTGATGTCATTGAACAGTGCCACTGTAAATATTTTGAAGTGAGTTAATAAGAGGGAAGGGTTAAAAGATGAGATAACAAACTTCCAGATCAAGAGCTTTTCTGGGATCACAGCCAAAATGCACCAACACTGAAGATGAGTAAACGACAGCCAAATGTGGCGCCACTGTCATCAATTATAGTGAACGTTTGTTTATAAATAGGAAATGTTTGCTCAATGCACTTGTGTCATCATAACTGTTCATTATCCATATGAATGAAAAGTAGATTACATTGCAATGGATGGTGACAGCTTTATTCAGAATATCCAACGCAATCCATTCATTAACCTTATCCTTATTGGATACGTTTATCCAATGCAACTTGCAGTGCATTCCAGCTATATGCTTTAGTAGCATGCGTTTCTTGGGAATCTAACCCACAACCATGGCGTTGTTTGTGCCATGCTCTCCCAGTTCACTCTGAGGGGCCATTCAGACCAAAAGCAAAAAACTAGATGGAGCATGTTTTACAACTTGAACTTGAAATGGCATCTTAAAAAAACGCAGCGCTTCTCCATGAGATGATGAAAAAACAGCGAGAAGCGGTGTAATGGACTAAGACATTGATCTAGCAGAAGTTTACATAGTAAAACTATTATACATCATTGCTGACGGACATAAAAAAATAATAATATTCGGTGTGAATGGTCCCCTACTATCTAAGAGATAACAATCTACTTCAAACCACAACACAACTTCAGATTAACCTGACTATAATCTTTGTTTTAGTCTGTTAAAGTCTGTTTGGGTTACACCATGATTAAGATTCCCTTTTTTGGGTTGTTTACCATTCAAGCATCAAACAGCAATAAATAACCAAATTAAACCTCTTATCTGTGATCTTTCTGTGTGATCTTTGGATTCCAACTACATAAAGAGTAGAAAGATCAAACAGAAAATATCCATAATGAAATTGAAAGCTATGCCTGTAACAGAATCTCATCTAATTTCATTTGGGACAAACAAAAGGTTAAATGGTAAGATGCTTGAATGAGCTTGCCTCACATCGTCCTCAAAGCCACAGTGATTAAACCACACTTCTGCCAAATAGCTCTGAGGTTCCTTTATGGCTATTCGAGAAGCCTTTCTGTCTCCTGTTGTAAATCTGGTTTTGGTCATATTTATGTTTCCAATTTGGATCAAATTCACATTTTGATGGTATTCAATGAAGATGCGTCGGTTGACTCCATGTCTTTTGTAGTTTCTCTGAAGCCACTCCCTGAAAGGTTTCTGCATAAACCACTCACTAACCCACATGTATCTTAATTATTGCCAGAAAGGTTTTGAGGAAGCTTGAAGGTACGGTAAATAAATCTATTTGAAAGCCATTCAAACGTAATCTCTTCAATTCTGTATGGTAAATTCACATGCCCCAGTGTTTTCATTGACTGCTAACCCAGAGGCTTCATGGAAAGTTTTATTCATTCTCCCCAACTTGGATTCTCCCAAATACAGTACTTTGAAAAAGAAAAAAAGAAAAACGTTGTCTTGTGCCTCTTAAAAATATGCTCTGGATTAAAGAGCCTTTAGTAAACCCTTTCACAAACATACATTTAGAAAATCGGTAAATCAATGCGTTAAAACTCATTTCTATGCCGAGATTGCAAAAATAATTAATATTTTCAAACCAATTTTCCAAATGTTACACCAGTCTTCCATTGGTTGAAAAACAGAGAGTCCCGCCCCAAACTAACACAAATGTTGTTGTGTCAGGAAGTTTGGGATAATCAAATAAATCACCATGACATTTTTACTCCACTGACGGTTAGGATTAGGGTTGGGGATTGGGTTAGGGGGCAGAGCTATTAAAATATGCATTCCCTCTTGATTTTACTAAATCATTTAAAACTAAAACTAAAATTAACTTTTGGTGCAACCTTGTAGACATTTTACCTCATCAAAACTTCCAGCTTTGGACCCTGGGCCATTGGACCATTTGAATTTCAGTCAGCAGGAACTGATTTCAGCAGAAAACTATCGACCAACAGTCACCAAATTCACAGTGTGAACAGTCTGAATAAACAGGGCAATGATTTGAAAGTGACAGAACCACAATGTTACAATTTTCAGGGAAATTAACCTAAAATGGCTCACTTATAGTTGCCTCTGGATGTTAAGCTGGGACAGGAGAAAGTATTTTAGCAATATCAAAAAATTTAAAACTTCAGCTAGGCTAGCTAGTTATTTCTACTAAAGAGCAGTCAACTGTATCTGTAACACTTACTGCAAAGCAGAGGTCTTATTCTGCAGGAAGTGGTTTAATTCTTCCCCTCCTGGCATGGGCCCAGCGCACTCAGTCAGGCTCTTTCCAGTCAATAACACAACGACCACGGGGGCTACAGAATTCCACGCTG
This sequence comes from Moxostoma hubbsi, assembly GCA_032164185.1. NCBI lineage: Eukaryota > Metazoa > Chordata > Actinopteri > Cypriniformes > Catostomidae > Moxostoma > Moxostoma hubbsi. Next base: position 12,297,735 of record JAVLUX010000049.1, on the reverse strand, counting down.
TACCTAGTTTTTCAATCTCTGATTTAGCATTAATAACCTTCAATAACATGTGTTATTACTGCCATGGCTACCAGTGATTGATTCCATGCCTTAATGCGGCAGCCGAGAGAAATCAGAGACTCCTGAGATATGTTGTAACATTTTTAAAGCAACATGGACATGAATATGTCTCTCATTTAAGCTAAAGGTGGGCGATATACCGGTAGACATGATAAACCGGTAGAAATTTGCCAATAGGTATACATTTTGGATTATCGTCTCTATCGCGGTAATGCAAAATTGCCACGCGAGAAATGTGTACAGCCAGGGTTGTAGATTCCAGGGGGAATGGGAGGAGCTATTTTCAAGGTTTGTATATTGTGTATGTCGATATATCCTTGTGCGCATATATATCAGTGGTCAGGGCTTCAAATGAGACCGATAGAAAAATGATACGCCGTTTTTCACTGACAGCTGCACGTGTCATTAGATGAAAGTCTTGTCTAGAATGTGAGAAAAAAATGTATCCTTAATCCGCTTCTGTGGCATGAAATTTCGCTTGAGTGAAGCAAATTCAATGACATTCATCCTGTGCTCCAAATATGCCTCCCATCCAAACACACGCAGCTGTATTTTGTGCAAGAGTTGCACATGAAGTCTGAAACATGCAAGTGCACTGAGTCTTGAAGTCATCCCAGTCCCTTCATTTGTGCTCCTGTGACAGATAAAGCGCAGATAACACCCGTTACTTATTCTGGTTTCTCTCAATGTCAAGTGTTTTTTAAAAGACACATCAAACACCTTTCTAAAATTCAGTTCAAATTATGTTTGACATCAGGAAACAAACAAGCCATATTGTCCTTCAGATATTTTATATTTTATTAATAGAGATTACAAAAAAAAGAGCCTATTTAAGTGGTTTATTTATGGACTTTTTTTTTACTTATGTAATTTTACTTTTTTCATTGCTTTGAGAAGATACATTTCTTGAGGAAAGTTACATTTAACAATAATTATATAACAATAATCATAATAAAAACAACAACAACAACATATATAGCTGCAAGCAGCAATACCAGGGTCAAGCCAATTATCAGCACCATGAGCAGCAAAAGAAGATTTGTGACATATTTTTTGTTAGTGTCCGATGAACATTGTATGAGGAGTTAGAAAATGTAAACTTTCAATCATAAAAAAACTGATTTATTTTAAAATTATCTAAAAATAGCTAGTTCTTAGAATTTTTGTCCAGTATGTGGTGCTGTTCTGAAACTGCTCAGGTAGTATCTGGGCATGATAGTTATCATGCAAGACATGTACCAAGTTTTGTCCCAATCACTCAATCCCAAGCGTTGCGGAGATACAGCCTCAAGTTCAACTTTGCACGTACTTCATCGAATTCGTTGAAGCGCCATTCGAAAACGGTATGGTTTTTCAAAATTCTTTGAATTTATTTTTGTCATGAGTGCCTCTAGATGATGCAATCCAATTTTTGTGCAAATCGGACAAACAGTCTTGGAGTTCGAAAAAATTGTTTTTCAAAACATGACGGACAGGAAGTTTGCTCGATCATGACACAATTGGTATCATTGTTCTTGGCATGAACCACAAAGAATATCAAGACCAGTCTCATGACAGTAGGTGAAAGGAGTCAATAGCTATTAGCATGTTTAGAAATAGAATTATAATTTTTGACCACAAGGTGGTGCTGTCCCGAAACATTTCGAGTCCCTTCAGAGCATGGTGCCAAAGACACATACCGAGTTTCATAACGATACACCATGTCACTAAATTCAAAATGGCTGACGTCCAAAATGGTCGACATAGAAATTTTTCATATTGTTGGAAAACGGTATGGTTTATCAATATTCTGTGAATAACTTTTTGCTGTGAGTGCCTCTAGATGATGCAGGCCAACTTTCATGCAAATCGGACTCACAGCCTAGGACGAGTTAGAAAAAGTAGGTTTTTCAAAAAATGGCAGACATTTTGTTTCTAGGCCTCACGTTTCAAAAGTTATCAACATAAACGTGAGTGCAAATTTGGGCAGTTGGTGGCACTAGAGGGTTTGAGGTAGAGATGCCAAATTTGCTGTGGTAACAGACCAGGCTGCTCTCTATCTGTGTCCCTCTATCTGTGTCCCTCTATCCCTCAAGCAGTCCTATGGGCTACCATAGAGTCAAGAACAGAAGAAGAAGAAGAAAAGGAACACTAACAAAAACAATAAGAAGAAGAAGCAAAAGAAAAAGAAGAAGAAATTTGGTGCACATCATCAGAACTAAATTTGTATTTATTTTTTTACTTTGACTATGTTAGTCAAGTTCAAAATAAAGTTTTCATTTATAAAGTAGTTAAGTCACTGACTGGATTACTCAAAATGAAACATTGCATTATGGCTAAATATATAATACAATTTTATTGATTTTTCAGAAAAAGTTATCTATATTGTGATATATCGTGATATAACATTACTCATATCATGATATAGGATTTTGGCCCACCCCTAATTTAAGCCATAATTGTTTTTCGATATTTCTCCAACTATGTACTGAAACCCAAATTGAAGCTTTGGAATATTGATCTATGCATATGAAGTTGCCACAGAAGTGGCATGAATTTGGACAATTGCATTTAGGTCATGATCTGTGTTGGAAAAACCTTTCAAAATGTTTAACCACATATGTAAAGGTTACCCTTTACTTGTGTGGTTAACTCAGCTAATTTGTCTTTTAAAGCTTTTGTGTGCTGACCGGGCATCCGGAGAGGATAGCTGTGATTATGGCTATGTGGGCGCCACACTAGTGAGAGTATGTGGCTGGATTTGGCGATTACACTTGTGGTTAACTGCTGGTTTCACTGATGACTGCAACCCCCTAAAGGACCATTTGACTCATCAACAAACCAGACAGAAGCACAAAATGTGTTTACGGTTGAATTCTCCCTACATTTCACATTTAACATGGCTTAAGACTTAGGACCAAAGGTGTCACATTTATCGAACAAATGAGCACATTACCCATTTTAGCTGTTAGCTACTTCAACAATAGCTAACATGCTTGTGTGTTTTTGTTTAAATTTGAAAAGTATAAATGTATATAAATATAGAGCTGTGCTCCATGTATATCAATGCGTCATTCACAACATGCTCAGAGTTGCAATTCTTGTGTTTATATTCACTTAGTTGCAATTTTTGCCAAATTTTCAGAATATTTTCACATTTCTCTGTTTTGCAAGCTATTGAAATTTTAAGCTAGATATAATTTTACAATCATTTTTACAAATGCTTTCCTTTTGCCATGAGTATTTGCTAATGGTAGCCTCATTAAATGTAATTAGCATTAGCATGCCCCTAGGACTGCATTTGAACTCAACATGTAATCAAAATAGACCCTACTTAGTTTATTAATACATTAACACATATATGTTTGGTCTTATTGTGCACAATTCATCAATGCATGTTATTTCAGAAGTATTCAAGGTATTGTCTATTTCAAGACATTCCAATTATGGTTAAAATGGTATATGTCTTTTTGACATATACCTAACCTCTAAACAATATTTTCTGTATTTATATCTCACAGGATGATTGACATTTGCCTGTGCTGAGTCACGCAGCAGAATGCCCGGTGTGCCCTGCGGGGCCTTGCAACACCACACTGTCCCCGTAACCTGTGCCATTATCTGTTTCTGGCTGCTGATCCTGGTCCACACCGCCTTTTGCCAGAAACCTGCTAAGCTGCCTCTGGTGGGCCGCAAGCCTTTCCTTGCAGCCTGGAATGCTCCACTGGACATGTGTACCTTGAAGTATAATGTCAACGTCAGTCTTGATCTTTTCCACATCAGCGGCAGTCCACGAGCGGTCCACACAGGCCAAAATGTCACCATCTTCTATGCCAACCGCCTGGGCTACTACCCTTTCTACAATGAACAAGGGGTTTCCATCAACGGAGGCCTACCTCAGAACACTAGCCTTGAAGAACATCTTCACAAAGCCCAAAAAGACATAGCACACTTCATTCCTTCAGAAGACTTCCGTGGCTTGGCTGTAATCGACTGGGAGTACTGGAGACCGCAATGGAGTCGGAATTGGCACAAGAAAGACATTTACCGAGAGCATTCGCGCAAGCTGATCGCACAGGCGTACATTAATGTGACTGAAGAGCAGGAGCAAGAGTTGGCACGTTTGCGATTCGAGAAGAGTGCCAGGGCGTTCATGCAGGGCACTTTGCAGCTTGCTACTCAAACTCGCCCACATGGCCTCTGGGGTTTCTATCTGTACCCTGACTGTCACAATTACAATGTTCATGCACACAACTACAGTGGCACATGCCCCCAACAGGAAACTCTCCGAAATGATGAGCTGTTTTGGATGTGGAACAGCAGCACTGCTCTTTTTCCGGCCCTGGCGATACGCAAGGGCCACATGGACAGCATTCGCAACCTGCACTTCTCGAAGAATAGGGTAATTGAGGCACTGAGGCTGGCCTCCCTAACCTCATTGCCCTATGAGCTGCCTACATACGTATACACACGACTGGGGTATAGGGATGAGGCAATGACATTTCTGACTCAGGTAAATAACCTGTGCATATTTTATTGGCTTTTTTACATAATACTTAATTTGTACAAAAGCTGTTACAGTCAACTTAAACATAAATTCTACAACAAACGTACTTATCTGATGTTATTATTAGATTCTTTCGAAATAATAGCCTATAGCAAATGGTGAAACAAAACACATCGTTTTCCACTGCAATTTCACCTGTACAAGTCTGAAATCAAGAGCTCCCTCTAGTGGTCCAATAGCACACCTACATTTTAAGACACTGGCTGGATTGACTACCATAAAAAACAAAAAACTTAACTTTACATATAAAACCTCTGTATAACCATTTAATGATTTAAGAAACTGTGGCAATGAATGTCATGTAATGACACTAACACATAACTTGATGTCATAATAAACACATTTTATATTCTAATAATGCTATTCATTATTTAATTCACTTATTTCACAGAAGGACTTGATACACACAATAGGAGAAATTGCTGCTTTGGGAGCTGCAGGTTTTGTAATTTGGGGAGATCTTAACCTCACAGCCTCAAGGGTGAGTTTTTTCCACACATCTCTAAACATCTGTTTTTGCTCTTCACCTGCTAATTTAATTGGTGCAGGTCAAGTCTAGTTAAAATCTGCTTCAATAAGTTATATTCATACATTCTTAGAGATTTTCAATATGGTTTGAGGATGTTTATAGCAGCCTCCACATGAGATTATTTATCATTGCAGTGGCAATAATATGAAATTCATATTGATTTCAGGTTCAATAAAGAATGTATTCATGAAAATTAAATGAAAATACTGTCTTTTTTTTTTTACTCACCCTCATGTTGTTCAAAACCTTTTTGCCTTTCTTACACAAAAGAAAAAACTAATATCCGTTTCTGTCTTTTCAATACAATGGGGTAGTTGATAGTGATGCACTTTAAAGCTTAAAAGGGTCCTCATGTCATATTCCCTGCAAATGTTTGTTAAACAATTTTTAATATCAAGTAATGTAGGAACGTTGACTCATTTATCGATATAATTTGATAAAAGTTCATGTTTAATCACTAACTTTGTACATCGCCCCAGGTGCTGACACGATTGAGTGACGTCACGCACATGCAACTCGACGAAATCGGAGTTTAAGTTTTCCAAAATGCACAAATCTCCAAGTCCAAATTCCAGTGGTCGAATTTTCATTTTTGTGTGAACTACTTGTATACTTGACGGCTAATTTTAGGTAAAGTTTAATGTTTATGCCACACATTATAACTTCCTCTGAATTTCTCCTCAGCTCAACTGTTCCAAGGTGAAGGCATTTCTAAACTATAGACTGGGTCAGTACATCGTTAACGTTACCCGGGCAGCAGAAGTTTGTAGCGAATACCTGTGTCAGTTGAACGGACGTTGCATCCGCCGAGACCCCGAGGCACCCCACTACCTGCACCTGAGCCGCACCAGCTACCGCATACAGACCAACCGCAATGGCACCTTCAACGTGACCGGCAGGCACTCCCAGCAGGAGCTGCAGCTGTTGGGCAAGAGGTTCCACTGTCATTGTTATCAGGGTTACCAGGGGGATCGCTGTAATAGCATAGAGCCAACCGAGAAAGAGGAGGACAACATGATAAAAGAGGATGTGGAGGAGGAGAAACCCGTGGAGGAGGAGAAACCCGTGGAACAGGAGAGAAACGAAGAGAATAGGGATACTGCTGTGCCTCTACAAAATGCCTTTGTACTGACCACTCTGCTTCTCTTGTTGAATTTTAGTTGTATTTAAAGGGATAGTTCACCCAAAAATGAAAATGATGCAATTATTTACTCACCCTTATGTCATTCTTCAAAAATATCTACTTTTGTGTGAAACTGAATAAATAACATGGGCGAGTAAATAATTGTGCTTTTTTTTGTGTGAACTATTATTTTATGAAAATGTGCCCAAAAAGCCACACAATGGCACATCATAGCTCAGTTGGGTTTCAGTGATTTTGCATTAGTGAAGATTGATTATTTTTACAACTGATGTCGCTGTTTGGTGATGTAGACGCAGGCCTTGTTTGCACAAACTGGAGTTTGACTAGATTCATAATGACTGTTCTGAATCTTAGTTCTCTACCATTATATGCTTTGTAATTTGTACTGAATGCTAGATTATTATGTTAATTTGTTGATGGATTTCAACAGGAAAAATGTAATCTATGCAGTTTTTTTTTTCTTTTACAAAGCACTGACACCAAGTACTTACCTGTGACTTGAGACCCAACATTATAAAACCAAGCCTATCCCTTTAAATAATGCTTGCTGTCAGAGTACTTCAAATTCAGGGAGCAAACTTAACAAAAACGGGGTACATGAAGTTGTAGCCTTCTGTGATAAAAGCGGTGTAATGTAATCAATGCATTTAAAACTGGCCAAATATGATATGTATAGCTTTAAAAAAAGAAAAAAAAAAACCTAAATTACAGGTCATGTGACCCATATTACATAATTTTTCTTACAGTAGAGGATTATACACTTAAAGGGATACCAAAAATTTCAATGATCTCATAATTTAATCACTCTCATGCCATCCCAGATGTGTATGACGTTCTTTCTTTCTTTTGCTATTTACAAACAAATATTTTTAGAAGAATATCTCAGCTCTGTAAGTCCATACAATGCAAGTAAATGGTGACCAAATCTCTGAAGCTCCAAAAAGCACATAAAGGCAGCATAAAAGAAATCCATAAGCCTCCAGTGGTTAAATCTGCAAACCGTTATGATTGATGTGTGTGAGAAACAGATCAATATTTAAGTCCTATTTTACTATAAATCTGCACTTTCACTTTTTTCTTCTTTTGTTTTTGATGATTCGCATTCTTAATGCATATCACCACCTACTGGGCGGGGAGGAGAATTTATAGTGAAAAAGAACTTAAATATTGATCTGTTTCTCACCCACACCTATCATATCGCTTCTGGAGACACTTCTCTTTATCCACTGGAGTTTTATGGATTACTTTTACGCTGCCTTTATATGCTTTTTGAAGCTTCAAAATGTTGGTACCCATTCACTAGCTACATTACGGAGCTGAAATATTCTTGTTAAAATCTTTGTTTTCAGCAGATTAAAAAGTCATACATGGCATGAGGGTGAGTAAATAATGAGAGAATTTTCATTTTTGAGTAAACTATCACTTTACGATATAATCTTAGATTCATCAATATTTTAGTTAACATGTACTAGTAGAACATATTAACCATATAGCCCACTGTCTTTAATAATTATAAAGATATGAAATATAGATTAGCAAAGATATTATGTGCCTCAATTTATGATATACATATTTTTGCTGAAACAAAAGTATGGGTACAGTCACAATGCAAGCACATTAGACTGTTATTATAGTTAATTAGAGCTGGTTGTTGCATTTCCTGTCCTATAAAGTTATAGTAATATACCAAATCACGTTGAGTTGCCTATGTAACTTGAAAGCTATTCAAATAGAGAACAAACACAAACACATTACCTAGATTACAGGTATGGTGAGTGAATTCACAATTTTATCTTTTAAAATATAGATCTTTATCAATAGCCTACTGTATAACAAAAGAAAAACAATGTACTGATTAGATTACTGATAGAGAAACCTCACAACCAGAGTTAAAGCTAATTTGCAGAAATTACAAACATTTTAAATCTCAGATTGTCATTTAATTTTTTTTTTCTAAAATAGCTCTCTCTAAACTGATGAAGATTGCATTTGTTTACTCAATGCAGGAAATTGTATGTGTTAAACTGTGTGTAATGGTATTGTAGCGTAAGGCGTAGGTGAATGTGAAAATGAAGAGTAGACTGAGTGTTGCATATTTACTGATTCAAGAACAGCACTTTACTTTATACAACTTAAAGGTCAGTCTTACATTCAACAAGCCAGGCCCCAGCAAAACCAAACACACCAGCATTCTCGATCAGGCATAGCTGCTCCCCTCCAACAACGCCGCTTGTCTTTGGAAGAGCTGACTCTTCCCAAGGACCAGAGAATAATTGTCCTTTCTGGTATCCTTTGCTTTGAGACGCTGATTACGATTTCCTATGCTTCCTCTTCGGGAGAGAACTCTCATACCCGGGGCCAGGGTGCGTCCTCACACCCTGGACACCCGTTCTTCGTGGCTCGACGTCTTCGCTGCCCCGATGGCACTCCGTTGTTCTCATGCTTCCCCATCACGATGCAGATCCTCAGTTAAACTCTTTTCCCTCTGCTCGGCTAGCACTGTTGGTATGCTGTGAGCGATCAGGGAAGCTTCAGATTTAACTGCTGCTTTGTCTATTCTTGAATTGCTTTGTCCCATCCCATTTCTGACACCACTGTGGCATAAGGCATGTGTGGATGTGGAAATGAAGAGGAGACTTAGTGTTGCATGTTTGCTGATTCAAGAACAGCGCTTTATTTTACACAACTTAAAAAGCAGTCTTACCATTCAACAAGCCAGGCCCAAGCATTCTCAACCATGGTAACCCCCCTGAAATAAAACCCCCTTTTTCAACCCCAGCATATTAGAACATGAGATAATCCATATTTTTATTTCTTCCTAAACACAACTTATTTAACACTCAACTGCTTACTTTAACTCTGAGCATCCTTGAAAATGGAAATCCCCTGCACAAATTCAACCACACACCACACATTACATCACAGTATATAGGATGGGCAAGGATGAAGCGGGAACCGGCAGAACAGTCAATGTAAATTAAATGTGAAACTCAACTTAAAACAAACATAAACAAACACAGACACATATGCAACGTGGCTGAGTGCGTTTCTCTCTCTCTCGAACCGGCGTCTCCGGCTGCCCTTTATCTCACTCTCCCGCTGATCACTGATTCAATGCCGACCATGCTCCATCACGGCCTGGCCTTGCTCTCCTCATCGTCACACTGTGCTTCTGTCTTTTTTGCTCATCTGAACAAAGCAAGATAGAACCATTGATACTGAAAAAACAAAGCATAGGAAGGTATATACATCTATTGCTATAAATGTCCAGTTTCAGGTTGATGGATAATTGGACTATATTTTGTCACTATTTTCAGGCATATTATTACCTTCTTTTGACACAATAACACATATGTGCAGTTTTGAAAAATATCACATTTTGTAGCATTTTTTAGACAATATGGGACAATATTATCAGAGCCTTTAATGCCATTCAGTGTCTTTATTACCTCAGTGCTAAACGTTGCCAGTCTCCAAATATATTTCCACAAACAATGTAAACACACACATACATATACATATATATATATGTGTGTGTGCAATGTGTAATTAAATACTTGATGGGTTTTTTTTTATATTAAGCAATACTACCAAATACTAAATGAAGACAATGCAATGTGCAACAAATGTTGCTTGACTCTTGATGCACTGCAAATAAAGGATTGTAACCTGTACTTGATTTAGCTTTTTCAAGATTTTCTTTGACTCACAGAAAATATATGGCACTGAACATCAAAACATCCTATAACAATGTTTTGTATAAAATGTTTTGCACAAGACCCCAAAGAGATTTGAGGGGGGGGGGGGGGTCACATGACGCTATGTGAGGGTTGGTCACTTAAAGGAGAGCTCCGCTTAAACTTTGCTACAATTATCCTTTTAAACTATTTTAACCAGTGAGAACTGTAATAGTTTTGTTTGGTAAACTGTGCTGGGAGGGCAGAATGTTGAAAAATTCGAAATTGGCGGCCTGTGGGGTCATTAAAAAGCACTTGCGTTCTCAAGTGCTGGATGCCTCGCAAGATCAAGATGGCAGAGGTCCAGTCGATAGTGACAGCAGCATGCTTCATGACGTAGGTGTGAATATATCAAACATTTATGCAGCTCTGACGAAAATCTCGACCGACACGGAAGGGCCTCACCGAAATATGTCAAGCAATCACATCATGATGTTGAAAAACAGGTAGAGTTTCTGGAGTCGGTCAAAAGAGAGCTACAGGCTAACCAGCAGGTATGGGGAAAAACTAGAGGATATGGAAAATCGAAGCAGACGTGATAATGTTTGTTTTGTTGGAATCACAGAGGGAAAAGAAGGCCAGGATATGGTGAAGTTTTTGGACACAGCGACCCCTGGGTCGAGATAAAGCGCGCGCACAGAGCACTCGGTCAGCTTCCTGGGGTGGGTGACAGACCCCGATCCATTCTGGCAAGATTGTTGCGGTTGGCTGACAGAGACTTTGTTCTATGAACGGCTAGGAATAAAGGAAAGTTGTGCTGGGAGGACCACAACATCAGGGTTATTCCAGACTTTTCAGGATCGACTCAAGCGAAGCAGGATGGATTCAAAGAGAGTAAAAAATTGCTGCACCAACAGAAGATAAGCTTTGCACTCCTCTATCTGGCTAATCTGAGAATTGACCGGCAAGGATGAGCGTAAGACTTTTACATGCCACAAAAAGCTATGGCCTTCATTAAATCAATGAGTGAGTGGGTAACTTTGCCTGCACTCTATCAACAGTACATACTACACATCGTGCATTTAACTGATGCAGCCTAAGAGGGTTTGTTGTTCTGTTGTCTGCCCACTGGCTCCTGCCCGACTCTTATTTCATTTCTTTTTTCCCTCCCTTTGTTAACTTGCTGTAGAGCTCATTTGCTCACAATATGGGTTCGATGTTATTGTTTACTGGGGCCTATTTAATTATTTTTATTTTTCATTTTATTTAACATATTTATGTAATATTTAATGGCATGGTTTATGTTAAGAAAAAGGGAAAAAACAAAACAAACAAAAAAATAAAAATATAGGTACAATACCTTTTGTCACAGAAGGTAGAGTTTTGGTTATTCAGGGCAAGGCAGACATATTTTGAGTCGGGGAACAAGACAGGGAGACTTCTTGCCAGATACTGTACATAAAACAAAGAGCATTTTTCCCACCATTGCTTCAGTGAAGTCTTCTGGAGCCAATATATCATATTTACTTCTACCACAGATATTAATAAAGCCTTTAAAGAATTCTATTTTGATCTTTATAGTTCCATATCCTCATCTTCAAGGACAATAGCAACTTCTTAGAGCCTTTGTAGAGAACGTCCTAAATTGACAAATAATCAAAAAGACATTCTTCACTCAGATATTACTTTGGAGGAGCTTGTTGAGATAATTAAATCCTTGCTAACAGGCAAGGCACCAGGACCAGATGGTTTTGCCACACAATTTTTTAGATCTTATGTCACAGAACTGGCTCCACTAATGTTAGAAGTTTACACAGAGTCATTAAAGAAAGGCGAACTACCGCCAACCATGGCACAGGATCATTCTTATAAAAGATAAAGACCCAAATGAATGTAAAAGTTATCATCCAATTTCCCTTATCCAGTTAGATGTAAAAATATTGTCTAAAATTCTGGCTAATTGATTAATCAGAGTAATTATATAAATTATACATACTGTATACGTAGATCAAGTGGGGTTTATACGTGGTCATAGTTCTTCTGATAATATTAGAACTGTTATAAATATTATGAGTTCAGTGGCGAATGACCAGACCCCAATCACTGCAAACTCACTTGACACCGAGAAGGCATTTGATAGGGTGGAATGGGATTATCTTTTTAAGATTTTGGAAATGTACAGGTTTGGGAACAAATTTATTGGGTGGATTAAGTTACTATATAAACAACCTGTAGCGGCAGTTCAAACTAACAGATCAATTTCAGCTTTTTTTTTTTTTTCTTGGTAGGGGAACCTGGCAAGGATGTCCTCTCTCTTATTGTTCTGTCTTGCCCTGGAATCATTAGCAGCCACAATAAGAAAAGAGGATGATTTTGCTGGCATTGTAGCAGGAGGTGTGGTGCATAATCTTCTACTCTACACAAATTATATTTTATTATTTGTCTATGACCCTAAAATATCTATGCCTAGCCTCCATAGAATTATTAATTCTTTCTCCAAATTTTCAGGATTTATGGTTGTGGCAGGGCGGAGGGCGGGGCCAGCTCGTGACTCGACACACCCTGTCCCGAAAAAGGCTAATCGAGCCGTTGAGAGGGATAAAGGCCGATCGCAGAGGGTGGTGCGGCAGAGAGAGAGATCCTTACGGACATGGCCGTCGTCTTATGTGTTTGTCTTTTGAGTTTCTCATTAAACCTTTATTTACGCGTTAAGCCAGTCTCTCGCCTCTTCCTTGCCCGTGAGCGTGAACTTCTTTACAATGGTGAATTGGTCTAAATTGGAAGTTCAAAATAACAATAATAATAATACCTTCAACACTCAAAGCACTACAGGATTGAATCAACACATAACATACAACAGCAAATAAAAAAAAACTAAATTACTAACATACAGCAGCAACCACACATAAAACGAATATTAACAAATAATAAATGACTACCCTAATTAAATGAGTCTTAAGTAACTTCTTAAAACAGTCCAAGGTTGGGGTGTTTCTAATAGTAAAAGGAAGCGCATTCCATAGCTTAGGTTCTCTGAAAGAGACAGCTTTTCCCCCATAGATTTAAGTTAGCAGGAGGGCTGCTGAAGTGCAAATGAATTGTCAGAATGAAGAGAACGGGAGGGAGTATAGTGCACAACAAGACTGCAAAGATTCTCTGGTGCAATACCATGAACTGCTTTATACGTTAAAATGAGAGCAGACACTTGCTCTCACAGCATATTGCCCTACCATGGCTTTCCAACATGGCACCTTTGAATAGCCCAAGCAAAGGCATTAGGTGTTTAGGCATTTTATTTCCAGCAAATTTGAGATATTTAGTTAGTTAATTTTGATCCATTAATGAAAAAGTTCTTGTGTGATGTGGACAGGTGGGCATCTCTACATAATTCTATGGCAGGGATGGTCAATGTTATAAACATTAATCGTATCCCCAAATTCAATTATCTACTACAGTATCTCTCTATAAGTTCCTCTTTCTTATTTTCAACAATTTTATAGAATATCAGTCTTTTATTTGGAATGGTAAGCAACCTTGGTTGCATTTCTTTAAGTTACATAGACCAATTGACAAATTTGGTTTTATTACCATGCTTTTAATCTCAGACACCTGGCCCATTGGTCTATTCCACCTGAGAGAGCCCCTCCTTGGTACAACATTGAACAAGCGGTCCTTGCCCCAATCTCACCATTGCAAAGTCGTTCTATTAAATTGCCTAGAGAAACAAAATGCATCCCATTATTTCACATTTACATTTACATTACAAGCATATGCCTGAACCCCAAATTATGTATTAAAAAGTCCCCATTTTGCTGGAAATAATAGATTGAGAGGGGTGTTGCTACACTTGGTGACCTTTGTGAAAATGGAGCTTTGAGATCATTTGAAAAATAACAATTCTCAATTATATAACAAAGTCTCTATTTTTCAGGAATTTACAGTTGCACCATCTACTTTGTACCATATTTGGTGGTAGTACACAGCCCCCTAAAGCTGCAGACACCCTCCGTATTGTGCTCACAGCCTTTGGAAAGGGGCATGAATGGTTAGTATATTATTTTTCGTTGATTCAGAGTCTTGGGAATGGGGCTTTAACTGCTCTTAAAAAGTTATGAGAAAGAGATTTGAACTTGGTATTGGAGGATGGGGAATGGGAAAGGATTTTAAAATATATTAAAAGTATGTCTAGGGATGCAAGGGTACGCCTTATTCAGTTTAAGATTGTGTGTCATTTCTAATGGACTCCTCTAGATTGTTTAGGCTTGGACTAGAAGACACACCTACCTGTTGGCAATGTTAGTTGGAGGATGGAGACATGGCCCATACTCTGTTGTTCTGCACTAAGATTCAAGAATTCTGGGTAATTGACGCTGACTACTACCCCTGGAGTCGTGAGCCCCCAACATGACGTACACCCCCCCCCTTCCCTGGGGGAGGGCGTGCCCTAAGCCCCGTCTGCCAGCAGGTCATCCCCGTCTACCTGTATGAGGGAGGGGACAAGGGGAGGGAAACAGAAATAATTAAACTGGGGGGTACTTCCTGTAACAGTGTAGTACCCCCCCCCCCCCCCACCCCCCCACCACAAAAATTTAAACAAGAGGGAAAAGGCCAAGGCAGAGAGGCAGTGAGAGAGAGAGAGGAGAGAGAGAGATGCAAAAAAAAAAACACTTACTCACCAGTTATCCAATACGCCGTAGCTTGGTCTCCGGCCACTCCTCCACCCTCCAACGGACGACAGCCGCGCCTCCCCTCCCCGGATCGGAGGGAGTCCTCCAGCCCCTGGTGGATGGAACGCCCTGCCACATTCTCGGGGAACAGAAGGGGACTCCCCCACCCCTGGCAGCGAGCCCCTCCCTGTTCGTGGTCGGCTGCTGGATAACACAAAAATTGGACGGTAGTGGCGAGAACTCTACTATGGTGTATCCCTCCTCCTTCCCGGATTTCGGCACCAGTGTAAAGGGATTTAAGGGAAAGGAGGAGGCGAGAACCGGCTTGACGATATAAATAATTTTTTTTCTTTAAAATAACAGAAAACTTTAGAAACCTCTGATGACTCAAGGTAGAACAGGAATATCTTCAGGTTAGACCATCATAGGAGTCTCAACTAGAACAAATCACTCTGGATTATCTTTTAATCAATTCATACATGTTATATATATATATATATATATATATATATATATATATATATATATATATATATATATATATATATATATATATATATATATAATATTCAGATAATTAAATTGCATTACATTCTTGTGGCAGAGGAGTTCATCATTGATAAGACTATACAAAAAGGGGTTTAGAATACAATGTATTGTTTACTACCATATTGTTGATCATAAGTCAATCATTGGCATACAGTTCACAGCAATCCATTTCACAAGTGAATTTGTCAATCAGTTTGAGATTTCTTATGAGGGCTTGTTTAAGGACCTGTCAATTTACACCTGCATCAGACATGCTTGTGTAGCGTCTCGGGTGTGTTGCATCAAAAACATAAAATGTTACGGTCACTGTGTCAAGTTAAATATAGTTTAATACTCAATCTTTAAACACATCTTGAGATCCCTTAGTTCGCATTTGCGCTCCTTCAAGTGTTTTGAACGTAACGCATGTTTGTGTTGATATGCATACTGTAGTGTTGTTTTCTTCACTGTATAAACTGTGCCTTGCCCATACCGCTGAAATTTCACTTACTGCCCTCTGGAGTAAACAGGTGGTACTACAAGCTTGCAGGACTCAGGACTTTTCCTTATTATGGTCCGGGGGAAGTGCGATTAATTGCGTTAATTTTTTGAACACATTATTTTTTGTAAAATGAATCGCACTGAATTAACGTGTTAAATCGACAGCCCTAATAACTACAAATGTAAAACATCTAAGATAGAAGCAAGCAATAAATTGAGGTAAGTGTCTTTCTCTGCTTTTGTATTCTTCAGGCAGATCTGATCAGTACTATAGGGAAGAGTGCAGCTTTAGGGGCCTTAGGAGCCATGCTGTGGGGGGGCCAGTTCTGATTACAACAATAAGGTAATGTGAAATTAAATTGTTTATTCATTCTACTTCTGGGGACAGGTCTATATTCAAACATCTACTGTGGTTATATATAGCATGCCAGTCCAACTGGCCTACAGTAAATAAAGATGCATATTTATTTTTGTGTTATCCAGTATTCTTTTTTGGAATCAGTATTTGAGTTGTATATATATCCTCCTATCCAGGTGTCAAAAATCCTCCATAATGATTAAAAATAAACAGTAAGCTCTAGATACAATTCATTCTTGTTTTATAACCTATTTATCACTCATTAAAAACACTTTTAGCACTTTATTTCCATTTATTTTTGTCTTCCTTAAACAAATTGTTAAATGCAAATACATAAACGTCTTGTTGGGTGCACTTGCTCTTTGTCTGAGCAATTTAATAATTGCAAATGGACTAGCATTGTCACTTACTTGCCCTCCACCCTTAACCCTTATATAACTAATGTGACGGCAGCAGCTAAACTCTTCAGCAGCATGCTCTGTCAGGGCAACGGCCGCTTCCTGCGCAAGAACCCTCAATCAAATGCCTACCTACACTTGAATCCAAAACACTTTCATATAATCCAGAGGAGTTGTGGAAAATGCATTTCAATTGGCACACCATCCTTTAGTAATATAAACAATTTTGTGGAAAACTTCACCTGTCAATCATATGCTATGCGGGGCAAACATGCTCTGCCAAAATACCAGAGTCCCCCCCCCCCAAAACTCCAATAGTATGATTTTAGTTAAAAAAGAACAAATTGCCATTACTGATTGAGTACATAAACAACCTGTGTTCAAAACAATGTCCTTACCATACCCCAATCTACTACGGTAAGCCTATAAAAATGATTTTTATTTTGAGCTGTCGGGTCCGATTTGGCGTGAAATCGCTGGCTTATGACATACATCCTGTCATTACATCATGTCCGTGAACATAGGAAAGAAGTACTGGCTTTCTTGTTCCCATGTAAACAGTAGATGGCGGTAATGCACTGTTTTAGTTTGAAAAAGAAGACAGAAAATACAGTTCAGTCAGTCACACTCACACAGTTCAGGACAGCAATCTGGATGGATGTTCATCTGTTATCCATTTTGCGAAGTTGTTTACCTGCTATAATGCTTGGATATGCTGTCTGGTAGGGTTGTTGAAGCTTATATTGCTTGTCATGCTTGTATGAATTGAACATTACTCGTGTGTTAACTGATTGCAATGTATCTACGTTGTTGGGGGAAGTTACTGACATGTTTACTAATATTTATGACTTCTGAAATTGACTTCTTGTAACTGTTATATTGCATTTTTAAGCATTTTATTTGTATTATATTTAATAAAGTATATTTTATACCCATCATTATTGAATTCTTGTTTTATTGTTTTTTGTTTACAGTGTTAATGTGTGCATTGCAAAGATATACTATTTTAGTATCACGATTCACTTGCATTATCAACTGAGACTGTACAATATAATATAACAATAATAAAGTCTTCTATTGAAATCGTATCAGCCATATCATGAGTATCACCTCTTAAATTGACAAGTGTAGTCAGGGGACTGGATTTTACACAGACACTGGCTCAAGGGGGTGGGTGTTGCTGTCCTTTTCTGCATATCGCGGCGACGTTTTGCGGCCCTCTTCAGCCAGTCGCTGCCCGTTCCCGGCGGTCTGTTTCAGCTCATCTCTGTCCTTTCGGCTCCATTCCACGGCCAACCCACCGGGAAAAGTCCCAGTTCTCCCTTTGGCCAGTCTGCCCCTGAGTGTAGTACAATAAAAACATTTATATTAGATAAAACACTTGAAAAAATATATTAAAATATACTTGTAGTGATTGAATATGTAAAAGTGCTTTGAGTGTAGTGTCAGAAAAGTGTAAAAATCTTTCATTTTAACTATGTGAATACGAGTGTTGTTTATCATCATCAAAGCAAGTAATATTTCAGTTTTAAATGTTCAATTGTATAACATTATATCAACATGAAAACAGCATGTTATGACTCTGGCTCTGAATATCTCCAGTCATGATCACACACAGGCAAAGCTCAAATCATGCAATCAAATCAAATCAAGAGCATAGCCGAAACACAAATCACGAAAAGTGTTCTTCAGCAAATTATTTGCAATTTTAAGCTTCACCACAGATGTCAATTGAGAGCAAAAGTTACGTACTGCAGCTTTAATATCAGCTCAAATAGACTATATGTACTGTTCAACACATATCTATTACAATTGCTGAAGAATGTTATTTTTTAAGTTGAAACTCATTCACTTGTGTTAATAACAAAATGGCCCTTTTATGTGATCAGTTTTACACATAGTGGAAAATACACTCACGTCATGATTACTAATGTTACTATTTTTAAGTTGTCATAAGAGCTATATCTCAGTAATGTGTGAACCTTTTGTGCAATTGGAAGGTTCCATAGATGCTAAAGGTACTTCATGAAACCATATGCTGATAAAGAAATGCTATTTTTAAAAGTATACTGTTTACATTTTGCTGAACAGCATATGATATGTTGATAAATAGCTGGTTCCACTGTGACAACTTACCCCATATATTGTGACAATAGTGGGACATGTTATCAAAAAAGTTCAATGTGTGTATTACATACCGGATCTGTAAATTAGCCATCCATCTGCAATGTATGTGGAGATGAGAAATCATTGAGGTCCAAATGTATTTACCTTTGGTACTTTTTAATCTACTGCTGAACATTAGCTAATAAATTGAACCAGTCATACAATATTTAAGATAACTCACACTGACAATGTTCCTCCAGAGAATCGAAACATCCCTTGGTTCAGCAAGAGCAGGTACAATCTGCCTGGGGCTGACATGGAAAACTTGTCAACTGTGAATGTTAACCTGAAGACCTCACATAAACATGCTACTACGTGTTTATGCATTCTTGACAGCATGGAGAGCCATAATAGAATTTAGGCTAAGGGAGGCTATTTCAACCCTTCAGTAAAAGGCGTTGTCCAAGAGATTCCAGCGTAACACTATTCATATCAACTTCTCTAGCAACCAGTGGGGGGCGCTATGGTGAACTTCACATTGCTTTCTTCGGTTTCTAATTCCTGCCCCGTCTTGAGCTTTGTATATATATATATATATATATATATATATATATATATATATATATATATATATATATATGATGACAATTATTTGTCTCCATTATTTTGGTTGGTTTATACGTATTTTTTTTCTTCCTATACCTGTACTTGTCTTTATGACTCAGTGATTGTATTCATACATTGTTTGATCTTATTTATATAGAAAGAAAATCCACAGTTCCCCGTCTGTCGCTCACTTCGACGTTGTGTCGAAGAAGCGACAATAGGGGTCTCTCTTGAGCGCCAAATATGCCTCTAATCTATGAAAAAATGCCAATGAGAAGTTGGCAGACAGTATTTGCATACCCCGCCCCCGGACATACGGGTATAAAAGCGGGAAATACGTCGAGTTCATTCAGAGATTGTCTTCGGAGCCGATGGTCGTGTATGCAGTGAGCTGCAAGTCACACACCTGTTCCTCTTCCTCTGAGCTGATTCTGCTGTTGGATCTACGGCACACTTCAGCATCTTTCGCCTTCTCTGCACAGCAGTGCAGTTTGCCCCTGGGCGCTTCGACAGCGCAGTTAAAAGAGTTGTTTTCTCAAAAAGAGTAAATGCACTGCTGGCGTTGAACGTCCTTCTCAGGACGCGTCTTTTTAAAGACGTCTTTTCCGCCTCTGTGTAGTTTCTGGATGCGGTTGATTTCTCCCCACCTCTGACGGTCATAAAAGCTGCCTCGCGTGCCTGGGCTGTGATCGCACACAAGCAGCGTTTTATGAATGGTTCATGTTCTCAGTGCGAGAACCGGCATGCTCCCCGGCACGCTTGCTTACTTCCACCAAGCTCGGGATGAGTGCGGCCGGCCAGCTGGTCCCTTGAGCTCCCGGAATTGGATGACGACATCGCTGCTGCATCGGAAAGCATCACATCAGCGTCTGATGCTGATGTCTCGCCTGGGCCACCACCTTCGGGTCTGCTCACCCAGTCTGAGCCTGACACACAGAGGTCAGAGGCTATGCTTTCCCGGGCTACCGCGAGCGCAAGGCTGGACCAGCTACTTGATTGGTCCCGCGGGCATGTGCGCCGCTCACAGCCGTGCCCCCCCCCCCCCCCCCCAATTCCTTTCTTCCCGGACGTGCATGACGAGTTGAGAAAGCCGCGGCTTCCTCGCTCCTCCGCTCTCACTACCCTCGACAGTGGAGCGGTCCCAGACCACTTCCGCCCTGCACGCCATGGCCCCTCCTGCAACCAACACCAGGCCAAGGCACTTCAAAACTTGCACTTGGGTAGTCCTGTTCTTGATGTGCTGCAGGAACTGCACTCAATGACCGATCGTGCCCCCTGGGCCATGAAGGTCAGAAGCGCCGGCACTTGAACGGGCAATGGCCACCCTTGTGGTCCAGAAACGTAATCCATGGACTTGACCTGGTCGAAATACAGGAGGTAGACAAATGACGCCTTCTCGAATACCCCCGTCTCCCAGCTCCGTCCATTCGGCGGCACCATTGACGACCCCGCCCAGCAGTCCTCAGCGGTGAAGAAGCAGACGGAGGCCATTTCACACATCCTGCCCCGCCGCAAACCTGCCACCATGGGCCATGCCCCGTCTGCTTGCCGAGGGCGTCCTCCTGTGGTTTCCAAAAAAAACAAAAAAAAAACATGCTGCTCCACCTCAACCAAGAGTGGGCCCAGCTCTCAGCCCCAGCGGCGAGCACCCCGCAGGAAGCGTATGCCCCCAGTCTCACGGACCCCTTCGAGGACACGGAAGGCTCCCAAGCGCTCCTGAGACGGACGACCCAGAGATCGAGACGTTTGCTCCGGAGTTGGTAAACAGACCACTCCATCCCCCGGTGGAGGGCTGGGAAGAGAACCTTCAGTTAAAGGTATTTTTTGCACGTTTTACAATAATAGAGCAATTTCCTCTTTCTGGGTCACCTGGCCCGCAAATGCCATTCTCACGGCACTCTGCCGCCACACCTCAACAGTCCTGGCATGCTGGACTGTCCACCCTCAGCCCCACGACTGTTCCCCGGCCGGCCGGTTCTGACAAGTCCAGAGGACGCCTCTTCCGGACCTCCTCCTCAGTCACTAACCTGCCCCCTGCCCAGTGTGCGATGAGATGCCTCGCCACTCTCAGGCCAGGCACAACCATCCCTTTAAAACTTTTCCAGAGGCCCCTGGGGCATATGGCATCCTCCGCGGTGGTCGTGCCGCTGGGGTTGATGCATATGAGACTGCTTCAGCACAGGCGCCACGGCACGCACTGTGTGATGATCGCCCCCGCCTGCCACCAAACATTCAAACCCTGGACAGACCTCTGCTTTCTGCGCGCAGGAGTACCCTTGCAGCAGGTGTCCCGATGCGTCCTGGTCACGACCAACGCCTCCAGATTGGGTTGGGGCGACGTGTGCAATGGGCACGCAGCCGCAGGCCATTGGAAAGGGGCCCTGCTGCGCTGGCACATCAATTGCCTGAGTTGCTGACTGTTTTCTTTGCCCTACAGAAGTTTCTCCCGCTAGTTCGAGACAAACATGTCCCAGTCAGGTCAGACAGCACCACCGCGGTAGCGTACATAAATTGCCAAGGCAGCGTACACTCCAACCACATGTCACTACTCGCCCGTTGTCTCCTCCTTTGGAGCCAGACTTAAGTCACTGCGTGCCACTCACATCCCTGGCAATCTCAATGTGGTAGCGGACACGCTGTCACGACAACGCTTGCCCAATGGAGAGTGGAGGCTTCACCCCCGAGAGACCTCCCACTGCCCGCTCTGGTATGCCCGAACAGAGGCTCCCCTCGGGGCAGATGCACTGGCACACAGCTGGCCTGCGGGGCTGTGCAAGTACGCATTTCCCCCAGTGAGCATTCTTGCACAGGAGCTGTGCAAGGTCAGGGAAGACGAGGAACAAGTCACCCTAGTGGCTCCCTATTGGCCCACCCAGGCCTGGTTCTCGGACCTCGTACTCCTCTCGACAGCCCCTCCCTGGCAAATTCTCCTGAGGAAGGACCTTCTTTCTCAAGGATGGGGCAATCTCTGGCATCTGCACCCAGACCTCTGGAACCTCCATGTCTGGCCCCTGGACGGGACGTGGAAGATCTAGCTGGTCTACCACCTGCCGTCGTAGACACGATCAACCAAGCCAGAGCCCCCTATACCAGGAAACGTTATACCCTGAAGTGGCGCTTGTTCGCAGATTGGTGTTCTTCCTGGGCTGAAGACCCACAGAGGTGCGCAGCTAGGTCAGTGCTCTTATTTCTGCAGGAGATGTGGGAAGGAAGGCTGTCCCCTTCCACCTTGAGGGTGTATGTGGCTGCTATTGCGGCCCACCATGACGCAGTAGATGGCAAGTCTTTGGGTAAGCACGACTTAATCATCAGGTTCCTAAGAGGCACCTGGATGTTAAATCCTTCCCAGCCAAGCCTATTTCCCTCCTGGGGTCTCTCAGTGGTACTCTCGGGCCTTCAGAGATCCCCCTTCGAGCCGCTAGAATCAGTCGAACAAAGCCCTCTCCCTGAAGACGTCCCTCCTGATCGCGCTCACCTCCAATCAAGAGCATCCTCTGTCAGCGACACCTGCCTGGAGTTCGGTCCGGCAGACACTCATGTGATCCTAAGACCATGACCGGGCTACGTGCCCAAGATTCCTACGACTCCCCTCAGGGTCCAGGTTGTGAACCTGCAAGCGAAGCTGCCCAGGGAGGAGACAGGCCCAGCCCTTCATTGCTGTGTATGTGCTTTTCGTACCTACTTGGACCACACGCAGAGCTCTAGATGTTCTGAGCAGCTCTTTGTCTGCCTTGGTGGACAGCGGAAAGGGAACGCTGTCTCCAAACAGAGGCCTTCCCACTGGGTAGTTCACATCAGTACATTGGCTTATTACACCCAGGCCGTGCCCCTCCCCTTGCGGGTCCGAGCACACTCGACAAGGAGTGTTGCGTCCTCACGAGCACTGGCCAGAGGCATCTCACTGGCAGACATATGCAGAGCAGCGGGTTGGTCAACACCTAACACCCTTGCGAGATTTTACAATCTCAGGGTAGAGTCAGTTTCATCCCATGTTTTCTCAGGTCCGAGCCAATAGAACTCGGTAACAGGCTGATGGATTGACCGGGTGGACCACTTGCACCTAGCTCCCTTTCCCTCGGCCAAGGTAAAATCGTTCACTTTTTCTCCCAGGAGATCCCACTAACTTGGCTCCCTGGATGACTCCTCCCTAGCCCTGTGGGTCCTCAGTTCAGCGGAGGAACTTTCGACCCAATCCACTGCAGGTACTCAAATCTACCCTGCACGGAATAGGTGCAACACAGGTCAAGACTCCTGCGTGGACATCCTCCTGTATGTATTTTCTGCAGTACGGTCCCCTTACGAGTTGACCCGCATCTCACTTAGGCAGTTCCAGCTGCCCTCCGATCACCGCGTTGTAGCAACTCGCCCCTCTTTGAGGCTGGATCTACCACCATGTCACTTTCCACATGTTGCCTAAAAACCCATGTGATGTATTCGCCACCCTTACCTCCCCTTTTTGGGCAGGTGTGGCCTCCGCAGGGTCTTTTCCCCCTGAAAGAATAGGAAACTGGGTAAGACCCCCTTCCCTAGATGCATGTAAGGGACCCAGCCATTCTTTACTCTATGCGGAGAAATATAGAGAGGTCTGGCTAGACTCGGCCCGTTTAGGGGCCCTGTTTAGGGTAACCAGAAGGATTCCGACGACTTTTATGGGGCATTGGGGAAGGGGAAGTGCAGTCTGACACAGCTGGTCACCTTTGCACGTAAAATACCTGCCCGCTCGTAACCTAGACGTTTTAGCACTTTAGACTTTTCCTTTACCCACCATAGGCACATTTTCCAACTAATATATATGTTAAATTTGTGATCTGGAATGATTTCACTGTGACACCATCTTACCAACTTAAATATGGGACAAATCACATTCCGTATTGATTAAATGATTGATTCAGAAGCTATTTGTGTGTTGTCTATTGCCGTATTTGTTTATTCCTTTGAAGCTTCACCATTACACCTGATGTGAACGTGTTTATGTTGATGAGAATAAAGAGTGACATTCCTGAGTTGGAATTGCTGTCTCCTGCTTCCTCCTTCATTGAACCTTGTTACAGCATGGCATTTGACAGGAGAGAAAATGTTAAAATTAAGTGTTACATAATGTGCCTTTGTAAAAGATTAATGTAAAGGGGGAGACGTGTTAGCGTTTAATGTTTTGTTGTATCATTTAGGAGAGTTCCTGTTATGTTCGTTTTTGGTAGTTACCATTATGGTGAATAGTGGAGCTTAAGTTTAGATTGAGGACAGATACCTGCTAAACATGTTTTACATTGCTTATCTCACAGAGTATTTGCTTTGCAAACCAAAGCATATTGTTCTAGCATGCTAGTAATCACACTAATGTGTATGTCTAGCTAGGTTTTCTCTATTTGAAGTAATTAATTTAAGACTTGTTCATTTTATGCTCATCCAAAGAGTTAAATGTTAAATACCATCAAAACGTATGAGTTAGCTTACTCAGTATTTCAAGTTAAGGGCAATTTGTATGCATGTGTAGTACAACATTTTAATCTGAAAGTTCTATTAATTTAAAAAAATTGATTGCCTGAAATGTTTTGAGTTCTGCTAACATATAAGGGGTTTGCAGTGTAAAGAATAAATGGAACTGAAGTTAAACAGTCATTAAAAGAGATTAACTAGCATAAAACCAAAACATTTCCTCATGGGAAGGATAAATCCTACAAAAATGATATCTTCATTAATCCACTGCACAGTAATACTAAGACGTATGTTTTCAGCTGAGACTGCAACATCAACATTATCTCCAACAAAAGAGCTTGCAGTGACCGCCTGTGACAGGCATAGTGTTCTGACTCTGCAGGAGGGGGGCTGATCCGAGTTACTACAGGGTGACATGATGCAAATGTCCCTGCACAGACAAAAGCCAGCTTTTACTATTGAGTAACCAAACAGGGACTACAACAGTGACTCTATAAAATGCAGGAAAAAAACCCTAAAACACACAACTGAGAGGGATGACTGACAAAATGCAAGTCAGCTGTTCAGTTCAGCAATGCTGGGCAATGTGTAGGCACAAGTTGTAATATGAAGACTCAGTGAAAAGTGTTTCTATTCATGTATTTCAAGGTTTCAAAAACATAATTGTAAAAAGATAATTCTGTCATCATTTAATCACCCTCATGTCCTTACAAACCTGTATGACTTTCCTCTGTGGAACACAAAAGGAGATGATAATGTTAGTACTGCATTAGTTACCATTCACTTTTCTTGCATCTTTTTTCCATACAATGCAAGTAAATGGTGACTGAGATCTCCTTTTGTGTTCCACTGTGTAAATGATGACAGAATTTTCATTTTTAGATAACTAACACTTTAAAAAGCAGAATACCAGCTTAATACCTTATGGAGAAAAACAAGTAATCTTTCTCCATGAATTTGAACATGATCGCATTTAAACAAACCTAGAGATTAACAAAATTAACAAATAATCTTTTAATTCACTCATATTGCTGTTTGCAACATGGAACACTTCTTTAAACTGTAAGTGTGACTGCAATCTAAGCATTATATGACACCATATAACAAAAACTGTAGGGCGTGAATTTGTTTTAATGCCTAAAATGGGGATGGTTCAGGTCTCAGTATGAGCTGTCATTGCTCTAATGAGGATTTGAAGTGGGGAGGGTTTATGTTGACCTGCTAACATAGATTCTGAACTGTCTTTCAGGCCATCTGTCAGTATTACCCTGTCTGTAAACCTCCCCAAAATGCATATTATAATTCTGCATGTGTGTTGCTACATTAAAGGTTTAGGGTACCAAAAATTTTTAATTCTATCATCATTTATCACCTTCATGTTGTTCCAAATGCATATGACTTTGATTCTTCTGTGGAACACTAAAAAACATGTTAGGCATAGTGTTAGCATCAGTCTCTCACTTTCATTACATAATTTTTCCATGCATTGAAAGTGAATGGTGACTGGGTGATCTACCCCATTCAGACCAAATCTGTTGTGGGTAGCCACATTTATACTTACATTTACATTTATGCATTTGGCAGATGCTTTTATCCAAAGCAACTTAGAGTACACTTGTTACAGGGACAATCCCCCCGGAGCAACGTGCCTTGCTCAAGGACACAATGGTGTTGGCTGTGGGGATCGAACCAGTGACCTTCTGATTAACAGTTATGTGCTTTAGCCCACTACGCCACCACATACTTAACAGCGTCGACCTGCCGAGCCACGGACTCTACAAGACTCCTGAAGGTTTCCTGTGGTATCTGGCACCAAGACATTTGTAGTAGATCTTATAAGTTGCAAGGTGGAGCTGCCATGGATCAGACTTGTTGGTCCAGCACATCCCACGGATGCTCAATCAGATTGAGATCTGGGGAATTTGGAGGTCAGGGCAACACCTTGAACTCTTCATCATCTTCCTCAAACCATTCCCGAATGTGTGCAGTGTGGCAGGGCGGATTATCCTGCTGAAAGAGGCCACTGCCATCAGAAAATACCATTACCATGAAGGGGTGTACCTGGCCTGCAACGATGTTTATGTAGGTAAAATTGACGTGTCAAATTGATGTCTACATGAATGGTCAGACCCAGGGTTTTCCCAGAGCACCACACAAGCCTTGCCATTTCAGAGATGATCTGACCCAATCATCTGGCCATAACAATTTGGCCCTTGTCAATGTCGCTCAGGTCTTTACTCTTGCATTCAACACGTTGACTACAAGAACTATGTTGACTGTTCGCGTATCATCTAATCTACCCAGAACTTGACATGTGGCCTTGTTAAGAAATGAGCAACATTATTTGCTTCCCATGTTATAATGTTTTGGCTCATCAGTGTATATAAAAAAAAATAAATAGTATTATAGAATAGTATTTATTGAATGGCTTTTGAATTTAACACTCTGCAACACTGGAATATTGTGCGGGTGAACTTTTTCTGGACCAAACTGTTTAGACACACAGTTCATCATAGTTGACTTACCCTCAAGGTTCCCTCAAGGGTGTCTTCGGCCTCAATTAAATGTGACTCAAAAACACAGCAACAAATGCAACCAAAATATAGCCTTTTTTTGGGGGTATGATGGTAGCACTGGTCTGTGGTGGCTCGTTATACAGTCATTTCTGTAACATTAATTTTACCCAATGCTCTGATATACAAATGAATGGAGACACATTGTCAGAGTTATGCCCTTAAGTCATGTGACTCATTAAGCATGGTAAACAAATGTTTCAAGGCTTCAGTTAAGGTTGACCTATTTTGGGGGCATTCTAGTCTGATGTTCTCGGTTCCCTCTGAATGTCAGCATTTGATTTTCGAATCCCTTTTTTATTTCTGTTGTCGTTTATTATTTAATTATATTAAATTTCCTCTCTTAGAGGCACCTGAGATAAAATCTGCACTTAAAAAAAATACAAAAAATAATATATATATATATATATATAATATAAAAAGTTAATTAAGCGATAAATCCAAACATATTATAGCTTAGCTTAGCAAATATCCCATCCTCATTTATTTAAAATGATACTAATTCTTTACTTTCAAATGCATTATATTGTTTACTTTATACATGATGGTCTGACATAAAGTCAACTACTAAACTGATCTCTTAAACACAATTGCACCAACTGGGAAAAATTTAATTTGAAATGAAAAAGATTAATTAATAAGATACATGCCCATCCAAAGGGAACACTAAACACCATAACTTCAAACAAAACAAATATTTCCCATAATGCAATGTGATATTAAAAATAAACAAAAATAACAATAATAATTCACAGTATTTGTTAAATTGTGTTGTGTCAGAATATGACCTAGCCTGCATTGATTTTACAGTCAAATTCTGAAAAAACACTACATCGGGAACTACAAGGACACGCAGGAAACATCTCTCATTGGTTTGTGAATTTGCCACCTCGTACTACTGTGAAAAATTCTTGTGAGATCAGGTTGAACTTTCTTTTTGTTTTTGCAGCTCTTCGCATATTTTGAATCCTTGATTATCAATATGGTTTCAGACTTTTTGGCCCCTCCCCACTGTTTATTTCAATAACACTGTGGTGGTTCGCACTCTCTGCTAGAATTATCTTTGAACGCTTCATTATAAAGTATCCATGCAGTTATGAATATGCATGAAAGTAGATTTGGTTGAGGGCCTTTTTTTTTATCTGCATACTTCCTAAAAACACAAACAGCATGAATGAATGAGACATTCATTGCTGGACAACATAATGCCCGAGACATCTCTTGGTAAATGTCTCACTCATCTCTGTACTCACACAGACTGAAGTTCATCATGCATGAGGAGAGATTGGCTTGGGGCTCAGGAATGAGAGCTCATTAGCACAGGCACAGCACACTCTGTAATTACTCAATTCACTTGTCAGCCACAGGCTCAGAAGAAATGCCATCCCATTCTTTGCACAGATGGGCGATCTCCAACATTCTCCTCTCTCTATTTTTTCCCCATTTCCCTCTTCTTCAGCCTCCTGTCACTTCCTGTCAAGAGACAGAGGCAGCTTAATTCACCTCTCCTATTTCAGGCTCAATATTTCAGAGAATCTCCATGTAGAGATGTAGAGAAAAGATACGTGTATATATATATATATATATATATATATATATATATATATATATTCTCTTCAGAAGGCCTTTATTAACTATTTCGAATACATTTTGGACTTGTGGACCTTCAAACATTCAAAATGAATTATAACATCTCTGTATCTCTTGTGATCCTTTTGTTTGTAGCCATTGAGTCGTAGGCCAGTAATGCTCATTTGGCTTTCTCCCACATGCCATAAAACATCCACACAGGCCAGTGATTGTTTCTTTTCGACCCTGAATGCCACAGTGACGCAGTTCTCTTTGTCCAAATGGCAACAATGGAATTGTCTTTTATGCTAAAAGGTCCATGTCAGTTTTGACATGTTGAAGACTGGGCAATATTCTGCCTTTTGTAATGTGGACAATCCCACCGGTTTGGGGCATTATTATTTCTTCAGTGTTATCAGTCCAATTTTGACTCTAATTGGTCTATACAGTATGTCCTTTGAAGTTAGCTCATTTAAACTTTTAGTCACTTTAGGACTCTGTAGTCATATTTAATTGACTGTGAGAAGGTTAGTCCCTATTAATATAATGTACTGAATATAAGAGAATGTAATGCTGCCAGAAGAGACAAATTGTGATTATTCCCCCAAAGGTGAAGGTCAAGGGTCAGTAGGAGGGGGTGATCTGCTGTGTGTATGTCAGAATGTCTCAATTATGATTTTAAAAGAGACCTTTGAAGTTAAGCAAAAATGAAGGTTGATTTGGCACTGCCAACAATTCCCCTTCAAAGTGCATTTAAGTAGGGTGCACAAATAGTGCATACAGTGTGTGACAAAGACAAGACCCCCTTACAAACAAGGAAGAGTTCACAGGGTGCTCATTAACACATTCATGCGTCCATCACAGGCAGTGACCTAGAAATGAGGAACAATTCCACAAAGGGAAAAACGCGACAATAAAGCCCTTCTTTTCAATGGATGGCATCCAGTCAATCAGATAGATCCAATTAGAAAGCGGACAGCCATTAGAAGTATGGGTACCATCCCTGTCCAAACACCTAAAACTGTTTCCCATCAATATAATCATTGTCTATGAATATAGTGTGAGTAGCCCGCTTTAGTATAGGCAAGGTACCACGATTAGAGCACACTTTAGTGAACGATTCTATGATCATAGTTGACAAGTGAATGTCGTTCCGTTTTTCTTTCATTGACCTTTTTGCAAATGTATTTTCAATCACTTTCCACTCCTAATTAATCTACAAACGAATAGCAAAAAAAAAAATTAATCTATTTAGAATTTATTCCTCGATGCTTACAAGCAAATCGTGACAACTGTTTCACAAATCGCATGCCCGAAGCAGCACGTGAGTCTCAGATCTACCCCGTCAGGCCTTCAGATTTTCAGCAGAATCCCTCAACAGTGCAAATGAATGAGCAAATAAAGTCAGTTTGTCAGATTCATCAACCAATCAGACTGATTTATTTGTTCTTGTGGGTGTGGTCTTTAGGATATGTCCCAGTCCAGCAGTGATGAGAAGATCGGATCATTTTACTGACTTGAATCTTTGAGTCTCATTCAGTAAAATGAACATATCTTATTTTCCAAATCATTTAATTAATTTCCTTCATTTGAACAGAATTAAATTAAAATGTTATATTTTCAATAGCCAAAACCCCCCCAACATGTCTACTTATGCAAACTTTGATAATAGTCCCAATAAGGGAAGACTGATAATGCAGCCAACGACAAATTATGAGAAACAAATGATTAGTTCGCCTCGGGAATCTTCCGGTCCGAGTCGTTCATTCTTTTATCACGACTGTCACGTGATAAAGAACGAACGACACGGACCGGAAGACTCGAGAGCTGAACTAATCATTTCCGTTTCCTTTGTGAGCAATACATAGTGTATACTGCTGTCACGTGACAAAAGAACGAATGACTTGGACCAAAAGAGTTGAAAAGTTAACTAATCATTTCAGTTTCCTATGCAGAGCCTATGCGGTTTTCACATAACAAGCGAACGGAGGTTGAGCAATGCACATTCATGGCCAACACAAAATGAACAAATCACTCTCCGAGACTACTCGTTCTTCTGAGTCACATAAAAGTTTTGTTCAAAATGAATGAATCATTCATGATGACACATCATTACTGTCCAGGCCTTCTAGCAGGCCTTGAGTGATGCAATCACTCTTTAAGTGATTTACATAATTTGAAAGCAAAGAGCGCGAGATCTTGCCAACGAGTCGGCTGTCATCACTGCTGATATTGCCATTGAGAAAGAGATCCTTATGGATTTAAAAACCTGAGATGTTCTGCATGATCATGCGATTGATTAATTAAACCAGCTTAATTAAAACCTCAAGGAAATTGGTAAGTCCTTTTTGCGTTGTTATAGCAACATCAGGAGTTTTCTAATTGTAAATTAGGCTTCTGGAGCATTCAGTGTCGGATCAAGTTTTGAAAAGTAACCGTGTACCCTGACGAAACAAAATTTATTGCAAGCAACATTTAAATTACAAATATTATTACAGAGTTTTTCTTGGTATTAGACCTCCTTAGTTCTGGCTTTCGTGCATGGACATGTTTTTAAAATGTCAACTGGTATTATTAATTGACTGCCACATTATGTATGATGCATACGGTGTCTTATTCATTGTGAAACTGTGTTTTCTTAATGGCATGAATTGCACTGAAGTCCTAGACTTAACATGCATGGGCCGCGGCTGATATTTAGATACCAAAATTATCAAATGTTGGTAATGGGGATGCAAAAGTTGTAAACCACATATAACATGAATATATAAGCAAAAACAAAAACACCTCCATAGGAAAATTAATCATGGTTTCACAATAGTAAAACTGCATTGACAATGACTGTGGCAGCCATATTTGTTTTTGGTTTTTGGTGGGAACCAATTAACCATGGTGTTACAAACCATATTTTTCCCCAAGTTTCCCAAGCAAGCAAGTAATAATGAACAAAAACGTTAGAGGAGAAAAATACAAAACAGAAAATCCCACACCAGCTGTCATCAAACAAACATGAATGAAGTCCTTGCAGCAACCCAACAATGTCTGAACTGTGTAGTAGAGTGACACGAAGATCTCATCATTCATGAAATATTAATATGACACATGACATTCAAAACAGTGACTGTTCAATGGTGCCTAATTATTAGACAGAAAGCGTGGGTCTGAATGACGCAATCTATTTAAATATGTATGAGAATGTCAGCGAACACTCTCAGTGTTAAAATAAAATACAACCTAATCTTTTCATGATACGAATGTATTTTGATTAGGTACTGGAACTGCATTTGTTCCATGCAAGGAACAAATGGAAACTATTCAAAGATGGAGACAATGCAGTATATGTCATCATAAATGATTGTTGGTTTGAATCATTCAGTACCTATCTCAGATTTGGTACATTAGTCTCAGTTCAGACATAAAATGGTCAAAATCTCCCTGTATTCAAATTTGTTTAAGCCAATAGTATTCATGTACAAATATAGAAATGCAGATTCAGTCTGGATTTGCCTATAAGCAACAGCTCCCCTTTTAAGCCAAACAACATGCTTCCTACATCTTTCCCCACACTTCCAAGCCATTCCACATTTCTGTCTGTGATATCATGGATCCCGCTGCATTATGAATGCCTAATGTTGAACTGGCCACAGCCTTAGACAAAATCCTCTGTA
This sequence comes from Moxostoma hubbsi, assembly GCA_032164185.1. Classification (NCBI taxonomy): domain Eukaryota; kingdom Metazoa; phylum Chordata; class Actinopteri; order Cypriniformes; family Catostomidae; genus Moxostoma; species Moxostoma hubbsi. The sequence goes on along the minus strand of JAVLUX010000049.1, from coordinate 12,265,369 downwards.
TTCTATGAGAGTACTGTATGGTATTGATGACTTTTAGGCCTGATAACAAACACATTTTCCATGAAATAAATACAAAATTAAATAAATAAATAAATAAAACTGATTGGTTATGGTCAAAAGGTCTACAGCACAAAGCACAAATAGCTAAATTTAGATTCCTCCATGTACTAGCTCATATAAATGTCAAATAATAATAAAAACTCAACATTTTAATCACTATAGCCAGTTTCAGTTGATAACACTCGAGTTTTCTTTGCCCAAATGGTTTTGCTAAATTCTCCAGATGCCTGGAAGAAATTTCTCATTAGCCATTAAGATCATTCAGGTTTTTTTTTTTTTTTTTTTTTTTTTTTTATTAAAGTGACATGTCATGGCTAAAACAACAGACGCTTCAGTGCTTTCCAAAAGCTGAATAAGATTTTACAAGTTTTTTTTCTGCTAGCAAATACAGAGTGAATTTTAAACTTACATAGCAAGGGAGCTAGGCTTAACTTTTAACCGATTCACAAGAATCGCCACTTTCCATAACACTGAAACACTATGAACAGCCATTTTCTATATATTACTTTCCATAAGAGTCAGAAGCACATTTAAAAAAAAAGATGCAAATTACCATATTAAAGGAATACTTCACCCAAAAATGAAAATTACATCATCATTTATGCATGTTGTTAGAAACATGTGATTTTCTTTCTTGCATGGAACTGAAAAAGATGTATTGCAAAATATCCAAACTGCTGCTTCCCCCATTTAAACATGGTGCATCCAACACACCATGGCCCAGACCTAATGGGGACCTGTGGGTGGGTGGTAATTCTGACCAAATGATGATTCTAAAATGATGAAGGGGGATGCCCCCTCCTCATCCACAGCCCCCCAAACCCTGTCCGATGAAGAGACAACCAGTTGCTCAACCTAAAGATCAATGATTGTATCCTAGTAGCACCCCTCTAATACAAGAGAACCATTGTTTGAAAATGTGCAGTTGCAAAGGAGAAGGTTGGCTTCAAAATACTTGAGTATACTGTAACTCAGGAGTTGCATGTACTACTTTAATTTAACTTTCATGTTTTAACTTTTATGTTGTTTTTGGAGCTTGACAGCCACGGGTCACTGTCTACCTTCATTCAATGGAAAAAAGCAGCTTGGACAATCTACAAGACACTTCTTGTATGTTCCATGGATGTAAAAATCAATACTGGTTTCAACCTTCATAAGGGCGAGAACTGTAAATGATAGCCAAAATTTGGGTGAACTATTTCTTTACAACTGAAAAATATAGAGGTAAGAAAATTGTGCAATTATAACATTTCCATGTGAGTTAATTGATAATCTCTCTAGACTTCCTATAAACTTCCAACAAACTAGACAATACCATATGTTTTTTTAATTGTAAACAGCAATATGGCAGTTGCATCTCTAAGACCATCTGTCCTGTAATAAACGTCTTTATCCCTATCTTCCAAGGTAAAATGCCAAGTTTGTGGAATCTTTTTCAAAATACAGCCTAGCATGAGGCAGTATTAAAACAAGAACCACACTAAAATCTCAAAATTGTGCAGCCAGTGAAAATGACTTCTCTCGATGGGTTTATTCAGCAAATCTGAGCCCTTGGTAATGTACTTAGCAAGGGTAATCTGTATCCCTTGAACCTCAGCAGTGCGTTCCCGCTCTCGGGAAGGTGGATGCTTCCCTGTGGACGGTGCTGTAGGGTGAAAGCTCTAAGTCAGTGGTGGCGTCCTGATCGTTGTCATCGCTGGTGGCCGTGGAGGACTTTGGTGGGCCACACTCTTCAAAGCAACAGCAGCAACAATCCAGGAATGCTTTACTGAAAGGTCGACAAAGTACCAAAAGAAGCACAGGTGTAACCGCCGATTTGCAGAACAGCATCATCTGACTCACCAGATGCAGGATATCCAGTGTGCGACGTGGTACTCCCGTAGCCATGTACACCGATATGATGTTGCTTATGTTCTCCGGAATGATGCAAAAGCCATACAGTATGGCCAGAGCTACGATGATGCAGTTCATCTGGCTCTCCAGTTGGATCTGTTTGCGATTGCCGCGAACGCTGGAGCGCTCTGCCTTGCGGATCTTGTGAGCGGTCGTCACCGAGCTAATGATGGTGAAGAGGGTAGGCAAGCAGAAGTAGCAGCCAAAGTACCACCAAAGGCGAGCGCTGTTGTAGGTGAGTCCGAGAACATAGAGTGTGTCTGGGAGTGCCGTGGAGATTCGGACTACACAATGCTCGCAGGGCGTCACCTCCGGAGGCTCGTGCTCCTCTTTCACCAGCTGCCAGATGAGGAGCTCGGGCAAGGCCAGGAGGAGAGCACCGAGCCAGATCACGGTTAGCTTGGCTGCAGTGGAACTGCAGTTCTCGATCATCTCGTAGTACATCTGGATGTTGCTCGCTGCACGGAAACGGTCGATGCACAATGCACAGAGTGTGAATGTAGTCACTCCCAAAGAAGCCACCTGCAAGGTAAAAGCATGTAAAAAAAGTTTGGTCATTGAAAAGAAGTGTACAATTCAATAAAAAAAAAAATGCAGGAAAACCCCATGAAATGTCTTGCAAAGCAGTTTTCTTTCCTGTGTTGATGCATTTCCTTTTGAAACAGGAAGCAGGGGTAAGTCATATCGAAATGATTGTTGTTTGAGCATGTCACAGCCATGGACCTTGAGGTGCAACTTGCTATTGCTAATTGGCAGCAGATAGTATTGGGGGAGGGACAATATGATTCTAGAAAGCATTTTGTTGGACAAAAAATTGTATAAGTGTCTGCAAACAAGAGCTTTTTTGTCCATTTTACCAGGAGAGAGAGAGAGACTGTTCAATTTTAAATGTGTATTTCTCCTAAAAAATGTATTTTCCACCATCAGGCCAAACAATCAGGTTAAAATAGTATTTCCACTTGATCACGATTCAGTACGATATGATTTCAAATGGTCCCCGGATCAGCTAACCTTACTAAATCATGCTGGTGAAACGCCTTTAGTATGCGGTGACTAGGCTTAGGATCAATGCATTTTTCATGCATCAATATTCAGAAAATTTTCCAAATGATTATCGATATATATATATAGATATGAATTTTTTTCAGGTATAAATAGGGCTGTTCGTTACACAATAGTCTTTGTCTCTTCTTCAGATATTTTTCTTAACACAACTTTGGTAAAGTGTTAGCAGCAGGATAAATTAAAGGGGATCCCACAGCGGATACATACACAGTCAGATGACATGGTGCGTTTTAAATTTCGAAAAAATTATTTTCGACGAAGATACACAAACACCGCCGCCTCTGGAACCTTCTCAAAATTCTACAACGCCACAGAGCTCAACTCATATAGTTTTTTAAATTCGACTTGTCATTATCTAAGATTATTTACTCTTAGCATCACTGGATGATATATTGTGTAAATGTATCTTTCATATAGCCAACACAATGTATTTTCAGTTACAAGTATGTCTTTTTGTGGTTTGACAGCTTGAATGAGACCTATTCAAAGCTACATACATAATAATTTCTAATCATTCAGTGTTCACAGATATACCAGTTTCATACACTAACCTGCAAACTTATCAACGTCACTTTGTTAATTCTTGAAGTACAAAATCCTTTGTAACTTCTGTGTATGGTGTCTAATCGATATATCGATATTTTATGACATGACTAGTGGCAACTAACACTGGTCACTTGCTCTGTCAGTCCAATCTAATCCTGATTTTGCAGCACCATAATGGAAAAAAAAACAGTAACCATATCAAATAGGCCGGATCAGTACGGATATGCACCATTCCACAACGAGAACTTTTTGGCTTAATGGTGAAAAAGCATCTATTTTGTGAAAAATTTCTTTCAGGAGTACAGTAGTATATAAATGGCCTCAAAGCTAATGGACATGGACTAAAAGCCACAAAACTCCAATTTTGATTGAATTTACATTTATTAATTTGGCAGACGCTTTTATCCAAAGCGACTTACAAAATATTTCATGGATTCTTCAAAACAATTATTTCAAGTAAATGTGATTTGGTCACATGAAATACAAGCCAAAAAATGTATACTGATTGCAGCCTAACACGATCAATAAATCAATGTCACTAATGTCAGCAAATTATCTAGATAATTTTAGAAATTAAGTCAGAAATTAAACATTAAAAATTTATTATTTCCCTGTTTTTAAAACTTTCAAGCTCCAAAAAGGACATAAAGGCAGCATAAAAGTAATCAATATGACTCTAGTGGTTTAATCCATGTTAGAAACCGATCAAAATGTAAGTCTTTATTCACTATAAATCTTCACTTCCAGCCAGATTGGAACTGTGCAGATTTCAATAAGGAAATGTTCTGATGCGCCACGTGGTTGCCAGGTATCAAACCCTGCATCATTATACATCGAGATGTTCCACTTTCATTTTCTGTTAACCCTCTCATTCATTTTAACTTACATCTACATTTTCAAAATTGCACATCTTGGCATGAAAATACTGGAAATTCTGTATCAGGTTTGTGTACAGCGCTCCACGCATGCGCCAAGTGCAAACAAGTGTGTGAATGAGCTTCTCTCATGAATGTGCCAGGGAGACGTATGTCAAGATGTCAAAATTTTGAGAATAAGGACGTCATCTTTTATCTGAATCTCATGCAAAGCCATCGTATCGTTTCAGAGGAAATTCGGGGTTAAACCACTCAAATAGTTTGGACTACTTTTATGCTGCCTTTATGTCCTTTTTGGACCATGAACATTTAGGATCCCATTGACTTACATTGTTTGATCAACAACACCTCATCTATGGTTTAAAATATCTTCATTTGTCATCCTAGTTTGGGAAGTGATGAGGGTGAGTAAATTATGAGTTTGTTAATTTGTTGGTGAATTATTACTTATAGAGACATTTGCACTAACATAATATGAAATAAACTGGAAAACTTGTCTCTTGCTATGCTGTGGTGTTCGTAAATCTCTCTCACAGTCAATTTTTCATTATGCTGTAAGGTCATCTTTTTCTGTTTTAAACTGTGGCTACAAGGGAACTGTATTCTAAAGCTCCTTAGGAGAGATCACCTCTTCCTGTGAACAACCACAAAATTCAATCTTAAGAACTACTGTAGGATGTGCATGAACAGGTTCTCATCATTTAAGGCCATAGACTTGTGATCATGTTAGCGGTGCTGTTCAGAATCAAGAGTGTAGGCTGGGGCTCAATGGTGTCAGGAGATTAAACCCACAGCTATGGCACCAATCAGAACAGTTCCTCAGAAAAACACACGATACAATCGGAATGCTGCCGGAGGGCACAGCCACTATCTCTTTGTGTCTCTGCAGAGAAGACACTCCCCCTTACACTACATAAGTGAGGACTAAACAACAAAGATGTCTATGAGAGTAACCTGACCTACACACATAACATGAATTGTGGGAATCCTCACTGTCAATATCTCTTAAATTATAAATTCAAAAAGAACCCTGAAAGTCAAAGTTACAGTATGCCAAACTTATCCTTACAGATCTCCTACTGTATATTTGAAATGAATAGTTTTTTCGTGACATATTGTGGCATCTTTTAGTTCAAGCTGTTTATTGGGTATTAATAACTGAAAATTAATATCAGACATCAGTTATAGAAAGCACTGTATAGAAAGCAAAGTGACCAACCATGTCCAATATGTTTACCTCTATGTAGGGAATGATTTTACACGAGAATTCCCCAAGAAGCCAATCCTTAGTGAGTTCATGGAATATAACCAGTGGCAAGCAGAAAAAGATGATGACAAAATCCCACAGGGCAAGGTTGGCCAGCAAGGAGTTTGAAATGCTTCTCATGTAGTAATTGTGGCACACAATGCACATGATTGCTATATTCCCAATGATGCCCACAACGAAAAAGGTAATGGAGATGCACATGACAGCATATGCACCATACGATTCACTTGTCAATGGATAAAACGGATTCCTGACCCCCGGGGTTCTTGATCGGGTATTGAATGGAATGAACGGGGTGAAGAGCTCTTCGTAGTCTTCTACAGATGAGGTGCCCCATTCAGGGACGGTTGAGGAATCAATGGGTAAGTCAGTAGGCTGGATCTGCGCTTCAGGCTTCGGTACTGATCGATTCGTTTCGCTCTCATTGACAGCAGCTCTTCTCTCTCTGGGATAGCTAACTTTTATTCGACTTTTGTTATCCGTTTGTCTCAATATTGATTTAGAATGGCTATGTTTGTTCATTTTGTGAGACTTTTCGTAGTTCTGTATCGATGCTCCTCGATTTCGTACCCTTCGTGCACTGCTCACGTTCACTGACTGACTTTCGCTCGATACATGTATCGTTTTTATCGATAGCGTAGTCGCGGGCGATGTAGTCACGCCTGTAGATTGTAATCCTTTTATACCTGTTTCGTAATACAGTTTATTGGCAATTAAACGTCTCTCGTTGCTGATTTTACGCACTTTCTGTGTTAAATAATTGTTTTTTGACGCTATATCGGTCCTAATATGACTATTTGTAAGAACTGAAAGTGCAAAACACGCCAGCAAACAAAATAAGCTTAAAAATTTAATTTCCATTATTTTGACCTCATGAAATCCTCGAAAAAATCAAAATCCAGAATGTCCAATACTATAAGGTTGTAGAATAAATATTAAGCTCCGTCCCACTCGCTGGTATTAGATCTCCAGTTTCCATTTAAAATCCCAGGAATAATATTTGAACATCAGAATTGTGAAAAATGTGTAAATCCTAACACTTTTACAGATTAAGTAAAAAAAAAAAAAGCAAAACAAAACTTGTTTGAGCTTTTAAACTTATTTCCAAGCGCTTCTTATAACAGGAAGAAGAAAAAACAAAAACAAAAAAACATGTAAAGGCCAAGAGAATCCAGCATATCGATAAAGTGAAAGTCCTTGAGTGTCGTCCATGTCCGCTCCTGATGCAGCCCTGTGACAGGAACGGTCAATGAGGCGCCGCTCTCACACCTACTACACAGTGAAATGCGCCAACTAGCGGACTGAAGCAGAACTTCAGCCTTTTTCGAGCATCAAACCAGATTGTCCATACCTCTCAGCTCGGTCCTGATATAAAGAGCTAGAGCTATGATTCACAGACCGTTTGACCAATTAACTACTTCCATGACCTTTCCAGTAGTTTGTGATCACTAGATAATGATTATTTTTTTTTTTTTATAATTGCACACACTAAGAGTCATTTCTGGCTGATGAAATAGAGCTTAATGCAACTATAAATATACAGTATATATATATATATATATATATATATATATATATATACACTGTATATTTCTATAGACATTTCCATGACTGACATTAAGATTTTATTCATTACCATGAGCTGAAACATGACCCCATTATTAGTGATATTTCCAGTTTTACAATGACCGTGTGAACTCCGTGAAAACAATAGAGGTACTGAGATACTGAAGAGCTGTCTTATAAATAGAAATACACTTTCATTTTTTTGCTATGAATTTAGGGATTAGGTGTTTGGTCATAAAACATGCATTTACATTTCTTCACAAAACACTTCTGAAATATCTGGTAACTCTAGGTGTCCTTCCATAATTTCTCTAAATGTAAAATGTCCAAAGGTTAACTCAGTCTTTAATTTCTGTGCTTGTGATCTGGTAGCAAATTTTATTTCTGTTGTTGTCCTGTACAGTGTAGAGAGATAGGCAAAGATCCAGCCACGGATGTTCTTCTACAAGGGCAGTACAGAAAAAAAGTTAAACATCATTATCATTCAGAATTTCAGCTTCGTGTGTTAATATGCAACATAAGGGTTCAAAAAAGGGTTGAAAAGTGTAGTTACAGCAGCTCTAAACAGAAAAATTCAAGTAATTAAAGTTAAATGTAGGAAGTGAACTTTTTACCCAAACTGCTTCCTGGTGGCTGAAGTGTGTCCATAATGGTCTGAACCTTGTCCTGCAAGTCCTGACTGGCTGAAGTCTCGACAGCAGAAACATGGAAGAATCTCTCCTATAGAGGAGCCAAACATGAGACAATCACTGATTCAAAAGGGGAAACAGCAACCTCTACTGATCAGGCAGTGCTATTACCCTTTTGACAAACTAGCACACACTCATTAAAGGGACAGTTCATCATTTACTCACCCTCATGCTATCCCAGATGTGTATGACTTTCTTTCTTCTGCTGAACACAAATTAAGATTTTTAGAAGAATATTTCAGCTCGGATGGTCCATACAATGCAAGTGAATGGTACAAAAATTTTGAAGCTCCAAAAAGCACAAAAAGGCAGCATAAAAGTAATCCATACAACTTCAGGGTGGTTAAACGCATGTTTTCAGAAGCGATATGACAGGTGTGGGTAAGAAACAGATTATTTTATATATATATATATATATATATATATATATATATATATATATTTTTTTTTTTTTTTTTTTTTTTTTCTATAAATTATCCTCCCTGCCCAGTAGGTGTTGATATGCATGAAGAATGCGAATCACCAAAAACAAAAGAAGTGTGTGACAGTGGAGATTGAGAGTTAAAAATGACTTAAATATTGATCTGATTCTCACACACACCTATCATATCACCTCTGCAGATATGTGCTGCATCCGATACCCATACTTCTCTACGATATAATATGCCAAAAACAACATGCCAATGGAGTAGTGTGTCCAAATCCACAGTATTCATGAAGCAGTAAGCAAGAAATGCCCAGATAACCTACTACAGGTTTCCCACTCTTTTCAACCAACAAATTTCCATTACTTTTCCATGACTTGAAAGCTAATTTTCATGCCCAAATATTTTGTAAAAAACAAAACCACACCATTGTTTGATAAAAGTTCAACAGAAAACATTACATTTTAAATTTAATCCATAAGAACGCATAGCAGAGTTCAGGGAATTGTCAAGAAAGTAAAACCTTGATTCAGAGTTTCATTTCAGTGAGTCCCGGAGATACTGCCAACTTGTTCTGAGAATCGGATTTGTAAACAGCTGTATCTATACAAAGTATTTTTAAATTATTCTCTTTAATTTCAGATATTCTAAATAACATGATATATTTTAAACTCTTCACTCTGTGTTATGTACCCTGATTAAATATTCTAGGACAGAGTATAATAATTACAAATATATTAACTATATATGTATATATATCAAATCAATGATTTTTTTACATGACTTTGAAGATTTTATTAATTTCCATGACTCTTCTAAGCCTGGAAATTGCAATTTGAAAATTCCCTGATATTTCCAGGTTTTCCATGACCGTGGTACTCCTTTTACTAGTTCCGGCGAGATTTTGAAGTGCGGATCAACTGGATACTAAACGACCCCATAATCCCACGGGAGCGGAGGCGATGCCATTTAAAGGGCTGGATTTAAAGGAATGGCAGTAAATCATGAGTCAGACACCTCTTCTCAACTGTAAGAGCTATATATACAAAGATAACTGTCCCTTGTGCTTGAATGGTGTATGTTTAACAAAACCAAAGCAGATAGTTTCCGCGGTTGTTGTTATTAAGTCATGTATTCGGGTCATGAGAAGATGCCAACATCCTTGGATGAAGTACAGTATTTTGCAAAAGTTTTAGCACCGTGGGAAAAATGTTGCATTGTGAAGATGTCTTCAAAAATAATGCCATAAATAGTTTTCATTTATCAATTAATGTCATACAAATCCAGAAAAACTTAAAAAAGCTAAATCAATATTTGGTGTGGCCACCTATGCCTTCAAAACTGCACCAGTTATGATAGGGACACCTGGACACAGTTTTTCTTGGTTGTTGGCAGACAGGATGATCCAAGCTGCTTGGAGAATTCACCACAGTTCTTCTATCTATTTAGGCTGTCTCAATTGCTTCTGTCTCTTCATATAATCTCAGACTGACAAGATGTTCAGAGGGGGGCTCTGTGGGGGCAATGCCATCTCTTACAGAGCGCCCTGTTCTTCTATTCTAATCTATTCATAAAATAAATGTTTGGGAGTCTAAAATGTATTTTTCCTATTGACACAGTAAAGCTGAAAATATAAATAATCTTAAAACAAATGTTTTTGTGAAGCATCTTATGTGCTTTCATAGAGGTACACTTTTGCATAGTACTGTATCTCTGAAATCTATTCATACTACTCACATGCATACCTAAAAGAATGTACTGTTTTGCTAGCAGATACAGAGCATCCGGAAAGTATTCACAGCGCTTCACTTTTTCCACATTTTGTTGTTACAGCTTTATTCCAAAGTTGATTAAATTCATAATTTCTCAAAATCATACAAACAATACCCCATAATGACAACGTGCAGGAAGTTTGTTTGAAATCTTTGCAAATTTATTACAAATAAAAAAATAAATAAAAAAATGACATGTACAGAAGTATTCACAGCCTTTGCTCAATACTTTGTTGAAACACCTTTCGCACCAATTACAGCCTCAAGTCTTTTTGTGTATGATGCTATAAGCTTGGCACACCTATTTTTGGGCAGTTTCTCCCATTCTTCTTTGCAGGACCTCTCAAGCTCCATCAGGTTGGATGGGGAGCATCGGTGCACAGCCATTTTCAGATCTCTCCAGAGGTGTTCAATCGGGATCAAGTCTAGGCTCTGGCTGGGCCACTCAAGGACATTCACAGAGTTGTCCCTTAGCCACTCCTTTGTTATCTTCGCTGTGTGCTTAGGATCGTTGTCCTGTTGGAAGATGAACCTTCGCCCCAGTCTGAGGTCCAGAGCGCTCTGGAGCAGGTTTTCATCAAGGATGTCTCTGTACATTGCTGCATTCATCTTGCCCTCGATCCTGACTAGTCTCCCAGTTCCTGCTACTGAAAAACATCCCCACAGCATGATTCTGCCACCACAATGCTTCACTCCAGACATGACGCTTGCCATTCAGGCCAAAGAGTTCAATATTTGTTTCATCAGACCAGAGAATTTTGTTTCTCATGGTCTGAGAGTCCTTCAGGTGCCTTTTGGCAAACTCCAGACAGGCTGTCATGTGCCTTTTACTGAGGAGTGGCTTCCGTCTGGCCTCTCTACCATACAGGCCTGATTGGTGGAGTGCTGCAGAGATGGTTGTTCTTCTGGAAGGTTCTCCTCTCTCTACAGACACACACTGGAGCTCTGTCAGAGTGACCATCGGGTTCTTGGTCACCTCTCTGACTAAGGCCCTTCTCCCCCAATGGCTCAGTTTGGCCGGGTGGACAGCTCCGGGTGGTTCCAAACTTCTTCCATTTAAGGATGATGGAGGCCACTGTGCTCATTGGGACCTTCAATGCTGCAGAAATTTTTCTGTACCCTTCCCCAGATCTGTGCCTCGATACAATCCTGTCTCGGAGGTCTACAGACAATTCCTTGGACTTCATGGCTTGGTTTGTGCTCTGACATGCACTGTTTACTGTGGACCTCATATAGACAGGTGTGTGACTTTCCAAGTAATGTCCAATCAACTGAATTTACCACAGGTGGACTCCAATCAAGTTGTAGAAACATCTCAAGGGTGATCAGTGGAAACAGGATGCACCTGAGCTCAATTTTGAGTGTCATGGCAAAGGCTGCGAATACTTAAGCACATGGGATTTTTTTATTTTTTTTATTTTTAATAAATTTGCAAAGATTTCAAACCAACTTCTTTCGTGGTGTCATTATGGGGTATTGTTTGTAGACTTTTGAGGAAAATAAAGAATTTAATCAATTAGGGAATAAGGCTGTAACATAACAAAATGTGGAAAAAGTGAAGCGCTGTGAATACTTTCCGGATGCACTGTAAGTGTGTCCTTCATCAAATACAGTACATACTGTGATAGTACGCGGTTTCGGACACAGCAGTGGATTTAACCACTGGAGTTGTGTTGATTACTTTATGCTGCTGTGGCAGGATGGGAGGGAGGGGCTGGGTGTGCGGAATCACGACCCGGCCCCGCCCTCCAACCTGCCACAGCTGCATTTATGTGCCTTTGCAGCTTCAAAATTATGGTCACTATTCACATGCATTGTATGGACCTACAGAGCTGAGATATTCTTATAAACATCTTTGTTTTGTGTTCTGCAGAAGAAAGAAAGTCATACACATCAGGGATGGCATGAGGGTGAGAAAAAGTTCATTTTTGGGTGAATTATCCCTTTAAAATGTTAATTAATAATTAAAAATAATAATAATTACAATCATTAAACAACAGTTTATCAAAGTCAAAAAATCAAATTGATTCACAAGAGACAATATCTAAATTATTTTCAGGCTGCTTTAATTAAATGTCACTTATATTGTATTGTTTAGACTCACAGAGTTCTCCCACAGCAGAGCCTCTAATGTGTCAGTCTGGTCCTGTAGTTCAAATTGGAATAATAATCCATACTGCATCAGCTGAACCCCAAGAGCTGTATAACAGCGACACAGACAAACCTAATATATTTATATAACGTAATCATTATATGCCTGGTACGGCAATAGCACCGCCCACAACCGCAAAGACCTGCAAAGGGTGGTGCGAACTGCCAGAAACATCATCGGAGGTGAGCTTCCCTCCCTCCAGGATATATATATCAGACGGTGTGTGAATAAAGCTCGGAGGATTATCAAAGACTCCAGCCACCCGAGTCATGGGCTGCTTTCACTGCTTCCATCAGGCAGGCGGTATCGCAGCATCAGGACCCGCACCACCCGACTACATGACAGCTTCTTCCCACAAGCAATAAGACTTTTGAACACATGATCTCTCACGATCAACAATCAGCACTGCACTTTATTAATCATCACTCTGTCAATATATTCTCCCAATTCAATTAGTGTTTATATATATTTATACCCGTATCTAGTGTATGTGTATTCTACATTGTGTGTATTGTGTACATTTGTTATGTAAATTGTTGTGTAAGTATGTGTACATTTGTTATGTAAATTGTTTTGTGTAAATATGCTGTTTATTGTAAAGTGGTTTATGTCTCGTCACTGTCATTACTGCAATGTTACTCGGAACTGCACACAAGAATTTCACCTACTGTTGCACTCGTGTACACAGTAGTGTGACAATAAAGTGATTTGATTTGATTGATTTGATTTAATATATACCTATATATATATATATATATTACACACACATAAATATATACACACACACACACACATATATATATATATATATATATATATATATATATATATATATATATATAGGAGCAATGGAGAGAAAAAACTGGCAACCTCATGTGGGTTAATTTCAAACGGGCCAGATTTGATCCAATTCTGCCAGTTAAATGTGCCTGCCCTAAAGAGTGACATCAGTTGATCAGACCATAAAATCAGCCTGATCTAAAACCTTATATTCCAAAGATCTGATCTGTGGATGTGAGTCAAGTATTACCATGAGCTCCGTAACCTACTGGTGACACAATACCTTCTGCAATTCTCTGTTCATCCCAGTTCTCCACTCCAGTAAACACAGGGTTTTCAAATGTGTGCGGAGAGCAGTGTTTACACCTGAGGCACACACAAACAATAAATGTCAACTATATATAGAAGTGATTCTATATTTTTCCTGTGGGTATGTCATATGGTAATAACACGATGTGTACACATGACAAGGTGTTCACAATGAATGCCAGGGGAATTTAAAAATGGCTTCTGGAGGTTTGTTGAAGTAGGTAGCCCATCTTACCCGTAATATCTTTTGTCTCCACGGAAAAGGAAGGGAGCTGTGAGATCTATCAGGCTCATCCTGCCATTCTCTGATCGCACGGGAACCAGGTTTTTATAATCACGTGATAACAAGCAAACCTCATCCAGAATCATTCCTGCAGACACAACACTGATCATTATCATTGTCTATAATGGGGTTCCCACATATTTTGACCAAATTCAATGATTTATAATTCCATGATATATTGTATTTGACTTTATACAAAATTGTATATCTAGGGTGTTTTTCCATTTATACATCAGTTAGCAATCATTGGAATAAATAGATTTAATATGCTATAATTTTCAGTGGTGCAAATGTCCAAAAACTAAGTCTGTCGATCAATTAAAATTTGAAATTGAATGTACCAGTTAATAAAATTGATAACAAAATATCATTATTTGCTGAGAAAGGACCCCCAGAATAATTTAATATGTGATAATTAAAATAATTACAATAAATAATACAAAAATAGTTTTTAGTGTCTTGCACCATAAACACTGTGTAGTGTTCGGCTGATCATCCATGTAGAATAAAACAGCTTTTATAAGGTTTTCATCTCATGTGAGTGCTTATGATTGTCTACATGTTTCAAAAGTACTATTTGTTTCTTTAACAGTTAAATCTTTTTAAAGAGGAAAAAAATGAACGAGTGCACATTTCCTGTACACTGCGTGCCCAATTAAAAGTCAAGTGAGTATTCTGATCTTATCATTATTTCCATGCACATTTTCCAACTTCAAACCATATAAACTTGAAAGCTTAGTGGATCCAATCATTTCAGGTAGTATGTATTTGTGTAATGAGGGAGGGTGTGGCTAAAGTGACAATCACCTTATATCAAGGTGTGCATAATTATTAGGCAGATTCATTAACTCAGGTAAAATGGGCCAAAAAAAGAGATTGAACTGACACTGAAAAGTAAAATATTGTAAAATCCCTTTCAGACGGATGCAACACTCTTGAAATAGCTAAACTATTGAGGTGTGACCACTTGGCAATCAAAGGTTTTGTTGCGAATTGTCAACTTGGGTGCAAAATACGCATGGAGAAGAAAAGGCGCAAATTAACCGCAAAAGACTTGAGAAGAATTAAACACGAAGCTACCAGGAACCCATTATCCTCCAATGCTACCATATTCCAGAACAGCAGCCTACCTGGAGTGTCCAAGTATACAAGGTGTCAAGTGCTCAGAGACATAGGCAAGGTCAAGAAGGCTGAAACACGACCACCACTGAATATATTCACAAGTTGAAGCGTCAAGATTGGGCAAAGAAATACATGAAGACAGATTTTTCAAGGTTTTATGGACAGATGAAATGAGAGTGACTCTCTTGATGGACCAGATGGATGGTCCCGTTGCTGGATCACAAATGGACACAGGGCACCACTTCATGTCAGGTGCCAGCATGGTGGAGGAGGGGTACTGTATGGGCTGCTATCATTAAGGATGAGGAAGTTGGAAGGTGGACTGAAACTCAACTCTCAAACCTACTACCAGTTTCTGGAAAGTACTTTCTTCAGGCAGTGGTACAGGAAGAATCCTTAGCATTCAAGACAGCCATGATCTTTATGCAGGACAATGCTCCAACACATGCATCCAAGTACTCTTCTGCTTGGCTAGCCAGCAAGGGCCTCAAAGATGCCCAAATAATGACTTGGCCCCCTTCCTCACCTGATTTAAATCCTACTGAGAACTTGTGGGCCCTTCTCAAAAGATTTATAGTGAGGGAAGACAATGCACCTCTTTGAACAGCATTTGGGAGGCTGTGGTTGCTGCTTCAGTGAATGTTGATTGTGAACAGATCAAGAAACTGACAGACTCCATGGATGGAAGGCTCATTGGCAGTTACTGAAAAGAAGGGTGGCTATACTGGTCACTGAATATTTTTGAAAGGCCAAAATTGTTTTTTAATTGTCATTTTGTGTTACTTATTTGTTGCACCTACTCTAAAAACTGAGAATAAACATTCTCAACTGAGTTGGGAGAAATTATTTTTGTAATTTAGTTGCCTAATAATTGTGCACACTTAAATATTCCCCTGAGAATGACAAAACTCACTTTTTCTTTGTTAAACATGCAGGTTTGAGGTTCAATTACATTTTGGATTGACTGAGAGCATCATGTTTGTTCAACAATAAAATGAATCCTGAGGAATACAATTTGCATAATAATTTGGCATGCAGTGTATATCGACAGCTCTACAAAAACACAATATCAAGCAGATTAAATATTTAAGATCAAACCAGAACCAGAAAAAAGCACATTTTTTATAAAAACTAATGTTTTCATGCAAAAAAAAAAAAAAAAAAAAAAAAAAAAAAAACCTTCTCTTTGCAGTCAGACTGACCCTGGACGAAAATGAGCTGGGTGTGAGTGCTTTCCCCAACCATATCACTAGATATGTGCATTGAGATGGTTCTGCCTGGTTCAGTAGATCTTGCAGAAGAACAGGTGGCCCAAAACTCAAGGCAGGGTTGGTTATCTTTCGCAGATTCTCTGAAGAGTTTACCAATCATGCTGTCATCCGGGACCTCTCTCCTATTACATAAATAATGCAGATTCATTTTTTTTATAAGAATTTAGATAGTAGACTTCATACTTGGCAGATTTCAAATTCAGATATAAAATGGATAGTTCAGCCAAAAATGAAAATTTCTTTCATTTTTTTCACTTTCCTCTGTAGAACACACAAGATGTTAAGGAGAATGTTAGTATCAATTACCATTCACTTTCAATCTATGGAAAAAAAAAATGCCCTGAAAGCAAAAGGTGACCGAGTCTGTCTGTCCCTAATGTCCTGCCTGACATCTTATGTGTTCCATGAAGAAAGAAAAAGAAAGAAAGTCATACGGGTTTGGGAAAAGTTCCCATGAGGGCGATGAAAAGTTCACCCAAAAATCATCATTAACTCACCTTATGCTGTCTCAAACTCGTATGACATTTTTCCTTCTGCAGAACACAAACAAAGATACTTTGATGGAGATACAATGTGTTAATATCCATATAATCCAAGTCAATGGGGTCCACTGGGGTTTTCTAAACTCCAAAAATGACATAAAGGAGGAAAAAAGGTAATACATACCTCTCCACAAACACCTAAATGTAACTCCTTTTTCACTTGCACAGCGTGTAGAGCACTCTGCTCGTGCGTCAAGCGCAAGGAAGTGTAATTGAGCTTCAAATCATGATCGTGAGTAAACATCAGATGTCAAGATTTATATTGAAAAGGAATTGTGGTCTGTTTTTTACACAATACCATTCGGATCCCTTTGAAAGACATGGAT
This sequence comes from Moxostoma hubbsi, assembly GCA_032164185.1. NCBI lineage: Eukaryota > Metazoa > Chordata > Actinopteri > Cypriniformes > Catostomidae > Moxostoma > Moxostoma hubbsi. The sequence goes on along the minus strand of JAVLUX010000049.1, from coordinate 12,248,426 downwards.
TAAACCACTGAATTTGTATGGATTAACTTTATGCTGCCTTTATTTGTTTTTGGAGCTTGAAAGTTTGAACCCCATTGACTTGCATTGTATGGATAAGTATTTACAGTATATCTCTATTACAATATCTTTGTTTATGTTCTGCAGAAGACGGAAAGTCATATGAGTTTGAGAGAGAGCATAAGGGTGAGTAGGGTTTTTAGCACCCTCTACAGCTAAAGAGATGCAGAGAACTTAGTAAAAGAACACGCCCTATTGTACCATTAGAAAAGTGTGCCTTGCCCTCTTACATAAATATAAATCTCTCATGATTTTCATGTTTTCCAGTCACATAAGAAAGCAGACTTTAAAGAGAGTATTTATGTCCTCGCACAACCTACATCATTACAGTTAAATTTGTGAAGTTCATCTACAAGGGATTATGACATTGACATTAACATAAAAAAATCTACAATGATAAGAAAAAACATTATGACCACCAGCCTAATATGATGTTGGTCCTCTGTGTCTGCACCGAGACATTAGCAGCAGTTCCTTCAAGTCCTATAAGTTGCGAGGTGAAGCTGCAGTGGATCGGACTTGTTGGTCCAGCACATCCCACAGATGCGCAATCTGATTGAGATCTGGAGAATTAGAAGGCTATTGCAACACCTTGAACATTTCATCATGTTCCTCAAGCCATTCCCGAACAATGTGTGCAGTGTGGCAGGGCGCATCATCCTGCTGTAAGAGGCCACTGCCATCAGGGAATACCATTGCCATGAAGAGGTGTACCTGGTCTGCAATGATGTTTAGGTAGGTGGCACATGTCAAATTGACGTCCACATGAATGGCCGGACTCAGGGATTCCCAGCAGAACATTGCCCAGTGCATCACACTCCCTCCACCGGGTTGTCGTCTTCCCACAGTGCATCCTGGTGCCATCACTTCCCCAGGTAAATGGTGCAACCGTTCTAGGCCCTTGTTAAAGTTGCTCAGGTCTTTACACCTGCCCATTTCTCCTACATTCAACACATTGACTACGAGAACTGATTGTTTGCTTAACATCCAATCTACACAGAACTTGACATGTGGCCTTGTTAGGAGGTGACCAATGTTGCCCAGTGCATCACACTCCCTCCACCGGCTTGTCGTCTTCCCACAGTGCATGGGAAGTGTGCCATCACTTCCCCAGGTAAATGGTGCAACCGTTCTAGGCCATCCAAGCGATGTAAAAGAAAACGTGACCAATCAGACCACTCTGTCATATAGGCACTCTGACCAGTCTGTGGCTACACAGCCCCATATGCAGCAGGGTGTGATGCACTGTGTGTTGTGACACATTCCTCCCATAACCATCATTAAAATTTTCTACCTTCTGTTGGTTTGGACCAGATTGGATAGTCTTCGTTGCCCTCGTGCATTGATGAGCCTTGGGCACCCAACACCCTGTCACCAGTTTGTGGTTTGTCCCTCCTCGGACCACTGTCGGTAGGTACTCACCATTTCAGAGCTGCTCTGATCCAGTCATCTGGCCATAACAATTTGGCCCTTCTTAAAGTTGCTCAGGTCTTTACTCCTGCCCATACCTCCTACATTCAACACATTGACTATGAGAACTGATTGTTTGCTTATCATCCAATCTACACAGAACTTGACATGTGGCCTTGTTAGTAGGTGACAATTTTATTGGCTTCACCAGTGAGTAGTCATAATGTTTTGGCTCATCTGTATAAATATGAAATGTATATATAGTAAAATAATCTATTTCTTATATAAGTGTATAGTTATAAATAAATACATACACTGCATGGCCAAAAAAAAGTTGCATACTCTAATAATTCGTTGGACCACCTTTAGCTTTGATTACAGCATGCATTCTTTGAGGCAATGTTTCGAAAACTTATGCAACATCACAAAATTCATTTCCATCCAGAGTTGCATTAATTTTGAACAATCTTAAGCCAAAGACTTTCAGTGGTGTTAAAGTCAGGACAATTTATGTGTGAAAATGATTCCTCATATCCCTAAACCACTCTTTCACAATTTGAGCCCGATGAACCTTGGCATTGCTGTCCTGGAATTCCTGTGCCATCAGGGATGAAAAACTCCATTGATGGGATAACCTGGTCATTCAGTACATTCAGGAAGTCAGCTGACTTCATTTTATTGCCGCATAACATTACTGAGCTTGGACCTGACCAACTGAAGCAACCCCAGATCATAACACTTCCTCCAGAGTCTCGTACAGTGGGCACTATGAATGACGGGTGCATCGCTTCATGTGCTTCCCTTCTTACCCTGATGCGCCATCGCTTTGGAATATGATACATCTGGACACATCAGACAACATTACCTTTTTCATTGCTCTGCAGTCCAATCTTTATGCTCCCTAGCAAATGTAATAATTTTTTCTGATTAGCATCACTAACAAGTGGCTTTCTTGTGGCCACACAAGAAAGTCCCAATCCTGTAAATTCTCATTGCATTGTGCAAGTGGAAATGCTCTTAATTTAACTATTAAACATAGCCGTGAGTTCTACTGTCGATTTTTTACAATGAGACTTCAAGCGTTTTAGTGATCTCTGATCATGATCAATCCAGATTTTTTTCTGATCACATATCTTCTGTGAATCTGATGGTTCACCACTATACTTCCAGGTTTTAATAATGTGTTGGACTTATCTTAATCCAATTCCAGTGATTTCCTTAGTTGTTGTTCTTCAATTTGCCCCTTTTGAAACACAGTAACATATTTTCCACGACCACAGGATACGTCTTCCGACATGGTTGTTTAAGAAATGAGAAGCTGCACACTGCATCAGTTAGGGTTAATAGAATTGTTGCCAGCTGAAACATATTAATCACTGCAATAATGATCCAATCATAGTCTCTTAAGTATCTGCTTATTTAAATCCAAATGACAATTTAATTGTTTTGGCCAGGCAGTGTATTATGATTCGTATGATATTCATATATTTTTTTTACTAAAGTTTATGACATGACATTATTCTGTCTTGTTGCCAACCAATCGTTACATTGCTGATCAAGGTTTTGAGTATCAATACATGTGCCTTTTTTAGTAAACACAGGAATGCACAAATATGTGAGAAATCTCAATCTAGTTATTCTAATCAAATCCGCAGCAAGTTTTAAGAACAGAATTATCTACAGAGGAATTAACAAAATAAGAAGATCTGGTATACGTCATATCATCTCAGATGTATTGGGCATCAGGTGGTAAACAAAACACGTAAACAAATCTACAAGATCAAGGACATCAAGCATCATTACATAGAAATGCCCCATTGAGACCCATTTTCAAATTAAGATCTCCCCTTGAATTAGTACTGATATAATCCACTTTGTTTTTAAACTGTGTTTTAAATCATATTTGCACTGAATATATATGAAAAATATTCTGTCCATGTAATAATGAGAGGTGAAAAAGGTGCAGTAAGGGTCACACTCACATAGTTTTACACTTTGAGCAGAAGAGCTTCAGGCACTGATACAGCTGCTGCGGCTGGTATGCCTTCACCTGAGCTCGAACATGACACACAAGCGGGGGTGTGGAGTTTTTCACCTGGGTAAGTGTGACCATTTGCAAGCTGTGTTCACACGTCCGAACTGAACACATCATTAAAGACATGTTAAAATATCATCACTTTTACTCATGAAAAGACCAATGCACCTAGCAACTCCATAACAAGAAACTGAAACACCTTAGAAACCACATAGCAAAGCCCTGGTAACCCGTCATAACGCCCTAGATTAAAGTGCAACCTCAAAGCAACACTACCACTCAATCTGAGGGTAGTATTGAAGTAATATGGAAAGAAGACTTTAATTCGATTTTCTAATAAACGAAATCAGGAAACTACATTGCTTTAACTGTAGAATATTTTCTTTACCTGTTTGAGAAGGTCCAACATCATCTTCTCCAACTGAAATAAAAAGTATGCAATCTTAAAATCTTTATTTCCTTTAATTCTATGGTGGAAAAAGAAAATCTTAAAGAAAAAGTTCACCCAAAAGTATAATACAAGTAGTCAATGCCACTTGTGCATCTTATTCCAAGTATTCGAAGCATACAACAGATTTTGGTGAGAAACAACATGCAAGTCATTTTTCAGTGTAAATCTTGAAATAGGTTGCGCATGAGTTAACGATAGCTATGAGAGAAGCTTGTTTGCAGTGCTAAACAATGAAAACTTCTCTCATAGCACTAATGAATGTTCAACAGACATCAAAATATTCACAGAAAAATGACTTAAAGGGATAGTTCACCCAAAAATGACATTTTTCATTTACACACCCTTATGCCATCCCAGATGTTTATGACTTTCTTCTGCAGAACACAAACAAACATTTTTAGAAGACTATATCAGCTCTTCGGCCTTACAATGCAACTGAATGGTGATCAGACCTTTGAAGCTCCAAAAATCACATACAAAACACATAAAAGTAATCCATAAGACTGCAGGGGTGTAATATATGACGTCAGAGTTGATATTACAGGTGTGGGTGAGAAATAGATAAATATTTATGTCCTTTTTTACTATAACTCTCCAGTTTCACTTTCCCTCTCACGTTCTGTTACTTTTTGGATGTTAAAGTGAAACTGGAAATTTATAGTAAAAAGGGACTAAAAAATATTGATCTGTTTCTCACCCACACTTATCATATCACTTCAGAAGACATGAATTAAACCACGGCAATGGATTACTTTAATGTGGCCTTTATGTGCTTTTGGAGCTTCAAAGTTCTTGTCACCATTCACTTGCATTGTATGGATTTACAAAGCTCAGATATTCTTCTAAAAGTCTTTGTTTGTGTTCTGCAGAAGAAATAATGTCATACACATCTGGGATGGCATGAGGGGGAGTAAATGATGGAGATAATTTTCATTTTTGGGTAAAGTATCCCTTTAAATTTTGATTTGGAATAAAAAACTAGTCACACAGACTACTTTAATGATACTTTAGGGTGCTTTTTAAGCCTTAAAGTGAGACACTACCAACTGCCCCAGTTTTGAAAAGACAAACCAGAATATGCATACAAATTTTGTGTTTAGCAAAAAAGACATACAGGTTTGAAATGACAATTAGGGCCAGTAAATGAAGAGAGAATTAGAATTTTTGGGTGAGGTATCCCTTTAAACCAAGTGACATGTAGTTTAAATTATCTATACCTGGTCCTTCATCATTTGGCATGACTAGAAGGAAGCACAAGCACATAGAGATGAGGTTCAGATGAGCAAGAGACAGAACCAGGAAACCAAACACATTGCCACTAACCTACAGACTCTGGCGGTGTGTACCAAATCTCCAACAGAGTGCCGTCATCTTCTACATCGTCATGTAGATCTGCATGATTTTCTAACACTCTGAATACAGATCAGTGTGGTGAGAGAGAGTGGATGGTAGGGAAGTGTCAGTTAGACAGCTAAGGGGTCACAGAGGTCATGGTCAATGGAAATTAATTTAAGTATGATGTCTGATTGCACATTTCATTTTCCATCTAAAATACTACTGAGTTCAGCAAATCGCCAGTGAGAATATATAAGCAGACAGAGCATGTATATTTAATCTATGTGGACTCACCTTCTGAGGGACTGCAGTTCAAGGCTCTCAGCAGGGAGGCAGCGTAAACCTCGTCCATATGACGTGCCCCAGTGGAGGTGGAAGCCAAGGAGTTTGGGTTGGTCTGGCAGCTGGTCTTGGGCTCTCTGAGAGACTGCATGGAGATTGTAGATGCGAAGGAATGAGCCAGGCTGAAAAAAAAGACAAACAGGGTAAATTGAGGTGAAAATTTTCTTTACTTTTACTTCTAGACAGGCAGGAATTCAAATGACAAATTTTACATGTAAACGCCTTAACCAGTGTTCTTTTAAATCGCATTAATGTCAACGGTTTCAGGATTTACTTTATTGTTTTCCTGCTGTCCTTCGATTTTATGATGTCTTTTGCTCATAAGTAGACCTAATACTACATTCTAACACATCAATGATAATTAAATTTCACCATACAACTGCAAATTACTTTATTTAAAAATACTTTATTCAACAAAACAGTCTTTCTCAAGCACGTGCTGATATATTATTAGACTGCCATTGTCCTACCTGTTTTTAAAATAAAAATAATGTCCAATTACAATTTTAATTATAATTGAATAAATTAGACATTATAATGATGAACATGCCAGTGTTTGTCAAACACAAAGTCACTGGCGGTGTGAATGGGGCTTTGTATGGAGTGCTCAGACCTGTATCTGTTATGGGCTGCATTACAAATGTCATGTGAACAACCTTACAAAATAATTGAGGAGAATTAAGATTTGGGCTACATTCAGTTGCAGTTTGAACATAGCCAAAATGTGACTGTTCTAGTATCAGTGCAGCAGGTGGCAGTATGGCGCAGGGTTGAACCACTGAGCGTCAACTTTACAGAAAGAAATGTTTTTGGTTGGTCCCTTGAGATCACTGTGAGCGACATGAATAAATCGGAGACTTCTGCTGTAGCACAAGAAAGGACTCATTAAATGTTTGAAAGACATTCACATTAGTCTTTAACTTCTGAACATAACCAAGAGAAGGACATTTGATACCAAACATTGACATTCAATACCTCTCTGCCACAGATTTCTGTTCAGCATTTAGAATCACGTTATTACACAAGTGCTGGGAGCCCTCCCATTGCTGGATGCTGATGACATCACTATATCTGGGCATGGGGCACAAGCCATTTCTGGGTTTTCAGGCCTGGTTTTACCTCCAAATCTCTGTTTGTACAGGGATTTGAGGTAAAGCCTAAGGACTGGCATTCACAACAACTGGTTGGAAGCAATATAGCCCCTAGACAATGTTCCTTAAACAGCCAAAAAGGCATTATGGAGCTAAACAAAATAGTTTCAACATAATGAATGGTGGCACCATTTATTTTATTGGACAAATAATATTTAATTATACTATGGTGCAAAACAGATTTAAACAGAACAAAAGTGTGTAACTACATTCAGAGAAAGCATACATCCCCATATGTGCAATTTTGATTCAGCTCATTACTGTCTTACTTAAGAATTAGTTAACTAAAAACTAGGGTGTGAGACTGGAGCTAAAATGGGAACACAACTTGAGAAGGATTGTCCACCCCTGCCTTGAAGAATTATTCCTTAATCCATTGAAACAGCCAAAACATTTCCTTTATACTGTCACCCAGCAGTCAAACACATCAAGATCCCAGGTTTCCAACCTGACAGTGTTTCCGGCCACCAAGACTAGACAAACATTCAGACCATGGACTCAAATTAAGAGGCGCTCGGGGCAAAAAATGCAACTGAAAATGAAAAAAAAAAAAAGACCCAGAAATTGAAAATGTTTTGAGAATTGTATTGAGAATGTATGTAAATGAACATAAAAGAAGTAAATATAGCAGAAAAGACGAAGTACTTTCTATATTGAATATGAAGTGCAAACTTGAAAATATTAGTACATTTAATATTTGTACTTAAATTCCAACTCTTGCTCTTGCTTACAAGTAAATATTATTCATGATTGTTTGTTATCTTTACAATGCGTCATCATCCATCAATCTTAAAGCATAAAATCTTATATTAATTTGCTAATTTGAGTACATTTCATAGGTAATAAAATAAGTACATTTTATTAACTTTTCGAAGCTGGTGTTCCAAGCATGCACCAGGCTTGAATAATTAATGAGCTGGCATGGTTTCACTATTTGCAAGTTAATTTACACTACTTTTATTGTTAATTTTGAGAGTACATTTGGTAACTTCTTGTTTTGTGAAGTCTTAAGTTCATTTTTAACACAAAATGATCTGATCATGTTAAAACAAATTACCATTTGATTGTTACCGTCATCATGTTTTGCACACCAAGTGTTGAGGTCTGTTTTCGCAGCTCTGTATCTTGTTTTCTATTACCTGTAATGTCTGTAATCCATGGATGAAAGAAAGCCATATAGGTTTGGAATACCATGGTGGGTGAGTAAATTAAGTTTTTTTTTTATTTCTGAGTGAACAATCTCTATAATTTCTGACACTGATTTCTACACTTGAATCACTTCCATCATGAAAACATCTACTTTAGTTTCAATTCACATCACATAGATACGATTCTTCCTACAGTGATGAATGGAAATAAACTGAACCGTGCAACAGTTTCATACCGATCATTACCCTCATCGTTAATATCTCTCACAAACTGAAAAGCTAACATCGAAACTCATCCAATATCTCATCAAGCTTTCAAAATTTTCCTTGAGAAATGACTCAGTACATAAAGCCTCTGGTAGAGGCGAATCTACATATACTTGGTATTCTCCTGCTTGCGCTCACTGCACGGATGGTTACGCACAGCAAGGAAAGGAGACTGGCTGCTCGGCACAGGTGTTCAATAGTTGGTGTGAAACTCCTCTGATGGTGCCATTGAGAGCAGCAGAAGTACTGTAGTGTTGTTCAAGCATCCTGCATGGAAAATTCCATTAACCAAAGATTTGTTGATGTATACGTTTGGATAACATGGATCTTGTCCGGAGTCTACGTAATGGAAAAAAAGAACATGGCTAGAGTAGGATGCTCCGTAAACAAGCATAGCTGCCTTTCACAAAGACAAACCATTTCCCATAACACTTGCATTGTCAAAAAACAAACAAATATAGGGAAAGTATATGTATGCGTTCAAGTGAAGACATGGAACAATAATTCAAAACCCTCGAGGGTAGTGATTCAAAAATGGGTTGTAGATCCATTTTAAAGGGGTCATGAACTGCAGGGAAAACACCATGTTGAATGCAAATAATAAAATGCAACTTACCATATAATCGTGCATAGTTGGGATAGCAAAATGAATATCCTCATCTACCTTTAAAAAGGGGTACATTTTTTCAATTTTTGTGGCTAATACCAATAATATAATAAAACTAATAATAAAAACTTTGATTTATTATTATATAATTATTATTTTACATTATATAATATTAAACTTATTTTCTAAAATATAGAAATGAATTTGTAAAAATATTGTTAAAATGTTTTAATATTAAAAACTAATAATATGGCTGATAGTGGTACATAATTTGAGCCTGTGTTTGTTCCATGGTTAATCCTGCTGTTGTTTAAGTATTTACAAAATTGTCAGCTTCCCTATTCAGCCCATTTCATATTAATAAGTCTATTAGTAGACATAATATTATAAACTTTCATATTTAACAGTCAGGACATTTTCTCACTGAAAAACATATGGCGCTGACCAGATGGGTGAAAAAAAACTTCATTTAGCAACATAATGAAGTGTTTCACGACCAGAAGAGCATGGACACATAGACACTGTAAACGTCGACCAATGTACCAAAGCCAACACAAAACAAATGAGAAACTTTGTCTATTATGGGTTAAAGTCTATTGACTTTATCCCATAATATCCCTTTAAACTGATGCTATGCCTATACGTTCTATCCTACAATACTGTACACAAAAGATTTCATGTTTTTAATATTTCCCTAGTCTGGACAGAAGAATATGGGCTCCCCAAAAAGTAAAAAAAATAAAATGAAAATGTCTAGCGGTGCAGATTTCTGAAAGAGTCTGTAACACTGCAGCTATTCTCTCTGTGCCTGCTTCTCTTTTCAAAGACACACTGCATTTTGTCAGCAAATACTGTGCTTAAGACAGACAGCTGACAATTCCTGATGTGTCCCACCACATACTTGCACAAGTCAAATCTAATAAAAGCAATAAAAAAGGTATTGGTACGTGAAGCACTTTTTGATTTGAAAATTATTCTTGGAAGCGCGCGAGGAGAATGCATTTCTTCCAAAAGTTTCATTCTAATGCAGACCAAACTGAGGACAAAAATTCATAAAAATAGGGTTACCACATTTGACCAAAGAATTTCCCTGACATTTCCAGTGGTTTGCATTTAATATATAAACATTTAAAAAAAAGAAATAAATCATTCAAATCCAGACTGATTTAGATGTGGACAGAACAGCATACTAAAATAGTGCAGCACTGCCTGTCTACTTAAACACAGCATAAAAAAAACACAATGTGACCCATGCATCCAATTCCTGAACAAATTACTCTTATAAGCTGGTTCTTTTTAATCCAAAGCGCACAACACACAGTGCTTAAAGTGTGGTCCAATTACCAAACACACAGCACGGCCAATGTAATGCTGTTCCTTAACAAATTACTCTTATGAGTCAGTTCTTTTTAGTTAATCAAAAACACTTCAGTCAGAGAAGTTGCTGAATTAATCCTGGAAGTTATGATTTCGGTCAAGTATAACTGAAAATGAATCAAGAACCATTACCATGTTACATGTTTATGTAATGTGTTGCTGAAGGCGCCTGAGACTGAATTCAGGCAGTGCTGTTGGTTGTTATGACAATGTTTAGTTAAAGATAGGCCAGCACATTACAAGTTTAGTTGTAATCAGTGGAATTTCAAATGAAAAAATAAAATAATGTTATATGTTAGCACATTTTTTTTGAGGTTAGAATTTTATTTAAAATATAGTACAGCACAACCAACTGAATTGCATTTATGCCTCTAAAAAATATTTGCAATCATTAAAAAGTCTGTAAACACGCCTTTTACAAAAACCTCTTTTAAATTTATCTTTGATTTGTTATCTCTGCTCTGTTGAAATCTGAAATTATCTCATCATTTTATAACAGGCTGCTGAGCGCAATAAATGCAAAAAAAAATTTTTATTATTATTTATTTTCAAATATTTCATCCTCAAATGATTGTTAATGGAACTATTAGGTAATCGGAGAGGGATCTTAATCGGAATCAATACATTTCTTTCAATTCCCATGCCTAATAATGAATAATTTAGACGACTTTGTGGGCTGGTTTGAGTGATTCATTGACAACGTTTACATGCATTTAAGAAAATGGTTTATTCCAGGGTGTAACAAGCTAAAAGGGAAAGGAGGAGGCGAGAACCGGGTTAACAATTTAAATAATATTTAATGGTTAACTTAAACAAAAAGACAAACACAAACACATACAGGGCAGCTGCCTGTAATTCTCTCTCTCTCTCTCTCTCTCTCTCTCTCTCTCTCTCTCTCTCTCTCTCTCTCTCTCTCTCTCTCTCTCTCTCTCTCTCTCTCTCTCTCTCTCTCTCTCTCTCTCTCTCTCTCTCTCTCTCTCTCTCTCTCTCTCTCTCTCGAGCTGCCGCCTCCGGTCGCCTTTATCCCTCTCGGGCTTGATCAGCCTGATTAGGGACCGGGTGTGCAGCATCACGGCCCGGCCTCGTCCTCCGCTCTGCCGCACAGTTTTGGGTTTTGCAGAAAGTGGTGTTCTGAAATGTCATGTAAACGAGAACACTGATTTCCTTACGCTGTTTAAGGGATTAAGAGAAAGCAGTGTAACACACCTGGGTTTCCACCTGAGAACATGACTTATTTTGCCATTTAAATATATCAGCGAAGTTCTAACAGATTTTTGAAGAGTGCGCATGTTTAATCAGAATGACAAACTCCACAGGATGGAGCCCAACCAAAAGTCAACACAGCAGAATTTTTTTTTTTCTTGGAGTACAGTGAGAAAAGCACATGCAGGGCTCCAGACTGTGACTAAAATAATTGATTGTGACAATAATTTAAAATCTAGTCGCCATTGGCCATATTTTCGCCATATTTTTAGACCAGTGTGTCTCAGCTACTTTTAATCCATTCTGTTTCTGACAAGCTTGCTGCACTGCACGCAACAACAAACTCAGAGCGAGAGAGTCATGAACAAATTACTCTTTTGAACCAGATCTTTTTCACGAATCACCGAAAAGAACTGAGGGTTTGAACTCAGGAAAGCAATTTAAATCAGAGACACTTTCTCAGCGAATCAGCTGACAATGTGTTCACAACTGGGAGCACAGACATTTTAAAATAAGAGTCCCATGTGTATTTCGGGCTTATTTATAATGAAAAGTCCCATATTGTGTACCACATTTTTTTTCTTCTGGTAATTATTGATTGGGATTGGAGTAGCACAATAATTTGCACTCTTGTAGTTTCTGTGTCTGAGCCATTGATGCTCAAGAAGAAAACACACTACTATATGCATACTATACTTTATGTAAATATCTGTAACATAGATTCTGAAGAGCAGTACTAAATAAAACAAATATTTGATCTCTTATATTTGTATAAATTATGAAAGGGGTGTGAACATTTACGAGACAAAAGGGGATGCAAACTTAACTTTTCAACTATATATACTGTTTATGAAACCTCAGATTAATGGATTATCAGCTGTCTTCCTTTTCTTCAGGTTTCTATCTTCTTTCTAAACAACAATCTAAATCAAGCAATTCTGTGATATGGCATCCAAAAACAGCAATTTGGCTTCTTAATGTTTCAGTTTAGGAGCCAATGGCTCCCAAGTAAATTTTTGATGCTACCTCAGATATATTTTTTTGTCATCCTGGGAGATGGTCTTTCATTGCAAAGCAGACCAATCAAAGCTGTTGTGGTCTAAGAGTACTGAAATCTTATTGGAAGTTGAAAGCATAATCCAATTAGCCCAAATAAATAAACAAACACACACAGGGAAGGATGTCTCAAGACATTCTACAGAATTCTACGCACATCGATTCTATGTGGGCCTACTTATAACTTTTAGCCAGAAGGTGGTGTTGACTTGAAACTTACTGTACCCTACGGGCATGATGAGAATGACAAAAAAATGCAAATTATATAAATTCTTTGTAGGCAAATTGAATATTAATGATAATTTAGGAACCTTTAAAGACAGACCAACCAAGACCTCCGACGTTGTTTATCGATGGTATATGCCGCTGTTGAAGCTATCACTCAGAGTTATATCATTTCATTGTTTAAAAATCGTGTTTAATAGCAGAATTCCTGGTGAAGAACTGGACTACCCATGAACCAGCAGAGAAAGATTCACCAATCAGAGAACTGCAGCAAACAAAGCCCACCAAACAAGCTCTGCAGTGGCCGCCTACTCTCATGACACAGTGAATTATGCAATCAACTACCTACTCAAGTAGGAGCATTTTGCAATTGTAAATAAAGTTAAAATATATTGTTTCTATACTTATAATCAACTACCTTAAATCAAGTTTTACATTTTAATTTATAACATATTTTGCGATTGTTCATGGGATTGTACTTCATGGCCTAAATAAAGGCATTAGGTACAGTCTTGTACCTTGTCTTTTTGCACAAAAATGTACAAATACAGTTTTGCTTCATTTCAAAGTATTTTTATGTTGTGATTCACCTCGGAAGCTGGTTGGTTTGGTTCATAGCTTCAGACTCTTTTTATGAGGGATTTTATGAAATCCTTTTGCAGGAAAACAGTTTTAAAAACCCAAGCCGTTGACTGTACTAAAGCGCACCACAAAGCAATCATAGTGTGCATACATCGAATGCATCAGTACAGGCTCACGATCAAATGAACATACATTAAAAGGCTACAGCGCTCGACATAACGGCATGCGGAAAACCAAAGTATATCCTATCCTTAAGGCTATGCTGATATGCTTTCAGCCTTTCTTGAATAAAACTGAATATTCTGTGTTATTTCTTATAATGTGTGATAAGCTACACCTATATAATGTTATATATGATGTAAGACGAAGTCAGACAGTATGTACAGGTATGTGTTTAGCCCCCACAATGAAAGCCCCCCATTCACCATGACAGCCGTATCGATTTGGCCTTTTCTCTCCTCTCTCATAAAGCTATCTCTCTCCAGTTCACTTAATCTTAATGGCTGGCTTTATTCTCCTTTGCTGCCTCCTCAATACTGAGCTCAAGCAATTTCACACAATATTACTGGCGATATGTCCCAGGATATTGATAATGTTGGGGAAAAATTCCAATTCAATGCAATCTTTTATGGATAAATTGCATTTTGATAGAAGAATTGATCAATGGCTATTAAGTTACCATTTCAAAAGAATAAATTGTTTAAGCATTGAACATTTCAATTGTCTATAAATGAATCCTTATTTTTTTAAGTGTGCTTGCGAGGCTTGCACTGTCTACACTAATATCAGCTCATCAGCGAGGTTCAGAGCATCATATCTTTGAAACACATTCAGTTTTGTTGAGGCAGTTAATCATGCGCAACAGTAGGGTTTCAGAAGTTAAAATTCCATTCACTTTGTCTATAAGGGAATTGATGTTCAACAATAACTTATAACCATTTAAAGACAGACTTACCATGAGTTCTAAGGTTTTAATCGTTATATATTTTTCAACAGTTTTTAATTTCATTATGTCATTCTTAATGCTTCATGGCTCTGTGAGACTGTGTGGTAAGACAAACCGCCTGTTGTTGGAAATTGGTTAGGACACGTTATTAGAGTCCAAAGATCCAAAGTTGAAAAATATATTACCAGCAGCTTGCTGTAACATATGCGCTCAGACACAGGAGTAGTGTTTAACCCGGAGGTTGTGTTTATTGAAATAGAGTGTTAAGGAAAGGAGTTTCAGAAGTGTGTGGAGCTTGGGCTGACTTCACTGGAGTAAATGAGCGTGGAGCTGGAGAATGAGCGCAGAGCTTGGACAAGCGTGGAGCTTGGGGTGACGTCACTGGAGTGAATTAGCGTGGAAGTGGAGAGTGAGCGCAGAGCTTGGAAGAGCATGGAGATTGGGGTGACGTCACTGGAGTGAATGAGCGTGGAACTGGAGAGTGAGCGCAGAGCTTGGACGAGCGTGGAGCTTGGGAGATCGTTGAGCTACAGAGATCGTTGAGCTTCCGAGATCGTTGAGCTTCCGAGATCTCCGCTGGGGTTAAAGGAGCGAGGAGCTTGGGTTAGACGGAGCGAAGGAATGTGGTGATGGGAAGTAAACAGGAACGAAGGAGCGTGGAGATAGGAGGATCGACAAAGGAGCGTGGAGACAGGAAAATCACAGAAACGAAGGAACATGGAGATAGCCAGATCACAGGAACGAAGGAGTGAGTCTGTATACGATAAACCATTTAACGATAAATGCTTAACGTTTAACGAGACCAGACCCAGAGTGAAGGGAGAACAGAGTATTTAACGAGTGGAACGGAAACAAGAGACAGGTGCAGGTGATTAGTGATTATTGAAAAGGGAGCGTGAAGCATAAAAGCAAGGAAAGACAGGGAGATCTGTGACACTTGCCACTTCTCTAACGTCAAACAAATAAAAGGCTAAATGAACTATAGATTTATATCCTGAAGCAGTGGCTTTGATACAGTCTCTCTCAGATACTGTTACTTCGATATAACAGCCAGACTTGTAATTAATACATAGATGGCGCCGATGTGAATGCATCTCACAATGGAATGCCAACTCTCTGCTTCTAAGAGTGAAATGGTCACTTTATCTGCAAATAAGGGCAGTTGATCTTTTGGCATAACTCTATATATGTTAGTCCAACGGATAGTTTGTGGGTGAATAGATATGCTTTAACAATGTCATGGCCAGTAGGTGATGGATAGGCCCATTGTTTCATGCTGACATAGGGAAGAAACACATACAGAAGAACTCTATAAAGAACACAATATCTTTGATTGATGTTAAGATCACATCAGTCTCTCAAACTCTGAAAAGGAAGTAATTTTGAAACTGTAGCTTGCCAAGCTACAAGCTACTGTAATCAGAATTTAAGTTAAACTTCATTCAAGCTACCATTCAAGCTAAAAAAAGTAGTTAGCCACACTAGTTACACTCAAAAATTAGCTAAATAAATTGTAGCTGTTTAAAGGGTTCAGTATGTTTATAACTATATAACAGATTTTCTATTGTATTGTTTTTATCATTATTATTTTATTCAGAGCAGTATTTATCTGGCAAAAAAACAAAGAGGGTAACAACATTAATCATGAACACTAAATTTATACTAAATACTTGGAAAAAAAAAATGAAAAAAAGATCCAATTCGAGAAAGTGATGAATAGCAGCACTGAACTAAATATTTTGCTACCAAAAATATTTGAAATAAGAATCATTTATTTGATTGGTAAATCGTTTATTAACATGAACCGTCTAAATTAACCAATTTGCTTAAATGGGTCACAGTTTTTTCATGCATTCAAATTAACATTTCTAAGGTTCCTACACAAGTTTCCATGATTTGACAAGTCATTATATATTTTTTTAAATTATAGACAAAAATTAGAGACAAAACGCAAGGAGCAATTTTAAAGCTGATGAAATATTTTAAATCTGAGCATACAGTAACTACATACATAAAAACATATATTGACTACAGAAATTCCCAAGACTTTTTAAGACTGTATTAACCCTTTAAGCTCTGAGGGTGTTTTTAAAGATTTCATGTTTCAGTGGTATGCCCAAAATTAAAGGCTTATAATTCTTATAACTAAAACAAAAAAACAAGGAGGGGTTGGTATCATTTTAAAGAAACATTTTCACATTTTTTAATGATATAGATTATGATACATTCTGAAACTCGCAGCTTAAGAAACTGCTCAAAAATCACAAAAAAGCTTGAGCCAAAAATGAACTTAACTTCCATTAATTTTCCTGGCCCAAAAATAAAACGTTTATAATTTACTTATATTTCCAGGTTTTCTATGACAATTGCAACCCCATATTCATCATGATTACAAACATAGACAACCTGAATATTTAGCAACTCACCGTTTCCTCTTTTGAACATTGAGTTCACTCCACCCACCTTTGTTCAAACTTCACATATCACTTATTCAAAAGAACCATTATGTTGAAAGTTAAACAAAAATTCTTTACTGCAAAAAAAATAATATATTCATATACCAGCCTTCCCTGCAAACTACTGAAAGAGGCAAAAATATTAATAATAATAAAAAATATTCTGTATAAGTGCAATATGCTGTACTGTATGCACTGTAATATGTAGTTGTACTGTAATATAAATTATTTACCAACCTTTTAATAGCTAAATAAGGGTTTAAAGACACTTTTTGGGCAGTTTTATGACAATCATAGGAGCACCTACACATTATCCAAAGATAAAAAAAACAAACTATCTGAGGCTTCTAAAAAAGTACAGACACTCAAAAAGTGGCATTAAAGCTCTGCTCCTGTTAAAATATTCATGAAAAGGATGATGGCAGAAATGTTGCCAGTAGTTTTGTAGATTATTTATTTCAAAACCTGTTATAAGACCTTCACATTTGTGAGGACATTTTTTGGGGGTGCTTTAATGAGTGAAAACAGGCAGGGGAGTTTTCAAGAGACACGAGCACAATCAAACGACTCTCAAATAAGCCAGGACAGGATTTGCTCACAATCTTACCTGACAACTTATTAATCATTAAAGGTGCTGGGGAGGGTGTGTGGGTCTCCAGAGCTGGTGGTGCTACAGTAACAGGGCATACTGCTGCTAAAGTTACAAATAATGATCATAGGTGTTGATAGTTTCATATTTTGGGGTGTAGGCTGATAAAATGATTTACTGCTCCTGCAGGACAGGTTTTCTTGAAGGAAGAGTGTCCCCTGTAGAGCGCAAGAGTGCCCACCCATTTTTTCAGACGTCTTGGTAACAGTACTTTCCCCATTCATTTTCTTTGCATAGGGATTTCATAAAATCATGTCATGAACCAAACCAGTCAGCTCTGTGGTGAATCACGTAATATACTGTATATATATATATATATAATTATTATTTTATTTTTTTAACTGAACAAAAAGACAAATGAACTGCAATCCCACTAAATACAAATGTTGTAAAAATATAAAACTATTCATTTAATGTAGTTGATCATAAGAAACAATATATTTTCAGTTTATTGCAATACATTCCGATACAAATATCTTCAGAGGAAAGAAAATCTTATACCCTTTGGTATTACCTGTATTTACTTTTTTACTATTTTAGTTTAGTTTTTTTTAACAGTAAAGTGTTTTTGTTTAACTTTCTGCATAATGTTTTTTTTTAATGAGCACTGTGTGAAGTTTGAAAAAAGGTGGGTGCAAAAAAGTATGTGAACCCTTCGGAATTACCTGCATTTATGTATAAATTTGTTATTTGATTTGATCTTCATCAAAGTTACAATAATGTACAAACACAATCCGTTTTAACTAATAACACAAAATTGATTGTATTTCTCTTCTACAAGTTGAATACTTCATTCAAACATTCACAGTTTAGGTTGGAAAAAGTATGTGAACCCTAGGCTAATGATGTCAACAATAGCTAATTAGAGTCAAGTGCTGGCAAACCTGGCATCCAATTACTGAAACGAGATTGGAGGTGTGGGTTAGAGCTACTTTGACTTATAAAAAGCACTCAAACATTTTAAGTTTGCTATTCACAAGAAGCATCTGCTGATGTGCCTGACAAAAAAAGAATTGTTGCTTTGCATAAGGCTGGAAATGGCTACAAAGTTATCTCAAAGAGCTTAGATATTCATCTGTTATTAAATCTAAGGGTTCACTTACTTGTCCCACAGCGCTATGGAAGTTCAATGGGATGTGGTCAATAAAGACATGAAAGATTATAGTTGTTTGTGTGCTGTTAGCTGAAGAACCATTGTGTTAGTCTATACTTGTGACTTTGATGAAGATGAGCATTTTATGTCCAATTAATGCAGAAAAACATCTAATTCCAAAGCATTCAAATATTTTGTCTTGACACTGCAAATAACTTGAGTGTAGAGAGGCTGACTTGATTACATCATTCACAGTGTGTCATGGGAGTGAGCGGTCGCTGCAAAGCTCTATGGCATGTTTTTTTGGCTGTAATTTTCTTACTGGTGGTTTGTTGCCCATCGGGATTCATGTGTAATTAGTTTTTCCACCAGGAATTACGCTATTAAAGGTGCAGTATGTAAGATTCAGAAACCCTTGTTATTAATGACACCTGTTAAGTGAACTGCAGCCAGCTACCTGTCGCTCGTGCACACACTCCATAGGGACGCGCGCGAGCGAGCATCATCCAAACAAATTATGTAACGTACAAAAAGACTGAACATGATTCACCAGCATCATGCTGACAGATGAGGTAGCATAATTACAATTACACAGTTATGATTGTTTTACTACAAGCTTTGAGACTAAACTAAAACTACTTATTAGCTAACATAGCACTGATACACACATACAGCTACATACTACTGAACTATACCAGACAGTTTACTGTTGCACTGCACTGTTATGTTGCACTATTGTATGTTTTGAATGTCATATGATGTACTACGATCAAGAAACCAGCGTATTTGCTTAAATTTATCCTGTACACCTGACTTATAGTATAAAGAGAAGATCATTGAAATTATTTGAAAGTTACGAAGCTTGCAATTCTTCAGCATTAGCAGGAAAGATCAAGTTAGCAAAAATGACACAGATCCATTCACATGAAAATCAGTCTACAGGCTTTAATAGGCAACATAGGATGTCCGGGAAGGGCAAATTTTTTTAAGTTACGTTACAAGCAAAAAAATAATTATTATTTTTGGTTGTTACATATTGCACCTTTAAACATCATTTAAAAATAAATAAAGTTAAAATGATGCAGACTGACAGCTTCAACAGAAGCATATACTATTGATTAACAACCTCAGAGCTCAAGGTACGTCTGTCTTCAAAGGTTTACAAGATATATTTAAAATTTAATTCCCCTATTAAAATTATTAATATGATTTTTACTTCCAATACTAGACTGTTGTACTCTATTAAAGCATGATTTCAGACCAATAGGTAAGGTTCCCAAATACAATTCCATTATTTTTCTATAAACTTAACAGTCGTTCATGTGAACAAGATGATTTTTTTATATACTGTATATAATTTGGTAGACAATGGCAGGATGGCAGTGACTAATCTTTTGAACTAATAAAATTAAATGATTATACTCAGTGTATAAATGTCACTAATAATGACCCTCAACAGATGAACACCAAAATGTAAATGTCACATCTCACAAAGAGCAATAGCCTAATCTACATTCTTGAAAACAGCAAAACTAGAAAGATTTCTATTAATTAAAAACATTTACCTGACATAAATTTTTACTAATTTCCTATCAAAGAAACATAGTCCTAACACTTTATTCCCATAGCCCTACAATGAACTACCCCTTTAATTATAGGGAAATTATAGATTGATGAGAATGTTTTTCAAGCGCCTAATCCTAGCCCTAAAGGCCAAAGTACACTTCGGTTGTCTGCGTTGTTGATTGCTCCGCGCATAGTATGCGTGAGGCAAATTTCATCATCAGCACAGTCTGTGCAGACTGTCCCTGCATGGCCCAGATATTCTCGACAAGTGCACAGTCCTCGTCTGTTCGCATCATCGGCACATGCACCGGTCGTTGACTGTACTAAAAGAGTATCACAAAGCAGTAGTACTGTGCATGCATCAAACAAGTTCGTATTCGCTCACGATCAAAAGAATATACTTTGAAAGGCATTGTGGTCAACTGGGAAAGATTAGATCTGTAATGCAAAAAAAGGAAGAATACCTGGGCCTTACGTCTAAACCTAACATTAACCTGTAAAGTGATTAATGGAAAGGAGGTGGCGAGAACCAGCTTGATAACATAAATAATATTTTAATTATAAAGTTAACTAAAACGACAAACACACACACAAAGATGTCGGACAGCTGTCCGTAAATCTCTCTATCTGTCTCACTGCCGTCGTCGGTGGCCTTTATCCCTCTCTATGGCTAATTAACTTGATTAGGGACCAGGAATCACGAAATCACGACCCGGCCCCGCCCTCTGCCCTGCCACATAACCTTAAATCTAAGTTGTAACCCTAAAATCAGATTGGCTGATACAAATGTTGCTCCAGAACTAATAACAAAGTTGTTCCAGTAACATGCTACATGGTGAAAACACAGTAACTTCTACATCTACTGCGGTAAAACTCACCTTTAAGCCTCGAGTTACCGCCATGTGATTGTCGTAGACCAAAATGTTGGCTGTCAAGTTCATTCTGTCTTTAGCGACAGTGGATTCTCCTTCTAATGTATCAGGTGCAACAGCAACCTTCAGAAGTGGATGTTCACACTTGGTCCCGTCCCACACCTGATCACAGTCGGTAATCATAGATTTGACTAAATGGATTTGAGATTCTTTTTGGGATCTAAGAACAACATTTGTATTAAGACCTATTCACACAAAGAGTGAATATGCACTGCAAATATGTGCCATGAATAGGCATAGGAATTGAACGATTCTGGTTCATTTAGAGTTCCATTAGTACAAAAATAAGAAATGCAATTCTTAGAGGATATACTGCCCTCAGCAGCCAGTTCAATAGCAGTGTTGCAGCTGCTGAGTGGTAGCATGAACCAAATTTAGCATGATCACAGCTCCAGACTGCAACCAAAAATAATTGATTGCGACAATTATTTTAAATCTAGTTTAAATCTAGTTCTGCATATGAAAAATCGAATTGGTGTTCATATGCAGTTTTATCAGATCTTGTGAGTTAATGATAACATCTTTAGAGCGTGCACCAGTAGGTCTCCGCTGCTTTTCACCCATGCTATTTCTGAAGAGCTCGCTGAACTGCACGCAACAACAAACCCAGCGCAAGAGAGTCGTGAACAAATTACTCTTTTGAACCGGGTCTTATATATATATATATATATATATATATATATATATATATATATATATATATATATATATATATATATAAGCTTTTGACACTTAGGACAAAGTGCAAACATTCATTGATGCTCAAGAAGACAACACACTACTACATGCATACTATACTTTAAGTAAATATCTGTAATGTAGATTCTGAAGAGCAGTACAAAATAAAAAAAATAATTTATCTTATATAACATATATTATCTTGTAAAAATTATGAAAGGGGTGTGAACATTTATGAGACAATAGGGGATGCATTTTCTTTCTTTTTAACTATATATACTGTTTATTAAACCTCAGATTAATGGTTTATCAGCTGTCGCCCTTTTCTTAGGCTTTCTATCTTGTTTATGAACAACAATCTAAATCGATCAATTCTGTGATTTGGCGACTAAAAACAGCCATATGGCTCCTAAATGTTTCAGTTTAGGAGCTAATGGTTCCTAAGTCATTTTTTTGTCTGGAGCCCTGATGATGTTGCGGCAACATCGACAGAAAAAGGCACATTTAAGAACCGTTAACAAAACTGAAGGTATGAAAATAATTCTAAAATACAAAAGTTACATTTAAGTAAAAATAGAACTGTATCTCAACTGGGACGAAATTCATCTGACGTCAAAGTACGTTTATTTCCCCATCATGTATTGAAAACAATTTGTATACTCAGATGGGTTGCATGAATTATTTGAATGTGTATGTCAATGACCAAATGGTTTTTTACTTAATTGTTGGTGTGAACTTTTGTCAGCAATTCATTCCATTTTTTTTATTTAGCTCTTGGTGTGAATAGGCCATTACTTGTAAAGTATTCACTCTCTTTGTATAAAGCATCAAACAATTAACATGCCATTAATTAAAAATAATGGTTAAATATTATTTTAAAAAATCCAGAAATAATGTAGGAGCACGCATTCAACCTTAAACAGTAGATATTCAGATTTAAATTGAACTTGAATCAGGAAGCACCTTTAGCAGAATACAGCGACTATCCATGACGGCCTTTGCCAGCAACTGGCAAGTCAAATCGAAGTACATCTCGGGCTGTACTGAGGACAAGGGGATAGTGGGCTTACTGGGCATCAACAATTGGCTAGCTGCCCATTGGCGAAGCTCCTGCACAGCACGTTTATCGGATTCTCCAAAGTGAAATGACTTGCTGGATGTACGAGGTACTATTGGGCTGTCAATCATTCCATCGAATGTCACTGTAGACCAACCAAAAGTGTTCACGAGTGTAATGGAGTCATTGAATGTATTTGTCTGGGAGGATGGAAAAGACAAATAACTTTTCTAGAAACAGAGGCTTAAAGCTTAAAAATGTTTAAAGTCATACCCCAGATAGCACACCTACATTGGCAAGATATATTTAATGTGTGCGTTTTCATGTACACAATATAATTTTGAGCATTTGCTCATCTGCAAAATGTTGCGGAGAAGGTCCCTAATGGATAGAAGAATGACATTCAGCCAGTGTTTAAGATCGGAGGTTCACAATTACAGCAATAAAACATTGAAGGTTGCAAGGTCACTGTAATTTGCCTTGCGAGACAAAATGCAGTAGCAACACATTTTGTTAAACTGAGCACCAAAATCTGTGATCTGTGGCATGTAATCTGTCCTTTGACATATGGGTTTGACTCAACTTTATACAGACTCAGAGAAAACTGAGTGAGACTATTTTATATTACACAAATGGATGGCCAACCGAAATAACGTTGAAGCCTGTTTTCAGTTTCAATGTTGGCTGCTTCAATGTTTCAATGTTACTGCATTTTGGTTTTGTAGTTCAGTCTGCTGGATGGTAAAGGGGTTCCTACTTAACTACAGTATCTTTTAGCAGAATGTAGCACCACATGAGTTCCACAGTTTTTACTCCCATTGGTAGTCGCTGCTCTCTACCTTAAATCCCCAACCATCAGTGACAATTAATGACTTGGTTTGTAGCTCTGTCACTGCAAATTGCTGTCATTGTGAACAGAAACAAAACTGGCTGTTTTTATAAAATGTATGTAAACAAATAAGACTAAGGAAATCGAAATTGTATTAGTTTGGATGTGGCCTAACATCATCGTTTTCTGAAGTATGCGGTACAAGAGAGCGTTTTTGAAAGTCACAGTTTTTGGTGGAGGAAAATGGAGCTCCATTTTGGATGAGAGGCGTAAACGTAGCAAAATCCTTGCGTTTTTTGCATGTGGCCTTAAGATAGAACTTGATGCTTTCTAAATTATGCGCTCTCCCACAAACGTCTTGGTGGTGTACGTGTGCTTACTGGGACTATGTCAGGTAGTATTGTTTAATAATTACTTTCTGCAAATAAGATGTTCAAACCAACTTGAAATATTCTAAAGAATGATTACTAAGCAAACAAAGTCACTATGACCAATAAGTAGGTCAAATTCAGCCAATCTCCTCACCTTGAATCTGTGCAGTCGGATAATGTCTCCGATCTTAAAGATGACCGGGTGATCCTCCAAGTTTCTGGAGAAAATGGTGCAGCCTACTTTAGCATCAGACTGGTCTGTGATCTTTAGTGTGGAGCAGTGATCTAGTGACAAATAATGAGGTACTCACTAAAAAGCTCACATTACTGTGTATTTCAGATATTTTAAAGTGTGAGTAATCCCTTTGCAACTACACCAACTGGCCAAATAAAGACAAGGTTTAACAAATCACTGTTTAATACTGCTAATGATAGATGTGGCACCACTTGAATCAATCTTTTTTAATCACATAAAGTGTTTTGAATTTATTATTGAATGAAACTGATTAAAACAGAGAATTTGCAAATATTTCTAATTTATTTTGAACGTACATAGATTTTACCTGCACAAACATCCATAATATCGGGTTCTCTTATTTTCTCCTACTCAACTGAGCCATATTTATCATTTCAAGACCAACAGTATCTGTATGTCAGTATATACGAGTTGCAGCCTCATTGAGCATTGATCCAGGATCAATTGGTCACCATTTGGAAACAATTCCCTTCGCTGATTAAATTGAATGGGTGCTTACATTCCACTGAATGTGAATTGATTTTTGACATTTTACCTGACCTTACATGTGATGATCTAAGGCACGATCAATGACTTGTATGTCTTTAGAGGAAGATAATTGAATAAAGCCAAAACAGTAATACACAGTGAGAGTGTGGTTGGGTAGTAATTTAGTTAGGTAGTAATATTTTTATTTGGAATTTGGGAGTAATGTTTTCAGTACTTTATAGAATAAAACAAAAATGTTAATTTTACTCAAAAACATACATATAAATAGTACATCCAGAGAATGCATTCTGAGATGCTATTCGGATCACTACAATTGTAAAGAGCTGTATATTTCTATATATAGAAACCTCTGCAGGGCAAAGAATACAGTCAACAATTCTAGGCAGTTGATGTGCCAGTGCAGCGGGGCCCCTTTTCAACGGCCCGCAGCTGCGTGCCCCTTGCACACGGCGCCCCAGCCCAATTTGGAGGCGTCGGTCGTGACCAGGACGCGGTGGGACACCTGCTGCAAGGGGACTCCTGCCCACAGAAAGCAGAGGTCTGTTCATGGTTTGAATGTTTGCCGGCAGGCGGGGGTGACCATTACACGGTGTTTGCTGAGACACCATGCTCGTCTCGGGACTCGAGTCTGGAGCCAGTGCTGAAGCGGTCTCATATGCATCAACCCCAGCGGCGCGGCCACCGCGGAGGACACCATATGCCCCAGGAGCCTCTGGAAAAGTTTTAAAGGGACTGCAGTGCCTGGACTGAATGCGGCGAGGCATTCCAGCACTGACTGCACGCGCTCGTTGGTGAGGCACGCTGACGTTGAGACTGAGTCTAACTCCATGCCGAGAAAAGAGATGCTCTGGACCGGAGTGAGCTTGCTCTTTTCCCAGTTGACCTGAAGCCCTAAGCGGCTGAGGCGCCTGAGCACCTGGTCCCTGTGAGTGCATAGTAACTCTCGGAAGTGGGCCAGGAAGAGCCAGTCGTCGAGGTTGTTGAGTATGCGGATGCCGGCTTCTCGGAGCAGGGCAAGGGCTGCCTCTGCGACCTTCGTAAAGACACTAGGGGACAGGGTCATGCCGAAGGGGACTGATACGCCTGGCCGTCGAACGCGAACCGTAGAAATCCCTCGAGCATGCGCGCTTAATGCAGCTAGATTATAACATGATGGCTTGCAACTTATTGTATCATAATATGGTATATGTGTCACTGTGCATTTCTTATCGTGAAGAAAATTGGCAATACACAGCTTTATTGCGAAAATGTTTTTTTGTGAGTTAATGATGGATTGAAGTGAACAGAAAGGTAAGAGAGGATAGTCTTCGCCCAATTATACACTGCAACAAAATACGTTTTTGTTTTGGCTTGTTTTCCAATATAAATATCTAAAACTTTTAACTTTAAAACAACTTACATTTACTTTAGCAGCTATACTGCAGAAGAACAAATTGTTATCCGAGAATGTTGAATATAATATTAAAAATACAAATATTTAAAAATATCTAGAAATATATATATATATAAAAAAAGTTGCATTCATCTGAGAAGCAGCATTTAAGATATTTAGACTTGCTTTTAGAGAATAGACCTTGAATATAAGTATATTTTTTCTTAACTTCACTCGCAGAAGTACAACCAAGTGGAAAAATACACTTATAAACAAAATACACTTTTATTTATGATACATCCTTGTGGCATGGTTGCGTGGTCATGTGTCTGTCTGTGGGGAGAGGGAAAGCGGTAAGGCTCGTCACCTGGGCTGTAATTACTCTTAACACCTGTCTCTCATTATAGTGATGGCAGAGGGAGACCTGATAAGGCACACCAGAGCTTCAGAGAGGGAGAGAGAGTGGCAAGGAAACTGGTGTCTGAATGACAGGCAGCTATATCCAGAGACAGCACACATCCAGTTCTGAGATACTAAAAAAGCCCAGTTTGAGTTGGCCACTGAGAGCAGTATTTTTGTTAACCTGACTGGGTGGAGAAAATAAATACTCACTTCAACTGTTCGCTGTCTCCTGACTCATCCATTGCCAACAAACTTAGATCCTTCACAGTTCTCTTCAAGCAAGTCTAAATATCTTAAATGTTGCTTCTCCAACATTTAAGATGGGAATAGTCGGTTAAGAGCTAATGATTAATCGTTGCAATAATTATTTCCTTTATTAAGTAATTTTATTCAGTTCAATTGCATGCAGACATATAAATTGTATTGTACTATAGGATCGGTTTGAATAAATTTTATTTGCTTTTGTGTCTTTTCTATAATCTCCTGATTATTTTAGTTTTGTACAGCACCCAGAGCCGTTGAGCTCAGCATGAGCCTCAGATCAGTTCACGTGCATTGTGAAATCAAAGTAATGCAAGTTCAAGCTTTCGTGCAATACCAAACATTAGTTACCGCTTAAGTTATTATACAAATCTACAAACGAGGCACAGAATAACAGAGAAGGAGATTACACTGAACTTTATAAACTGTCAAATACACATTGCCTTTTCGGTGTCAAAATAAAAGCCCCCAGGTGAAGGTGAAGTAAAGAGGACAGAAATATTTTACTTTTGTATTACGTAAATCTAATAATCAGACTAAAAATGACAATTCAACATTATAATAATTAAAATGGCGTGTCCCATTTTAATAATTTAGTATTATGCATTGTTCAACTGGGGTTTCAAAAAAAGTCAGTGAAGTGCCTTTGCACATCTTGTTCATTCACAAAATTGCATTCATAAAAACATTTGAAGGTAAATAATGCTTTTTATTAAGCTATGGAGTATCATTGAATATGAAATATAAATATAAAGTGCATATCAATGAAAATTATTGAATTTAATTCTCCCTTGTGTTTATTTAATGAAAATCAAATTATTATATTTTAATTGAATGTCTTTAAAATGTTGAATCTACTTGGTTACAATGGTTGTTTGGATGACGTGATGGTTCCTCAGATTAAAAAAACCAAAGGACTTTTGAGCCATTTTAGAGCAAATATATAATTATCAAGATTGTCAATAGGCTGCAAAATCTATCGAGATATAATATTTTTAGACAGCCCCCAGCACTAATGCATACATATGTCAGCATCAAAAGATATGCTCCGTCCTTTTGAAATTTGACAATTTGCTACCTAATCAGAATCGACCTGTGACTCATTTTAGGGTTGCAGAACACCAGTTGAAAACCACTCCATTAGAATATAAATCAAAAGTACTAGCCAAGGTAGCAGTTTTGTTTTGTTTTACTCTGAAATTGTATTTGATCACTAAAGTGCAAAGAAAAATGTAACAACCCCCCCCTCAACCGAAATACCTCTAGAATGTCTCTTTCTTGATCCATAATCATTTCACTCAGTTTTTAAAAGTGCCTCTGAAAGTCATTTAGAAAGTCATCTTTCCTCTGGATCCAGTCTCCAGAGAGAAAAAAATGGGAGAGCCTATTACAGTCTCAATGGGATGAGAGAGATTTACTGACCTGAGCCTTTGGACGGGAATGACTGTTTGAAAAAGGTCACCACACCGTAGATGTTCACCACTGTTCTGGGCTTCAACTGGTTTAAGGAAGAATATGTGTACTTTCCCTACACAGAAATAAAACTTTTATTGCCATTTATGTCAATGAATCAAATGCAAGTAGATAACCAATGAATTTCCATGACTTTTCCATTTTTACTAGATAAGGCTTTTTTTTTAAATATATTTTATATAGATTGCACCTACAGAGAGAAATTTCTGGCAAATGAAATATTTTACAGCCATTGAATAATTTTAAATCTGAACTTAACTAAAAATACACTCACTGAGCACTTTATCAGAAACACTACGGTCCCAATAATGTGCTTGACATGGTCTTCTGCTGTTGTAGACCATCCACCTCAAGGCTTGAACATGTTGTGCATTCTGAGATGCTATTCGGCTCACTACAATTGTACATTTTTTATCTGAGTTACTGTATTTCTGTCAGCTCGAACCAGTCTGGCCATTTTCTGTTGACCTCTCTCATCAACAAGATGTTTCCGTCCGCAGAACTGCAGCTCACTAGATGTTTTTGGCACCATTCTGAGTAAACTCTAGAGAATGTTGTGTTTGAAAATGCCAGGAGATCAGCAGTTACAGAAATACTGAATCCAGCCCATCTGGCACCAACAATCATGACATGATTGAAATCACTAAGATGAAATTTTCCCCATTCTGATGGTTGATGTGAACATTAACTGAAGCTCCTGACCCATATCTGCATGATTTTATGTGTTGCACTGTTGCCACACAATTGTTAGATAATCACATGAATTAGCAGGTGTACAGGTCTTCCTGATAAAGTGCTCAGTAAGTGTAAATATATTATGTATAGAAAGTTGCATTACTTTTAAAGTAACCATTTTAAAATGCTATTATATTAACAGGCTTTCCATGTGAAATAATTTATGACAAAAGAGAACATTTAAACCCCTCCCCCAATTGTCAGAAGCATCCTGTAGTGTGAAATAAATAAAAATAATAATATATATATATATATATATATATATATATATATATATATATATATATATATATATATATACACACACACACACACACACACACACACACACACACCAGTTAGTTCCGTTCCTCGAATCTGATTGGACAAGAGAGGTTCCATGAGCGCTGATAGTCTGACACCATCAGCACTCCGATGCTTCACTGTGTGTATCACTCCGCTTGTGTTCATGCGGTTCTAAACTAAAGTGTAAGAGCAGTGCATATGTGTTAAGAGTTACTGTATAAGTGTCTCTTAAATGTATTTTTTATTTTATTTTTTGACATTACATATGTTAGCCAGCAGGAGGTGGCAAAACATCATTTGTGTGTGTGTAATATGAGCAGTAGGTGACGTGAAGCTAATCCGTTAGTCACTGTTTACATAGAACAGTACTCAGTGATCACTCATATTACTACTACACAACTACAGCAAGAAAATAGCTTTTAACGGCTTTAAATGAACAACTTCAGATTACTTACGGCACTCGGCCGCACAACAGTGCTGATGTAGGGCTATATCACACTCTTGCTCGTGTGATATATATAATTTAAGTCTATGTGTGTGTGTGTGTGTATATATATATATATATATATATATATATATATATATATATATTACAATTAATTGTACATCATGGCAATATTTGTTGTACTACATTTAATGTATTCCGGTTAAAAAAACAAAAACAAAACTTTGTGTCCAGCCAGAATGATTTTCATTACTGTATTGCAGAAATGACAATAACATTTTTCACATAAAAGTAATGAAAATTAGATTCCTTTGCATTACAGTGAGGATTTTGTGAATAATGCAAACAAATAAATAAACCTGTAGGATTTATTTTCTTATGCAAAACAGAAATAATTTCTGATTTGCTTCTTTTAATTTTGTGGCAAAATATGACCCAGGCATTTCTTTGTGAGATCCACCAATTCAACTGGGCTATTGTTCCTGACTTTATTTAAACTGGACTGAATGTGTCTGGGGACATTTAGTCTTAAAGCTCCTGATCTTGCTCAAGCAAATGTAAAAGAGGGTGGCCAATTAAAAAGGACACCGTGCTCAAGCAAAGGGGCAACCAATCACACAATCGGACAGAAGGCAGAAGCCAGCAGACAGAAGCCAATTAAGATAAAGAATCTGCTTGATCTCTGAGGGATAACAGGCAGATATGGTATTGGGACAAAGTGGAGAGGATTTTTCTCTGATATCCACATAAAAGGAAACACATACTGCACCTCAGAACTGATGACAGTGGGCCCGTGGGAAGGGGAGGCCGAGGGACACACCTATCAAACACATCCTGATGAGATCAAATGAAAGAACAGAAATAGAACAAGACAAGGATGCTGAGGATTGAAAATGCATGCAGTCAACACTTACAAAAACACAGGCATCTTTATCATCCATCTCCAGGTGACAGGGATGCAGTTTGTCTCTTAGAAAAGACGGAGACTTTCTGATGGTGAAGCCAGCTAATACGACAACATCCTAAAGAGAAAACAGTAAAGGTAATGTATTTTCTATGCTTAATATGCGGAGACAACTATAAGCAAGACATTCTGATAGAGACTCAGTGTCTCTTTATTGTTCTGTTTGAGCATCCCGACAGAGAAACATTGGCTCAACCAATGGAGTATGTTTTGGGGTGGGGCTACTTGTTTTAGAGGTTGGCCGATTGTTGATTTTGCCGATACCAATATCTAAGGTGGTGAAAAGGGCTGGTAATTGATTAATCGGCCGATAGTTTTTAAATTGATTTATAGTGTTAAAAAACTTTCTTAGCTTTTCCTTGCTATGACCTAGAGTCCAAAATGAATAAAATCCCAGATAGTTTTTTTGTGCAACATAAATCTGCAAAAAAAAAAACAAAAAAAAAAAAACTGATTTGAGCATAATGCAGGACTACGAACAAACCCAAAATGCACTTGTTTCTGGACTCTTATTTTGAAATGAAGGAGACTTGACACTGCTACAATAATTTATATTGAACTATTTACCACATTATGCTTTTTATAGCTTACACACTGACAGCAAAAAGTTTGGAATAATGTATAGCATTCAACTGATCACAATGTATAGTCAGGACATTAATAACATGAAAAATTATTATTACATTTTTTACAAAAAAATTATTTCTTCTTAAACTTCAAAGAGTTCTCATCAAAAAATCCTTCACATGAAGCAATGACAGCTTTGCAGATCCTTGGGATTCTAGCTGACAGTTTGTTCAGATACTCAGGTGACATTTCACCCCACAGTTCCTGTAGCACTTGCCATAGATGTGGCTGTCTTGTCGGGCACTTCACACGCACCTTACAGTCTTAGCTGATCCCACAAAAGCTCAATGGGGTTAAAATCCATAACACTCTTTTCCAATTATCTGTTGTCCAATGTCTGTGTTTCTTTGCCCACTCTAAACTTTTATTTTTGTTTTTCTGTTTCAAAAGTGGCTTTTTCTTTGCAATTCTTCCCATAAGGCCTACACTCCGGAGTCTTCTCTTTGCTGTTGTACATGAAACTGGTGTTGAGCGGGTAGAATTCAATGAAGCTGTCAGCTGAGGACATGTGAGGCGTCTATTTCTCAAACTAGAGACTCTGATGTACTTATCCTCTTGTTTAGTTGTACATCTGGCCTTCCACATCTCTTTCTATCCTTGTTAGAGCCTCCTTTGTCTTTGAAGACTGTAGTGTACACCTTTGTATGAAATCTTCAGTTTTTTGACAATTTCAAGCATTGTATAGCCTTCATTCCTCAAAACAATGATTGACTGACGAGTATCTATTTGAAGCAATTTCTTTTTGCCATTTTTTACCTAATATTGACTTTAAGACATGCCAGTCTATTGCATACTGTGGCAACTCAAAAACAAACACAAAGACAATGTTATGCTTCATTTAACAAACCAAATAGCTTTCAACTGTGTTTGATATAATGGCAAGTGATTTTCTAGTACCAAAATGATTACTCAAGGATAAGGTGTTGGAGTGATGGCTGCTGGAAATCGGGCCTGTCTAGATTTGATTGACCTTTTTCAAATAGTGATTAACTAATCAAAATAACCAAATTTGCATTGAAGTGAGGATAAAAAAAAATGGATGAATATTGTCAGTCAGTGATTGCTTTTATTTCACCTCTAAAGACCACTATTATACTGTATAGCCAAGTTACTCTAAGTGTAGACTCCTCCAGCAGCGGCCACAGAGGAATAACAAACAAACAAAAAAACAATAGTTCCAAAAAGCAACTATCAGCACTGCTTAATCAGTAAAAACAATATATCAGTCTACCTTTAATCTGTTTGATTGACTACTAGCAGACAGGGAGGCATGTTTGTTAAACCTGTTTGAAAACATTTTTGCAACAGTACCCGCCCACTTTTTAAGCCATCTTGTTTCCGTAATTTTTTTTTTCATTCAACTTTCCCATAAGCATTTAATAAAGTACTCCATAAGAGAATTTTGAAGACATGAACCAAACCAACCAGCTCTGAGGTAAATCACAACATTACAAACTTAAGTAATGCAAAAAAGTATTTGAATTTCAGACAGACAAAGGTACAAGACTATGTACTTACCGTCTTCAATGAGGGAATGAATTACAATCCCATGAAGCATTGGGGATGATGTAATTGAATTATTAATGGAAAAATATAACATTTATTTAAGATTATTTCTTCGATTAATTGGATAAATAACAAAATTTCCTGTATTTTATTACAATTTTATTTTTAAGAAAGAGAAATGATAAAGGGCGTAAGGATTTGGTTTGGTTTACTGTACTGATCGATTCTATACTATCAAAAATGTTGAACAAAGTCTGAATAGTTATGGTTTTTATTATTATTATTACTTTCATGACATACAAAACAGTTCCTTTACCTGAAATTGAGCAAATATAGTGCTAAATTCTAATTTAGCACTATATTTGCTCAATTTCACACAAAACTAAAAAAATAATATTGTATTTTAAATGGTAGATAGCAGTTTCTTCAGACTTCTGTTTAGTCATCAAATTTTAGCAATTTATTCGCCCATGATGAAATTGCCAATATATTAGTAAGAAGGAAATAACAGTACACACAGTAGTCCAGCAACCATGAATGGCATGTGGCATAAACAATCGCATTTACTCAAGAAATGCAGAATCAAACCAATTGTTTATACAGTGCATAGTGAATAAGACATTTAATTATAACACACGTGAAGCGCTTTTTCCTTTGGCTGCATTTTAAAACGTAGGCAGCTGACTTGCTGCCTAATCAGTTAATGGCTTAACTGACAGCTGTTTTGAATGAATGGAACTCTTATGGAAACTGTTCTCCGAACAGTTTGAAAAGCACCTTATTTTCATCCTATCTCCGTATACAGCCTCCGGAGGCAGCATTTTCCTGGTTTCGGAAGCAGCCTAGAAATTGCACCTAAAGTGCTTCTGCCCTGAATGACCGTCATGATTTGTGAATCAGTGGAACTTTTGATCCTGAAGCTTTTGATTCTGGCTGATGGAATACACACTTCAGAGGAAGATATTAGATGAGCGCTCGACGGGAAGAAAACGCTGGATTTTTGTGAGGTTTGTGAATCACATCTGTTTAAACTAGATATCTGCATATTTGCAAACAGTATATAATACAAGATTTATTGATATTAGCCTTTTATCATTAGAAAAGATAGTTAAAGGTGGCAGGGAACTGTTGAGGAATGACTGTCAGAATATGTGCTGTAGAGGTAAATAAATGAGCACTCCACAGGATGCTGGCTCTGCTCAAGATGTGTGAGGTTGGGTTATTACATATGTTTAAACAAGATATGTGCATATTTGCAGATGGTATATGATATTGGTTTCATTGATATTTGCCTTTTTATCATTATACAAGACAGTTAAAAGCCACAGGGAACAGTTGAGGAGAGAAGGAGAAAAACACAGACAAGCACTTTAATATTACCGGTCTGTTTTTGTAGTAACATGATGGCACGTAACAACAAAACGAACCTAGACTGGTTGTTTACATTTCTCAGTCCCTTCACATGCCAGCAGGTGATTCTCGGCACCCTTAAGAAAGAAACAGCCAAACCGGAAAATGTATCGTCCGATGACAATTAAAAAGTTTAATACAGTACAATAATCTGCAAACTCTCACAATTCACTTTTGTGCTGAAAAGTCTCATCCTGGTATCATTGTATGACATGTGGTTACATGATGAGAAACGATCTAAAACACTTCAAAAAACCGGCACACATGACCATGACATCCATGAAAGCTGCATGATTGAGCGCTCCTTTTCTCCATTGCGATCGGTCTGATTGACGTGGATGTGCGCGTTCGTTTGCTCAGTGAAGTTTAGCAGAGACTCACTTGTGGTAAAAACCAACAGTTTTGCGAAATATGCGCCTGATATTGAATTCATAACATGTATACATTATAAAACATAGAAAATAGCAGTAAAATGTAATTTATGTGCTGAAGAGAAACAACTCTTAAGTGCATCAAACAGCACAAGCCCTCTTTCAATGCACCTGATACAGCAACCGCTCCACATGCTTACTATGATCTTTTTTAAAGATGTTAAAGATGTTTAAAATGTGCTTTGTGCACTTGACATCTTGGTTCATGTATTTTCCGCTTCAATTTGCCTCCATTTTTCCAACGAATTTCATCATGAAACACATTTTTCACTGAGCTGTAAAGTGATGTCACTGCGGAGCGATTAGTTGTTGCAGCCCTACTGATTTTAAGTGGTTTATAATAAGTACAGTATCAATATATTTAAAGTTTATTGCTAAATATTTAGATATATGCAAATATATAGGCCTAAGTGGTTTTTGAATAGGGAGATGGACTCGATTGCCTTAGCAAGCATCCATAATTATTGACCTTGAGACTAATTCATAATTATTCTCTTCATAACTTATTATTTAAGACTTGCAATTATTTTCAGAAGTCTGGAGGACTTGCAGAATGTCTCTAAGAGTTTAATCCATGCTCGCAGTTATTCAGAGATTTAACTGATAATGTTTCACTCTATCATTACGCAGAAGCTGCCAAGTATCATGATAGTTCACCGATTGAAAGCTTTATCTTCTGCCACTGATAAGTATTGCTGCTACCCATACCAAATGGCAGTTTTATAATCTGTCTTCCAAAATTCTACAGACAACAACAAGCAGCACAAATAGCGGTGTTTGTTTGCCACAGAAGTTATTTTGCTGCACTTCACAAAGAACTTTTATGTTGTGGTGCACAATAAAATGTTCATAATGACTATGACGATTGCAGATTACCATGTTTGATCTCCAACTCTGAGAACAGGAAGATTCAGAGCCAAAGTCTAGTGCATTACTAGGAAATATGAGTGGAGATGGGGGACGTTTTCTTCTAGTAAGCAACAGAAAATCTTGCCGGGTGACAAAGGAGAATCCTTGGGGAGAAAGTCTTTATTGTGCACTATTGAGATAATAAATGGCAGAGTTTTGACTGAAGGCACCTCTCTCAAGTAGAGGTCAACTGTCAATGGATTTTGCCAATACCACTATCTAAGCTGATGGAAAAGGCCGATAACCAATTTATCGGCCGATAGTTTTAAAAAATAAATTGAGGGGAAAAAAAAAACATCCTTGGTCTTTTCTTACTATAATGGGCACAAAAAAATCTATAAAAAATATGAAGATTTGGTGCATAACACAGGATTTTAACCTTAAAAAAGATGGAAATACACCATCATATTTTGAAATGTCTGTTCTTCCATCTCTCACAAAAAGAGAAACAAAATATGCATTCTCACAATCATCTACAATGTATAACAATATAAACATTATACAGTAAACATTGTCATATAGGCTAATAAATACTGCATGAGCATTCAAACTACCCAAAATATAAAAAAGGTTTATTGGGAAGAGGGAAAAGGACTTAAATCACAAAGAACAAACACAAAGTTACAATACGCACCCAGCCTATTCTTGGTAATCTGCGTCGCCATAAACATTACTTTTTAATGTATTATCGCCCTTGCAATATGCAAATTTATGATATTTAGATAAATGCAATATATCGTGCAGCCCTAAAATCCACCTGTGAAAGAAATGATAATAGTTAGGTATATTAGAACAATATTATTTATGTATAACATACTTGAGAGCAGCCCTATGAGTTGAAATGGTTGACCAATCTGTTTTAAGTGGAGGACATTGTCTGCGAACATACTGCTGGGGTTCGATCAATGACAACTTGTTTGTTCAAGGATATACAATACATCCCTTACAAAAATCTTGCTGAGTTCATATCACATGAGAAATCTTCTGAGGTCAAATCACATGTAACATGTTAAGAAGCTATACATGTCATACCTGCCATGTGTGTTTGTTGGGTGAAAAATACACAAGAGCTTCTTGTTTGGAGCACTCACTCATGTGAAACACCCCTGAAAATAAACTCAGTGGATCTGCATAAATCATATGTGAATTTTTTTTTATTTAAAATGGCGAATTAATACATAAGGCGGGCAGTTTTCATCCTTGACCTTGTAACATTGTTCTAACCATTTGAACAGCTAATGTTAGCATCCTCTCCACTTTGTCTGCAAACATTAAATCAAACTTATCAACTTCATCGCTGTTTTTGCTACTGAAGATTAAATTAGACACAATTAAAACTGCTTAACACTTTATCATGTCAAACCAGAGACATTAGGATATATCAGGTCCCTTGTATACATTTGAATAGGAGAAATTGTAATATGGCAGGTCTTGGAATGGAAGTTAAATGATATTGGCTCATGATCTTGTTTTTTTTTTTTTTTATATACCCTTTTCTCCCCAATTTGGAATGCCCAATTCCCACTACTTAGTAGGTCCTCGTGGTGGCGTGATGACTCACCACAATCCGAATGGTGGAGGAGAAGTCTCAGTTGCCTCTGCTTCTGAGACAGTCAATCTACGCATCTTATCACAAAGCTTGTTTTGCCCCAGCATGTGGAGGCTCATGCTACTCTCCGCGATCCACGCACAACTTACCACGTGCCCCACTGAGAGCAAGAACCACTAACTGCAACCATGAAGAGGTTATCCCATGTGACTGTACCCTCCCTAGAAACCAGGCCAATTTGGTTGCTTAGGAGACATGGGTGGGGTCACTCAGCACTCCCTGGATTCGAACTCGCAACTTCAGGTGTGGTAGTCAGTGTCAATACTCGCTGAGCTACTTAGGCTCTTTCCCCATTCAAGTTGATAGGAGCTATACTTGTACTGATTGAAAAAATCTTCCCACAGATGTTACCAACATGGTGGCTCTATAACCACTAAGCCATACCACACAAACCTTTATATTTCTAGTTATTCCATTGGAAAAAGAAATCTATATATGTGAATATATAAAATATTCATATTTTATGCATTACAGAAGCTTACCCCTTGTCTGACAGACTGGGAGAAACCCTTGGCCAACGTGCCAAAGAGAATGACATTGATTGATGTATGTTCAGTGGTGCTCTGAGGGGGGTCCTCCTCTGAGAGACAGAGAGAGAGAGAGAGAGAGAGAGAGAGAGAGAGCAGTCAGGAAAGAGTGAGAACAGCTCAGTGACATTCAGGTTTTTCAACAGCCATCTGAAGTCCAATAAAGATGAGGAAAAAGTAAAAGATTGCAATATATAAGTTTTGAATCACTATCGTATCGCAACTTAGATATCAATATCGAAAATATTGTTTTACCAGGTTCCTGCTGATTCCAAACTCTATTTATAAGTTTACAGTTTCATGGAACTAAGCCATGCTGCCTGGATAACAAAACCTACAAATCTTTTAAAGCCTAAATCACCAGAGATGCTATAAATGGGATGCAAAGTGTGAATCCCAGACAGCTACACTTTCTTTGCTGACAAAACAGATCAGCTTGATCTGTGCCAGCTTGTTTAAGATTTCTGTCCTTGCATTTAAATTCAAATGGGCAAACTTACCTCTGATCTCGGCTTTAAGCATTTCTACGTCACCTTTCTGCACGCAGGATAGCACAGGACCTTTGTGAACCAATCTACCCTATCCAGAGAAAATAAGCACTTTAAAAGGATAGTTCGCCCAAAAATAAAAAACATAAAAAACAACAGGAGGTGTTCGAGGGCATTCACACCGAACGCGTCCTTGTGCTAAAAAAAGCTAGATGCAGCAACCAGAGTAGAACGGAACGCTGTCTCATTTTTAACAGCTAAGGCAAAATGTTTGTATGCCAGGGAAGTAATACAGGTTTGGAACGACATCAAGAACATAATTTTTGGGTGAACTAATGCTTTAAAGCATCTTAAGTCATAAACATACAAGAATATTGACACACTTCTGCTGTCAAAAGATTCAGTGTAATAGTCTTAAAGATGGGCTACTACACACTAACTGGAATTTGATAGATGACCTGTGAGAGTTAATGAGCTTTATATTTCCAGTCATGGTTTAGAAAGAATGACTTAAAAATGGTGTCTAGCATCCATGAATATTAAAGAGATTAGGGCTGCAACTAACGATTCTTTTGATAATAGACTAATCTAACGATTATCAGAACGATTATTTTACTATTCGGTCAATTATTGCAACGATTAATCAATATCTCTTAACCGATTATTCAGCTTGTGCCTCATCTTAAAAGGTTGTATTAAACGTGCTTACTAACAATAAAGAGTACAAAATCATCTTTTAAAAATACCTCTAAATGACAGTCACTGAATTAAACGGGAAACATTTTTTTTTTAAGTTTAATTCAATAAGAAAATTAACTGCATACAAATAAGAATTTTTGTCTCGTTTTACATTTAAATTATCTAAAAATCCTTAAAACAAGATGCATTTACTTGAGAAGCAACATATAAGATATTTAGACTTGCTTTCAGAGAATGTATCTTGAATATAAGTGTATTTAGTATACAATTGTATTTTTTCCACTTGTTCATATTTCAAAAGCAAGTATAAATATCGTATATGTTGTTCTCAGGGGAATGCATCTTGTTTTAAGTAGGCTATCTTTAGATATTTTAAAACATTTATATATTAAATATTGCATAAAGCATTCTCCGATAATAAATCTTTTCTTCTGCAGTATAGCTCCTAAAGTAAATGCAAGTTGTTTTAAAGGAGTTTTAGATATTATTTTTGGAAAACAAGCCAAAAGAAGACTAATCAAAAACGTATTTTGTTTCAGTGTATAATGGGCTAGACTACACTCACCTTTATGTTCACTTCGATCCATCTTTAACTCACAAAGAGTTACAGCTGTGTATCGCCGATTTTCTTCACAATAAGATACACACCGTGACACATACAGTATATTGATTCAATATGTCACTAGCAATCACGTTATAATCTAGCTGCAGCAAACGCACATGACTGCAAAGAGAAATGCCATTTTAAGAGTTTGTTTATGACCCCCTTCCCTATTATTTGAACTTTAATAAAGGATGCATTAAAGATATAACGTTAGGTGTTTTGATTTTTAGACGCTCTGACATGCAAGTTTTGCTTAAGCGGAATGCCAGATGTGGCTCTGCTTTATTTCACGATGGCAGTGCTTCTGTATTAACTTATCTTGTATTTTTGCATTATAATTCCCTTATACTTTGCAATCTACATCACCTGAAGCTTTTTGGAAAGTTTTGAATGCATCTGGACATGTGTTTTCTTTCTCTCCTCAGTCAGGCGTGAGCTGCGGTGCTGCTCTCACACATAATCATTAGTGTTTCATATGATCCATGTTACGTTAAATGACATCAAATGACTATTCGACGATGGGAATTTTTGTTGAAATGTTTTTATTAACGTTGCATAATCGTTTCAGTGATAGTTCACCCAAAAATGTAAATTCTGTCATTCTAAACCTGAATCCCTTCTTTTCTTCCATGGAACACAAAAATATATGTTTTGTTAATGTTAACATGGCTCTTTTTAATATAATGAAAGTTAATGAGGATGGACGCTGTTGAGCTAAAAAAAAGCCATGAAAGCAGTCCATAAGACTAATGCAAGCCTTTTAAAGCCATATGCTAGCTGGCTTGAAAATCTGCTGTGACACATTTTCATGTGGCATTTTAGAATATCCACGAATGCAAATGAGTTTTGAGACTTAAATTTCAGTCATATAATATGACTTCTTATTAAGAGCACGACTAATGTGGTCTACTTC
Organism: Moxostoma hubbsi; assembly: GCA_032164185.1. Taxonomy (NCBI): domain Eukaryota; kingdom Metazoa; phylum Chordata; class Actinopteri; order Cypriniformes; family Catostomidae; genus Moxostoma; species Moxostoma hubbsi. The sequence continues at coordinate 12,208,198 of JAVLUX010000049.1, read as the reverse complement.
TATGGTGTATTTTTTTGTCATTTTTGAAACTTGACAGTGTCTGTCCCCATTCACTTTTTTAGTAAGGAAATCTCCTTTTGTGTTCTCCTTAAAAGTGCAGTATGTAAGATTCAGAAACCCTTGATATTAATGACACCTGTGACCATTGAGTGAACTGCAGCCAGCTGCCTGTTGCTCGTGCTCGCAATGACGTTACATACAAAGAGACTGAATGTGATTCACCGCCATCATGCTGACAGATGAGGTAGCATAATTAAAATTACAGTTATGATTGTTTTTCTACAAACTTTGAGATTGTATATTATATTTGACTCTCCAGTGCTGGAACAGGGCTAAAACAAATTGTGGATATAGGCCTGACTATGTGAGACTGTAGTTTGAAATAATCCCTTTTCTTTGCATGATACATTGGCTGCAATTATACGATACACTATATTTCACATGCTTTGCAGTTAAATGCTTACCTGTCCAATAAGAAGAACACCAATTCAGGGTCAGTTTTGATCCCCAAAATATTTAGAAGGTCCCTCCAGCAATCAAATGCCCTGCCGATGTTCACTCTAGTTTTCACTCAACCACGATCACATTCCCACTTAGCCAGACGGGATGAACTAACTACTCAGTAGCTAAATGTTTTTTTTTTTGGCTCTGAGTTTTGTGTAGGAGTCTGTGTTGTGCTGAGACCCGACCGTTTGCTGGATTCCATCTCTAAGATAACGTTGCCTAGTGTTGCAGTTTGTTGACGCTGTTTAATAGCGGAAGAGAAGCACTGAGGCAAGACCCTCGGGAGCGTGCATGAACGTCACATCCTTTGGATGGCAAAAGCAACCCACTCCCTTCACATGAAAATCAGTCTACAGGCTTTAATAGGCAACCTAGCAAGTCCTGGAAGGGATAATTTTTTAAGTTGTGTAACAAGCTGTTCACACATTGGCAAAAAAACAGGTGAATATTAGATGAAAATTGTTACATATTACACCTTTAAAGGGTTACTTCACCCAAAGAAGAAAATTCTCTCATGATTGACTCACCTTACACTTCACTTTTTTTTTATAAGCACATTTCAGCTCAGTTTGTCCATAAAATGCAAGTGAATGGGGGCCATCAGGCTGCTGGCTATTTGATGCCCCAAAAGTCATATTTAGGCAGCATAAAAGTAATCCACATAAATCCAGTCAATCAATTAATCTTTTGGACCGTTAAATAGCCAGCAGACTGGTGGCACCCATTCACTTGCATTGTATGGACAAAATGAGCTGAAATGTGCTAATAAAAGTCTTCACTTCAGTTCTGCTGAAAAAGGAAAGACATAAACATCTGGGATGGCTTAAAGGTATGGAAATTATGAGAGGATTATCATTTTTGAGTGAACTAACATTTAAGAAAGAAAATCATGAGTTTGGAGCAACATTTGGGTGAGTAAATGGTGACAGAATTTTCATATTTGGATGAACTATCCCTTTAATGCTTTTCAGACATTTTTTTATAGAAAAAAAATGATAAAAGACTTAAGGCTTACCTTTCCCAGTGGGAAATTGAATTCTAATTAGATAAATCTAAATTTAATTCAGTGTAAATAGTTCAAAGGATGTGTGATGTCTGTTATAGAAGCAATCACTAAGCAGTACCTTAATGGACAGAATGATTTGAAGTTTTTAGATGAGAACCCAGTGAAATAATGTCATCAAACCTTTACACATCTGTGTGAGGGGTCATAGGTGAAAGTAAGGCTTGTTATACAGACACGCTGAAGGTGAGAAGGGACCTTAGCATCTAGGTCAGATGAATCGTTGACTGTATGGACAGGCATATCGTTTTGCTGATAGCTGTAACAATAATAACAAATAAGCATTGCTAATATGTTGCCAAGCAAAAGAACGAAGCAAGCTCTGATTCAAATTAATGTGAAAAGATTTTGAGGAACATAAGCTTCCAGATGCAGCGAAACACAGACTAAAAAAACGTATTGTGGCAAAGTCACATGTCTACATCTCTCACAAGCGATTAAGCCCATGTGACATTGAGCCACAAAAATAGACATTTCATACAGTTTACTAATTGAGAGTGAAGAATTGTGTGTACGTGGGTGTTTGTGTCCATGCAGTTAAGTTCCCCCATACCTACACACACACACGCGCACACACAATCTTGCATTAATAAATGCAATGGAAGAAACCGGCAGGAGTCACAAATCAAACTAATTAATTCTGACAGCGACTACCGGTGTAGCTTGACTTCATCTCAATGCAAGCAAAACTGTATGCTAAGCTGACATGAAAAAGATCTCAAGTGGCTTCATTTGTACATGATAATGTACAATAGCACATCCCAGTCTTCAAACTTGTCAAGAAGAACACAAACAATGTACTCAGTGGAAGTTTTGTCGAATTTGCTTTCACAAGAAACCTCTTCAAGGCTTGAACATCTGGGTGAACGTTCTATCAAGGGCCTTGAACATTTATAGACCTTCTGGCCATTGCCTCTAAGCATTGTGGAGTCTCGACCCTTTGTAAACAACATCTGCTGGATGCCTGCCACAAAGCACCCCCAATTTCATCTCCAGTGAAACAGATAATTGGAAAAACAGGACAAAAAGTGGTGCAGAGTAAGCAGGAAGTGGAACAGACTTCAAAAGTGTCAGCTATAAGGATCGACTGATATATTTTTTTTACCGATAATAAAAACAATTATTTTTGTTTGCATGTCCGATAACCAATATTCAGAACTGATACAGTGAGCATTTTTACATGCACAGCCGTAATCCTATTATGCTTAATAAATTGAAAACATGTAAGGTCAAGTAAATGGCTTAAACCATTTATGACCATACCCTGATAAAGAAAAAACATTTAAGCATTAAACGATCGACTCACACAGATTTATCCCCATTATCCTGATTTCATGTTGCATGCAAATGCCCTTTTACCGTCTTAGCCAATCCACACAAGTCTCTTTACATTTTGATGTCAGAAACCAAGAATAACCAGTCTTTCTGAGTCAGTCTACTGGTGGCCATGTTTGGAACGCTCCCGGGAATCTATTTCCCATCATGAAAGTGCAGATCCTATCTACTTGAATGGTGAAAGACCGAAATCTCCAAAATGGTTGGTCAAGATTACAATCAAAGAACATATTTCACATCAGCAGTAAAATCTGATGAAATAGTATCATATTTTTATATATATATATATATGGTATTACATATTTAAATTACAAAATATTAGTAACTATATTCCACTAAAGTTACAATTGAAGTCATTGGTAATTAGAATACAGTTACATTCAAAAAGTATTTTGATTACTGAAGAGATTACTTTGCATTTTGTGGTCATTTGTTTCATTTAATATTTAGTCCTTTCAGATGGAAAACATTTATTCATATAAATGATGTGATCCAAAGTGCATTTGAACAGCGGTGAAACAGTTTCTTATGATGTTACATTCATACGAGCAGACAGAGAAGTAAGTTTAAAGTAAATTTGGAACAGAAGAAATAGAAATAAACGTAGAGTAAATTGTCAGTTTTACGCTAAGATAAAATACTATTTCTAGCCACTTTACATGCACACGTTACCAGAAACAATCATATTATTTTATCAAGAAAATTTATGTTGGATCATAATTTCTTTTCTCTTGTAAGACCTTTGATATTAGGGCAAAAATCATATTCTTGATAACAATTTTTGTATTGTTTTCCTGTAAAAATATCTAAAAACCCTAGAATCTAGAATCTTGTTTTAGAAATAACACTGCATAAGATATTTGTTTTTCAGAGAATGTATTTTTAACATGTGTATTTTGTCTTACTGTACTGGCAGAGTTTTTATAGTCAAAACAAGTGAAAAAAATCTACCAGTTCTGAAGAAGTAATCCAAAGTACTTTTGACCTTGAGTAATCTAACGGAATACTTTACAAATTACATTTTAAAGCATGTATTCCGTAATCTTTTGTGGAGTACATTTCAAAAGTAACCCTCCCAACACTGTATATAAGTAAACACCTTTCCATTTACCGGCAAGAATCTGTCTAAACATGCAGGCGGACAATTACGTACAAAAATGAAGACATTAAAACAATAATAAATGTAAAAATAATAATTATAATGATGATAATTTCACTGATATATAAATCATGGTTAGAGGTGAACGTGTTTTTGTATTATTTTATATTGTATTTTACAGGATGAAGAGTTGCATTCACAATGAACTGCTCTGTGGAAATAAAATGAACTGAACTCAAAGCACCTCCTGAGCTTAGAAGCCTGAGGTCATATGCAGCATTCATAGATGATACTGTTCTTGTAAAAAAAAATTCAGAAGACAGAAACAAAGAAAGTGTGAGAACCTTTTACATGTGCGTGTTCCACAAGACTGCACACCTCTGAATAAACAGCATGTCATACATGCGCATAGACGGATTTTCTGTCATCTGTTCTTAATACTATATTAAAGTGTGTTTCTTCAAGCACGTGTCTGTGTGCAGTGTGGCAAATTATTTGTAATATAAATGTGATAATAATAATAGCCTAAGAATAATCATTAATTTAATACATTAATGGGAAAACGAGCCAAATATCACCTTGACATGGTCAAAGACATCAGCTACTGGCGATCACTGACCATCGTCGATCCCAGAGATCATAGTCTGTCAGCACAACCCTAATGTGCATTTCTCTCTATAAATTAACTAAATGTACAGACAGTCTCCTTGCTGGCTTTTCTGACACATTCAGAATCATTACAGCTTTTGCCGGTGTCGCCGTGCGCTTGCAAAATTTATATTTTAAAGGCTCATTATTAAGGTTTAGTATTTCTCTTTAATGTAGAACAGTGTTAGAAATGTTACTTACTACATTCTTTCTCAGTCCTGGAACTCAAACCATTTTCTGATTTCCCCCCCAAAAACTATATTTAAGTAATTAAATTAAAATCATAAAAATGCTACTAGTCGACCTACTTTGAAAGCGGTTTTCTTGCGTTGTAGGATTTTTTTAGTAAGCAGATTTTTGATAGATATCAGGGTTGACAGTGATTGATTACAGTTTGTCTTATATTAAATAATGTATTATGATTATTTAAATACAGTGATTGAATAACCCTCATTATTTGTATTTGGTCCCATCCGCGAAAGTGTTTAACTTCGCTTTTGCAAAAGGATTAGTACAAGGGTCTGCTAAACGAATGCAGGGGAAAAGTGATATAAATCAACGGCAGAAAAGATCTGACGACACGATCAAAACACAACACCGGGTCGGATGGCGAAACGATCGCGGGCGCCCTTACTTGTTCGATAGTAAAGGGGTTTGGGTGATTTGCACCTTATATGGTAAATGGTCTGCACTTATATAGCACTTTTTCTAACCTCAGAGGTTACCAAAGCGCTTTACACTGTGTCCCAATCACCCATTCACACACACATTCATACGCCAATGGTGACAGAGCTGCCATGCAAGGCGCTAGCCTGCCATCAGGAGCAACTTGGGGTTCAGTGTCTTGCCAAAAGACAATTTGGCACATGGAGCCAGGGCCAGTATGGGCCAGGATTCGAACCACCAACCCTGCGATTAGTGGCCAACCCGCTCTACCAACTGAGCCACAGCCGCCCCAGTATGAGCAGTTTAGTCAATATTAGTGTTAGTAATGAATTCATCGTGAAATTAAAGTTAATACATTACACTGAGTAGATACGGACACGCATTTGAAATTATACATTTTAAAGAAATTGCACTTACCTCTGTGAAATGAAGTAGAGACGTTGAAGGTTGAGAAACTAAAAAAGTGGCGCTCAATCTGGATGATACCACGTGATGAATCTGATTGGTTGATCAATTTTATCTTAAGCACCTCCCTTGTTGACCCAGGAACGCGTCTAACTCCGCAGAATCAGGGCGTGCGAGTCCCGTTGTGGACAGGCATCGGAGTGCGACCGGAAGTAAACAATTATACATATTGATCTGTTTCTCATCCAAAGTGATCATATCACTTTAGAAGACATTAATTTAAACACTGGAGTCAAATGGATTGATTTTATGCTGCTTTTGTGCCATTAGGAGCTTTAAAGTGCTAATCAGCATCCACTTGCATTGTACGGACCTACAGAGCTGCAATAGTCTTCTAAAAATCTTTGTTTGTGTTCTGATGAAGAAAGAAAATCTGCGATGGCATGAGGGTGAGTAAATGATGAGAGAATTTAAATGTTTGGGTGAACTATTATTTTAAGCAAACACAGATCGGCACATATAGATTTCACCCCATTGCTCAGCAGGTAAACACAATTACTGCCATTTTTACCAGCGTATCCAAAGTGTGAAAGTGTTTGGGCATTCAAAAGCAGAGAATAACCCGAAAGTGTCAATGCAAAAGTTTTCTTGAGTTGTCAGATTTGATTTGAATACGCACATTTTTTTGTAGTTAATGGCGTATTGGTGTGCATGTAAACACACTCACTTAAATGGTTTGAGGACTGTGTTGAGTAGAGCTGGAATAGTGTGTACTATGCCGGCAAAAATGTGGGCTTATGGGTCATTGTGTCAAGTGTCAAAGAGAACAGATTTTACGTGTCCATCTGCACTGACCTGAATGAAAATCATGGGTGAATGGAAAGTCTACCTCTGAAACAGCCTTTCGAACCAACCTCTGATCTTGACAATCTGCCAATAAATCCATGATGATGTCAATTTACACTTCACTGGCAGCACGTTTAATGAATCTCCAGGTTGTTTAAAAAGGCTGAAATTAACAATGTCATGTGTATCCACACCTTCATTCAGAGCTAAAGAACCATAACAATCTACATGACTGAACTGATGTATGCATTCCCCGTTTCATGTTTTCAAACCTATCCCTGAAAAAAAAAAAAAAAAAAAATTTTCTTGATATTTGAGGTGTCTTGGAACCTCAGATATGATTTTTAGCACATTTTGATCTAGTTGCACTATTCGCTCCATACTACGCACGTTAGACATCATTACACAGGGCATCAAGTTGAACCATAGTGATGTTGTTATTGCTTATGAATATTCCTACACATTTCTCCCAGGCACTCCAAAAAGGAAATTGAAACCTCCGAAGTGGAACGGAAAGGAACTGAGCCTACACAAAGTGAATTAGGCTTTACTGTTAAAAACACAGAATTCAGGAGAATAAAGAAAAATCAATACATGGTGTGTCTAATTAATTCCTGAAGGGATTTCTCAACTCCAAAAAAGAATTAATTAACACAGATAATATATTGTACGCCTTTCCAAAATCAGGAGTACAAAAGATTCATGCTCAGATTCAAAGTGTCCTGTTTTAAAGTGGAAATCCACCAATAGGCCTTAATCCATCTTAACAACATAGACTGATGACTGATTAAGACACTTTCAATTCACTTTCTAATAATAAACAATGAATTCGGAATTAAAGGAATACTAGCGTACACTTTTTAGTTTGTTTACTGCTAACTGTGCAGTATAGGCTACATAAATACTGCATACTATTTGTTAAAAATAGTATATCAAATGCATAATGCAACAATAATAATTTTAAAGTACAAGGTCACTGTCACATGACATCAATACTTTACGTCTTTAATTGAGCACATAGATATCATATCACAGGCCCAGATGGAATCTGAAGACTTTTTTCGCATTTTCTGCTCTGATTTTTAGGGGAAATCTGCAGAATTCTGCGGAAGGAATTTAAACATTGAAACATTTATTACATGGACCTGAGAGCACTATACTCTTATTGGTAGCCTAAAAGCATAATGAAATTAGCCATAATATTTCATAAATAATATGCAGAGATGGGGAATACGTAGAACTTTTAACAATGTCACAATTCTGCTGAAATCTGCAGAGATTTATTGTGGAGTTCAACAGGTGCAGAATCATTTCTAATCTAATCTAATTTTGTGTTAAAATGTCTTAAAGGAATATCTTGTGTTGAATGCAAGTTAAGCTAAATTAAGAGCATTTGTGGCATAATGTTGATTACCAGAAAAATTTAAATAAAATAAAAAAATATTCCACCTGTTTTATTTTATTTTTTAAAGCAAAAATTGACATTACAGTGGGGCACTTCTAATGGAAGTGAATGGGCTAATTTAAAGGCAGGAATGTGAAGTTTATAATTTTATAAGAGCACAAATTCATTATTTTGGTTAAAACTTGTGTATTATTTGACCTCTAAAGTTTTTACAGCATTTTTAGGGTTTACGGCATTATGTCATAATGGCAATGAAGATGTAAAATTGGATATAACTTTCCACAAAATAGTAAGCAATTTTACCACAATAAATCTGTGTTATGTATAAATAAATGTCAATGTGCATAGTGCTTACACTTTGAAGCTATAGCCTACTTTTGAAACAATGAGTACTGTAATGTTTACGGATTGGTCCAATTCACTTCCATTGTAAGTATCTCACTGTAACCCAGGGATGGATTACTGACCGGGCCAATGGGACCAGTGCTCAGGGGCCCTTGACTGCCCGGGGGGGCCCTGGGCTTTAATGTAGCTTGATCCATTTTGGCGATCCCCCGCTCTAAAAAAAAAATCAACAATGAAAATGACCATGGCCATGAAACTTTTGGAGGGGGCCCTTGGAGATAACTGGCCCTGGGTCCTTTGCAAGTCATAATCCGTCCCTGCTGTAACCAGATGTTTTCTTTTTTTAAAAGGAGGGATGAATCAAAATTAATTTATGGTGGTAATCAACATTATCCCACAAACACTTCTGCTTGACTCCTTTCAGTCCATTAAAAAAAAAAAAAAAAAAAAAAAAAAAAAAAAAAATTTAAAACTTAAATACATAGCACACCTTAGGCTGAAATTTTCTAAAAACATTTCAACCACAACTTAAAGCAGTTGCAAGCACAGTAATAAAACATGTTTAAAATACAAATTACTAAATAAATAGTTTGCATAATGAATGTGAAAAAAATAATAATACTATCGTTATTTTTACACATAGATATCTGACCACAGCATACTTCAAGATTAGTGGACAAACAAACCTTCCACACTTGGTGTAATATGTGTCATCTAATTTTTGTGAAAATGTGCATTTTCTCATCAGCACATTTTTTGTGCTGTTTTGGACTTTATGAAACGGCTCCAGGAAGAATAATGTGACTCTATGAGCCTCTGTTAACAAAACGTTTCACTAATAACGTCAAAATCACAACAGCTACAGCACCTCAGGCACATTAGCTAAAGAGCCATGAACACACTAAATTATAATGACAATAAGCGAGATATGCGCTCCACTATTTTCTCGGAAACTGAAGCAAGACAAAGACTGTTTAGCTACTATGACTGATGGCCTTTATGTAATTGAGTTTATGTATTGACATTTATGCTGAACAGCGACTGTCATTTCTGTCAATGGTAGGGAGACACGAGCCATCACATTAAAATTACAATACATGGCTCCTGGAGTACTTACTGAGTTTGAAACCTGTTTAAATATCTCTCATATAAATATATTAGGAATTCGGACATTGCATTAGTAATTAATGCATCTACATGTATCATAAATGACGTTTCACGCAGCAGTAAATTAATTACGCATTTCAAATTATCTTAATTACAACCAAATGCAACACATATCGATGCAGCTTTGCAATTAAATATAAAACAACAAGCAAAACAGTGTAAAACTCTGGTAAAATGTCATGAAGAACTGAGGAAAGCAACAAAGTAAACTTTTTAGCTGGATATTTTACCATCAGGTAATCCTATTTAACCCAAGCTACAGAGCGTGTTCAGTCTAAATATAGATTGCATTCATGCATGTTGACATGTTTATTTGAAAGCGGTGATTCGCGTGATAAAATGTATTATCAACGACTACACACTTACTGTGCTCTATATGTGCTCACAGGCTTCAGCTTCCTCCTGACGTTTGAATGGGCGCTTACTATACCGGATATTACGTCACTGTAGCACGCAAAAGACCGTGGAAATCATTTCGTAAGGAGTACACGTTCGTTTATTGATACTGAACTGAGAAAAAAAATGCTTTGTTTGAAAATATTAGGCCTATGTAAAGCAAAAATATCTTCCAAACATATCTGTAATGTTAACAAACAACTATGAAACAGCAAAAATTGAAAAGATAATTTAATACAACTAATTATTTACCACAAATGGTAAATAATGAGTTGAATAAAATTACAACATATAATATGACATGCTCTATCTTGCACCAATATCAATGTAACAACTTGCCACAACTTTTAAGAAAAATACCCTTGGGGAATCACGTGACGCCATGCAAGGATTGAATATGTGAACGGCGAGCTCTGCACACGTTGCAGGTTTTAACACCTTTTATGGCATAAACCGGTTAAGATTCGATACACTCTGTTCCATAAGGAGGACAATATGTCAAAGAATTCAAAATCCTCAGGCTCTGGAGACTTTAAAAGACACTTAAGTGCTCAAGCTGACACCCCTGAGCAGGCCCTGAGCCAGGGAGTTCATTTGATTGGAGAAATGCGGGAAACGAGGTGAGAGATGCTGTACATGTCAGCAATGCTAACAAAGGTTGTTGCTGACTTGGAGGATCTTGTTGTGATACGTCGATTGATCACTGCCATGGAGGCGAAATTTACTTATGTGGGCACAAGAGTGGGGTATGTCAAGAAACTGATTATCTGGAGTCATCGCAGAGGGAATTATCTGCTAATCCGCTAGCGACCAAGGTGGATTTGGAGCATGTCTGGGAGAATTTGGAGGACATAGAAAACCGTAGCCGGCAGAATAATGTCAGAATCGTCTGGATTCCTGAAGGCGAAGAAGGGCAGGATACTGTAAAATTCCTGGATGGGCTCTCTCCGAATCTGCTCGACATAACAGGCCATAAGCTGGAAATTGAGTGAGCTCACTGGGTTCCAGCTTGACGATCCGTGGAAGAAGACAGACCCCGATCAATTCTGAGTTCTTAGATCATCCAATAAAGATCTTGTGTTACGAAAGGCGAGGAGTAAAAGAAAGCTTTCTTGGAAGTACCACAGCATTTCTTGTTCCCAGACTTTGCGAACTCGACGAGAGAAAGTGAAAGATGCAAAAAACTTTTACATCAACGGAAGGTCACTTTTGCACTGATATTCCCAGACAAATTAAGAATAGATGCTAAGGATGGCCGTAAAACATTCACATGCCCACAGCAAGCGATGTCCTTCCTAAAGTCAATGGAGTGAGAAAGCCATCTTGTGGTACTCATGTTGCAGCCGAATGGGCCGGCTCACTGAACATTCGCTTGACTGTTCAAATCAAATCACTTTTATTGTCACACGACCATATATACAAGTGCAACAGTAGGTGAAAGTCTTGTGTGCAGTTCCGAGCAACATAGCAGTCATGACAGTGACGAGACATATACCAATTTACAATAAACAACAGATTTACACAACACAATTTACATATCAAATGTACACATAATTACACAACACAATATAATATACAATGTACAAGGAGCGGCTGTCGTCCGCCTGAGAGTGTGGAGGAGTGTTCGAGGACCACGCGATGGTACATCAGAGAAGTTTTTGTTTTTCATCTCTCTCTCCTCTCTCTCTCTCTCTCTCTCTCTCTCTCTCTCACTGCCGCTCTGCGTTAGCCTTTTCCCTCTCTTTTAAATTTTACAGTGTTTTTTGGGGGGGTACTACACTGTTACAGGAGGATGGTGTGGGGGTGAGAGAGATCGTTTACGGACATGTCCGTCATGTGTGTGTTTGTGTCTAAGTTCATAATTAAAATATTCGCCTCCTCCTTTCCCTTAACCCCCTTTACACAATGTTTATATGGAGACTAACTGGCCCTTAATAATGCTCTTAAAGAATTCTATCTTGATCTTTATAGTTCGTCATCGTCATCAACTGAAGAGGATATTAGAAATTTGTGGAATCATTAGAATGTCCTAAACTGTCGGCTGAGCAAAAAATTCTGTTGATTCTGAGATAGCCTTGGAGTAGCTTGATGAGGAAATTAAGGCCTTGCCTACAGGCAAGGTTCCGGGGCCAGATGGCTTTGCAGCTGAATTTTTTAGACCTTATGCTACAGAACTAGCTCCACTTTTGCTAGAAGTTTATACGGAATCATTAAAGAATGGAAAGCTTCCGCCAACCATGACTCAATCCTGGATCAGACTGATTCTTAAAAAACACAAAGATCCAAGCAAGTGTAAGTGTTACCCTCCAATTTCCCTGATCCACCTAGACGTTAAAATATTGTCCAAAATTTTGGCTAACCGATTAAGTAAAGTTCCCCGTCTGTTGCTCACTTCGACGCTGTGTCGAAGAAGCAACACTAGGGGTCTCTCTTGAGCGACTTTCGCATCTCTGATCTATGAGAAAAGGCCAATTAGAAATAGCATGTCCCGCCCCCGGACATACGGGTATTACCTGCTCCGCCCCGCTGCGATGCCCCGCCGGGTATGTCAAAAATAATCATCCGAGAGTTACTATGCACCCACAGGGACCAGGTTCTCAGGCACCTCAGCCGTTTAGGGCTTCAGGTCAACTGGGAAAAGAGCAAGCTTACCCCGGTCCAGAGCATCTCTTTTCTCAGCATGGAGTTAGACTCAGTATCAATGTCCGCGCGCCTCACCAACGAGTGTGCGCAGTCAGTGCTGAAATGCCTCGCCGCATTCAGGCTGGGCACAGCGGTCCCCTTAAAACTTTTCCAGAGGCTCCTGGGGCATATGGCGTCCTCCACGGCGGTCACGCCGCTAGGGTTGATGCATATGAGATCGCTTCAGCACTAGCTCCAGACTCGTGTCCCGAGACGAGCATGGCACCGCGGCACGTACCGTGTGGTCATCACTTATTGTTCCACCGTGTGGATCATTATTATTGTTCAGGGGGAGTGATATATAATTTGATATAATTTGATTCTGTGTGTGTATGTTCTGTTTCTTCAATCATGTTTTTTGAATCAATAACATGTTAATATATAAAAAAAAGAAAAAAAAACCTTGTCATATGACCACAGTTCAACCTTTATAACTGAACCTGACTGTTTGTATCCCAGTGTGGTTTTATGGTGTTCATTTGTTTACACAACATCTATTAGAAAAATATGATGAAACTAGAATTTTACATAGTTTTACATTATGTTCATAAAAATGTCTCAATGGACCCTTTTTGCACTTCTGCATTCGCAAAATGGATGTCATCATAGTTGGTTAATCTTAAGCGCTGATTGGGAAGTACAGTAATAACCTGGGCCGCTACAGTGTTTCCTATTTGCAATTACAAATTCTAAAAGAAAACGTCTGGATTTTTTTTTTGTGTTTCCATTTCCAAAAGATGCTGAACTTTTGTTCGAGTTTGTGGGTTCAGGCAATTAAATGTGAAGAAGATAACTTTTTTTTAAAAGAGGAAGCACTTTTGTCTGAGCAAACAGTATTTTCAAGATGAGGACTTACAGCAGTCGGTCACAAATGGAATTGTGAAACGCTTTTAAATCTGAGCTTTACAGTCACAGTTTCAATGGAATGATTACACATCACAAGCGTCATAAGAGTGTGACTGGGTTAGAAGTCAGATGGAGCGGGACATGGGTCTCTCCACTCCTTCACATCCTGTGTCGCCCCCCCATCAGGTATTAGTTTCACGAAGTATAACTCGCAGATTTGTTAACAGTGCCAACAGATTTGTAGATTGTTTCTTTCATGCAGTACATAAATATGTGCCTGCGGATTTAATGCACAACCTCTCAATAATAATTTATTTTTATTGAATTCCCTTCGTATTCATGCAGATAACCCTCGGAAAACAACTTGTAACGTCTCGGTTACTGTTGTAACCTCCGTTCCCCGAGGGAGGGAACGAGGCGTAGTGTCGAAGGAAGTGACACAAGGGGTCTTCTCGGACGCCGAATCGTACCTCTGAACGTAAGAAAAGGCTAATGTCAAGTTGGCAGACAGAATTTGCATGCCCCGCCCCGGACATACGGGTATAAGGGGAACCGGGGCAGCGAATGCCAGTCAGGATTTTGCACTGAGGAGCCGAAGGAAGAAGCACGGCCATTTACAGTGCTAGGTCTAGTGCCGTGGCAGGAGGGACACTACGTCTCGTTCCCTCCCTCGGGGAACGGAGGTTACAACAGTAACCGAGACGTTCCCCTTCTGTCACTCTCTCGACGTAGTGTCGAAGGAAGTGACACAAGGGGTCCATATAAAAACGCCACGCACTGACCGTGTGACGTGACTGTCGGAGCAGGGGCAAAGCAGGCTTATTGCGTGTTAGAGGCACCTGAACCGAATGCACGTCGCCCTCCCCAACGCCCCCTCAAAGAGTTTTAGCATATCCACCTTAGGTTTTCCCGCACCCCTGGGGGAAAAAGGTATTACATGCTAGCATGGGAGCAAGCCCAACAGCCGCGGCCTTCTCTCTCACTATGTCTCTCACATAGGATGTAGAGCGGCTGGGGCCCAACCTATGTCGGGGAAGGCGGTCATTCCCCGGGGGGGGGGGAGCAGGAGAGCCTGGGCAGTGCTGAGAGAAGACTCGAAGCATTAACCCTGCTCCACGCACCCGGCAGGGGGCGGCTTAGAGACTGAGGAAGAGGCCTAAGGAGGCGTCTTCAAAACTCATCGGCGCCGGTGTGCCGGGCGCTGAGGCAGAACCGGAGGCAAGGTAGATGTCCGGCCTGCAGATTTCCTATTCTTTCAGGAGGGGAAGACCCTGCAGAGGCCATACCCTGCCCAGTCAGGGGGAGGTAATGTATGGCAAATACACCACGAGGGTTGTGAAGCCAGACGTGGGAGACGGCGCGGTGGTAGGTCCAGCCTAATGAAGGGGGGACTCTACAGACACGGGGCCAAGGCAGTGGGGCTGCCTGAGGGAAACACGGGTCCGCCGAGAGGGGGACCGTACCATGGAGAATACATCACGGGGAGTTAGCCTGAAGAGGGAACTATGCCCGTGGAGCCCGACCCCAGTACAGAGCCCTAAGACTCGTACTGGGTCTGGCCACGAGTTGCTCTGCTGAATTCACGGGCCAGAAGGCTAGGGAGGAAAAAGCATCCAGGCAGCGACACTCAGTGGCTGACCTGGGATAGAAGGCGCACTGGATCACATTGGTGAAGGGCGCAAGATGCAAGCGGAACACCCGGTCGGTTGTGCCGCGTTACCGAGTTCTACCGGCTCGGACCTGACAAAACACGGGACGAGACCGACTCAACCCTTAGATTGTAAAATCTGGCAAAGGTATTGGGTGTTGCCCAGCCCGCTGCTCTGCAGATGTCTGCTAGGGAGGTGCCGTGGCTTAGTGCCCACGAGGATGCCACACTTCTAGTGGAGTGTGCTCGGACCTGCAGGGGGGCGGGCACGCCCTGGGCGTGATAGGCTAAGGCAATAGCATCAACGACCCAGTGGGCTAGCCTCTGTTTGGAGACGGCGCTCCCTTTCCGCCGTCCGCCAAAGCAGATAAAGAGCTGCTCAGAGTATCTAAAGCTCTGCGTGTGGTCCACATAGGTACGCAAAGCACGCACCGGACACAGCAACGAAAGGGCTGGGTCTGCCTCCTCCCGAGGCAGTGCTTGCAGGTTCACGACCTGGTCCCTGAAAGGGGTCGTGGGAACCTTGGGCACGTAGCCCGGTCGGGGTCTCAGTATAATGTGAGAAAGTGCCGGACCGAACTCCAGGCAAGAGTCGCTGACAGAGAACGCTTGCAGGTCTCCTACCCTCTTGATTGAGGCTAACGCGATCAGGAGGGCCGTCTTCAAGGAGAGGGCCTTGAGCTCGACTGAATCAAGCGGCTCAAATGGGGGTCTCTGAAGGCCCGAGAGGACCACTGAGAGATCCCAAGAGGGAAACAGGTTAGGCCGGGGACGATGTAGTCTCCGGGTGCCTTTCAGGAACCTGATAATCAAGTCGTGCTTACCAAGGGACTTGCCATCTACTGCGTCGTGGTGGGCTGCGATAGCAGCTACATACACCTTCAAGGTGGAGGGGGACAGCCTTCCCTCCAGTCTCTCCTGCAGGAATAGAAGCACTGACCGAACTGCGCATCTCTGTGGGTCTTTAGCCCGGGAAGAACACCAATTCGTGAACAAACGCCACTTTAGTGCGTAGAGTTGCCTGGCTGAGGGAGCTCTGGCTTGATTGATCGTATCTACGACAGCAGGTGGTAGATTTACTAGATCTTCCGCGTCCCGTCCAGGGGCCAGACATGGAGATTCCAGAGGTCTGGGCGCGGATGCCAGAGGGTGCCCCGTCCCTGAGAAAGAAGGTCTTTCCTCAGGGGGATTTTCCAGGGAGGGGCTGTCGTGAGGAGCATGAGTTCCGAAAACCAGGTGCGGGTGGGCCAGTAGGGGGCCACCAAGGCGACCTGCTCCTCATCCTCCCTGATCTTGCACAGCACCGATGCAAGAAGGCTCACTGGGGGAAATGCGTACTTGCGCAGCCCCCGGGGCCAGCTGTGTGCCAGCGCATCTGTCCCGAGGAGAGCGTCCGTCAGGGAATACCAGAGCGGGCAATGGGAGTTGTCCTGGGAGGCAAAGAGGTCTACCTGTGCCTTGCCGAATCTGTCCCAAATGAGCTGGACCACCTGGGGGTGGAGCCTCCACTCTCCGCTGGGCGAAATCCGCTGTCGTGTTGCGGTTGCCAGTGATGTGAGTGGCGAGCAGCGACCTGAGTCACGGCTGACTCCAGAGGAGGAGATGGCGGGCGAGTTGTGACATATGACGAGAGCGCACGCCGCCCTGGCGATTTATGTACGCTACCGTCGCGGTGCTGTCTGAACAAATCAGAACATGCTTGCCTCGGATAAGTGGAATAAACCTCCGTAGAGCAAGAATAACAGCCATCAACTCTAGGCAATTGATGTGCCAACGCTGCTGGGGACCTTTCCAGGTGCCCGCAGCAGCGTGCCCGTTGCACACGGCGCCCCAACCCAGTCGAGAGGCGTCTGTGGTTACCACGACGCGTCTGGACACCTGCTGCAAGGGAACGCCGGCCCGCAAGAAGCAGAGGTCTGTCCACGGGTTGAAAGTCTGACGGCAGGCGGGGGTGATTGCCACACGATGCGTGCCGTGGCGCCATGCCCATCTCGGGACTCGAGTCTGTAGCCAGTGCTGTAGTGGTCTCATATGCATCAACCCGAGCAGCGCGACTGCGGCTGAGGATGCCATATGCCCCAGGAGCCTCTGGAATTGTTTTAGAGGGACCACTGTGCCAGGCTTGAAACGAGCGAGGCACCTGAGCACTGACTGAGCGCGCTCGTTGGTGAGACGCGCTGTCATTGAGACCGAGTCTAACTCCATACCGAAAAAAGAGATGCTCTGAACCGGGGCGAGCTTGCTCTTTTCCCAGTTGACCTGAAGCCCTAGACGGCTAAGGTGCCTGAGCACCTGGTCCCTGTGAGCGCATAGTAACTCTCGAGAGTGGGCCAGAATAAGCCAGTTGTCGAAGTAGTTGAGTATGCGGATGCCCACTTCCCTTAGGGGGGCAAGAGCGGCCTCTGCGACCTTGGTGAAGACGCGAGGGGACAGGGACAGGCCGAAGGGGATGACCTTGTACTGATACGCCTGGCCGTCGAACGCGAACCGTAAGAAGGGTCGGTGTCATGGCAAAATAGAGACGTGGAAGTACGCGTCCTTCAGGTCTACCGCCGCGAACCAATCTAGCTGTCGAACGCAGGTGAGAATCTGCTTCTGCGTGAGCATTTTGAACGGGAGTCTGAGCAGGGCCCGGTTGAGAACTCGCAAGTCCAAGATTGGTCGCAACCCGCCGCTTTTTTTTTTTTTGGGTACGATGAAGTAAGGGCTGTAGAGACCCTTCTTCATCTCGGCTGGAGGGACGGGCTCTATCGCACCCTTGAAGAGCAGTGTAAAAATCTCTGCTTGTAAGGCACTGGCTTGTTGGCCGCGCACTAGAGTGGAGCGAATACCGCTGAAACGAGGCGGGAGCCGGGTGAACTGAATCGCGTAGCCGAGTCGGATGGTCCTGGCCAACCAGTGCGAGGGGTTGGGAAGCGTTAACCACGCGTCCAAACTCCGTGCGAGGGGGACTAAGGGGACGATCGCTTTTGACGTACCGGGCGGGGCTTCGCGGCAGGGGGGAGCAGGTAATAATGCGTGGGGAGGCAAAAGTGCGTCCTGAGGCTGAGGTGCTGAGAAAAGACTCAAAGACTCAAAGGCAGGGGGCGGGTTAGAGACTGAGGAAGAGGTCCAGAGAGGGCGTCTTCGAAACTCGTCAGCGCTGGCCTGCCGGGGTTGGACAGTCGCGGGGCCGGAGGCGAGAGAGCTGCGTCCGGGGAACCGGGACTGGAGAACTGCAAGGCCGGGGTGCCATGAGAACGGCGCACACCGGCTGAAAGGAAAACAAGGATTCTCTTCCCGGCCCTCCACCGGGGGACGGAGTGGTCTTGAAACCATCTCCGGAGCGAACATCCGACTGCCTGGGGTGTCCATCTCAGGAGCGCTTCGGAGCATTTCTGGTCCGAGAGGGGGTCCTGGAGACGGTGGGCGTACGCCGCCTGCGAGGTGCTCGACGCTGGGGCTGAGAGCTGGGCCCAGGTTGCGGAGCTACCTGTTGTTGCTTTCTCGTCGCAGGGGGGGACGCCCTCGGCGAGCAGGCGGGGCGTGGGCGCGCTGACTGGGTGACGCCGCGGCATGATGTGAGAAACTGTCCCCGTCTGCTTCCTCACCACCGAGAACTGCTGGGCAAAGTCGTCGATGGTGTCGCCGAAGAGGCCGAGCTGGGAGGCGGGGGCGTTGAGAAATCGTGACTTGTCAACGCCATGCATCTCGACCGTGTTCAGCCAGAGGTGGCGCTCCTGGACCACGAGTGTGGCCATCGTCCACCCGAGTGCCTGCGCCGTAACATTCGTAGCTCTGAGAGCGAGGTTGGAGCAGAGCGCAGTTACTGTAGCACATCGGGGTTGGAACTACCCAGGTGCAGGTCTTGCAGGGCGGAGGCGGCCCGTCCAGTGGTGCTGTAGACTTTTGAGGTCAGTGATGACGTCATTCAATCTTGCTTGAGTGAGCCAAGATTCTCATAGATCTTACTCCAGGATGGCTGCCATCTTAATATTAAATTAAGATTATGTAAAATCCCACTACTTCAAGATTCTTGGCTGTCTGCTTAACTGACTCCAAGATCAGTCAGACCAAGATCTTTTTAGATGGTTGAACACATGGGTCTTTCATTAACAAATAGGGTATGGAGTAACAGATTACATGTAAGGATTACGTATTTAAAATACTAAATATTAGTTACTGTATTCCACTACAGTTACAATTTAAATAGTTGGTAATCAGAATACAGTTACACTAAAAAAGTATTTTGATTACTGAAGAGATTAATTTGCATTTTATTATCATTTGTTTCATTTAATATTCAGCCTATTCAGTTAAAAAACATTTATCCATATAAATGATGTAATCCGAGGAACGTTTCAACAGCAGTGAAACACTTTCTTATGATTTGTTTCATTCATACGAGCTTTCATTCACACTGTTGTGTGTGAAATTTGAATATGACGTAACTGAGGAACTTTCCTTTTGGTGCTTAATAGAGTAGCTGCATCATGTTTCTACAGCGTAACAAAAAACATTTAGAAACGCTTTGACAGATGAAACATAAATACATGATTACATGCCTTGTCAATGTTTTTTTTTTGTTAGGGTAATGTTACAAGAAATGCTAACCAATATAGCCCTTAACATCATATTCTTTGAACAGAATCCACATACCATCAGAGAAGGATGTCATTGTGTACACTCAGTGTGGTTTTAACATTTAGAGCAGCAGGCTGAAGCTGCAAAAATAGTTAACCTTGTCTAAATTGTCATGTGAACATTTAGCTTTAGGCCAAAATGCTATTTCTTGCCTTTACAGGCATCTGTTACCAGGCGTGATTATATTTTATAATGAATTCTATTAAGAAAATTCACATTAGAGCATAACTTTTTTTTCTAGTAAGACCTTTGGTATTAGGGCAAAGATCTTATTCTTAATGGGAATTTAAATGTTGTTTTCTTGTTAATTCTTATGTCAAAATTCTTAAAACAAGATATATTTACTTGAGTAGCAAAACTGCATATTATATTTAGCCTTGTTTTCTTCCAGAGAATGTATTTTTACAGGGAAGTTTATTTTCTTACTATAACACACACACACACACACACACACACATATATACAGTGTATATATATACTTGTTTATAGTCAAAACAAGAGCAAAAAATCTGCCAGTGCTGAAAAAGAAATCCAAAGTATTTAGATTATGTTACTGACCTTGAGTAATCTAATGGAATATGTTACGAATGATAGTTAACAGCATGTATTATGTAATCTGTAGCGGAATACTTTTTAAATGTAACCTTCTCAACCCTGTTAACGAAGCACAAGTAATGTTTCACACATTTTAGCATTAATCAGATTTTTTATAATTTAGCTGTGTTCATAATTTACACATTTTCATGACCAGACATGTGCATGTTAAATAAATATGCAAGTTTTTCCTCTGTGTAGATTAGTTATTTGCAGTTGTATTCACAAGAGAACATGGATGACGTAATCCAAAATGTTCAAATGAGACACTGGCATTACATCTCATTATCAACAGCATTTTAGTACAATTCCAGATTTAGAAAAATGCATTTAGAATATAACACACAAAATATAGTTAATGTGTTTTGCATCTCTCACTATGGATGTCAGTTTTCTAAACTTCAAGGCAAATGCTAAGTGACTGTTAGAAGTTAGTGCGGTGTGTAGACATGAGGTGCCCAAACTGTTTCCTACGATGGGCCAAAAATCAAACATGATTTGAGGGCCATAGGCCGACAGTTGTCATTGCATTATATCAAACTGTATTAAATTAAAAGAGAAAAGTTGCAGTGTATTCCCTGCTGTATGATTTTTTAATGTGTGTGTGTGTATATATATATATATATATATATATATATATATATATATATATAAACATTACTCAACAATCTGCTCAACTAATGCAATGAAGAGCTCTGTCAATGGCAAATCAACTTTGGCCTGCGGGTCCTAGTTTGGGCATCTCTAGTGTAGACAGCTTTAACTTATCTCACACATATTGTCTAGTACTTCCCACATTTTCACACTCTCCAAAGTGAGACACATGGAATGTGACTGCCACCTCTGTGTTTCACTCTGCGTGATGCACTCTTGTTCGTCCCTCCTTGTTTACCACAAACTTTTCCAGGTCAAAAAGTACAAGACTAACTGTGAGGCTTCAAGATGGACAATTAGGGATTGCTCTTTTCTCTGTGTTTGGATTAAATTTTTTTGCTCTATTTGGGTTACATAACTGAAAATTGGTTTCCGGCACCTTTTACAAAGTTATAATGTGTACGTCACTATGCGGAGGTGCTGAGACAACACTTTATCCAAAAGAGCAGGGAATAATCAAACAGTATGAAACAAAGAATTGACTGTAACAAGTGACCTATCTAACTAGGTAAATACATTTTGATGACAGATTATCAAGAAAAATTGTTTGCATGGTTTCAGGGGCGTAGCCATATATTTTATACCATGATCAATGGAAACATGCTTCATGCTGCACTCCCTTCCCAATGTTCAAGCCAAATCTACACCCTTGCATGTTTGACTTTAAGTGATTTATTTGTGCCAGGATACAAACTAGCTTTGGTCAAAGATGAATTTCAAATCAGACCAGGATTATCACCTGTTTCTGTGTACTGTGACCTACGCTCCATCATCCAAATGAGAGGCCTTGTATAGCAATAAAAATGCAAATCCCCATAATGAGACTAAACTGGGCATGAATAAATAAAGCCATATCATAATGGTCAGCAGGCCTTCCACTTTGCTCCTGAGACCCTGGTCACTATTTGCTTATACACTGGGTTATACTGAACTGATAATTTTATCTGGCTGTAATGTGAATTAATCCACAAGGTTTGCCTCAAAAGAAAGAAAATGTGTGAGAGAATGAGAGTATGTTCATGTCACTAGACCTGAAATCCTCTCCCCCCCCAAATAAATGTCTGCTTACTCAATTTACTTAATTAAAATGAATTAACAAACACATTTCTTAAATTAAATTTCATTGTGTGCAATCAACTTAAATTTGTTAAAAAGACTTAATCCATTTGCGTGGGACTTCATGAGTCATTTACATTGACTATAAACAGATGTACCAGATAAACACATAACTGAAATGACCTTGTGGACTTTGTGGATCATTTATTAATCTAACATCGTCAGTCAATTAATTACATAGTTTATTTAATTTTTGAGTGCATGAAACAGTGTTTTCAATCCATTTTACTTCTGTAATGAGACATTTATGAGCAAAACAGGATATTTAATGAGAAATAATTTAGGGTTCTTGGGGAATTGATCGGCTTGTGAGAATTACTGTCTGTTCGATAGTTGAACGAAAGTCATTTCAGAGGCAAAACTATTTATTCAGTGTTAGAGAAGCTACTTAGAAACTGCTTTCCAAGCTACTCATAACTTAAAATAGCTTACCAGACTACAGTGAAACTACTCTTTTAAGTTAGTTAGTTACACTATAAGCTACTAGAGGTAGGCCGGTATATCGGTATTACTGGTTAATCAGTGGCGACAGGTGAAATAATATCACATGGTGATTTGCTGTATCGAAACTATATGAAATGTTCTTTCCCAGCTAACAATTTTATGTTCTAAGAACGTTTTCCTAACGTTAGTATTTGGTTGTGGGAACATGAAAATGTCCAGTTTTCTTAACATTAGTAGAACGTTTTTTAAGGTTAATAACGTTATTAGGATGTTCCATTAACGTTTTATATAATTTTTTTCCCCCCAAACCTTTAAATAATGTTAGCCAAAGTTGTTGGAACGTTCCCTGTTAGGTGGGTTGTCAGCATATACATAACACAGGTATCCTGCCTCTATACAATACTCCAGAAATCGATTTTTTTATTTTTTTTGAGAGAGAGAGCATCCTGATTGGTCTCTCTTTGCTAAGTAGACCTATCAGTTTTCTTTTTGGGCGGGCTTTACATTCAACCTCTCTCTCTATTTCATTGTCCATCTGTTCAGTTTTGTGTCCTGCAGCGCCATGGCAGAGTGTTCCAAAAAATAAAATAAAAAATGCACTTCACCCCAGACTACACTAAATTGTACCCCTGCCTAATAGGGGTCAAATATACCTTCCTGATTTTATTTTTTGCAGGGTGGGATGTCTGCATCTCCAACTTCAAATCTTGTGAATAATAATAAACCTTATTCCTCATTAAACCTCATCTGGTGAAATTATTCTATATATTTCAGTTTAAATGTATTTGGCTAATGTTTATGTAAACTTCTGATTTCAACTGTGTGTGTATATATACATTACTGTGCAAATGTCTAAGGCACTTAAGATGTTTCACCTAAACATTTGTCTTAAGATGGTTATTATATCTTCAGCTTAAATTTGTCAATAGGAAAAATACATTTTAGACTCCCAAACATTTCTTTTGCAAACAAAAAAGATTAGAATAGAAGAACAGGGCGCTCTGCAAGAAATGGCATTGCCCCCACAGAGCCCCCCACTGAACATCTTGTCAGTCTGAGATTACATGAAGAGACAGAAGCAATTGAGACAGCCTAGATAAATAGAAGAACTGTGGTGAATTCTCCAAGAAGAATGATGCATAGTGAGGATTTCTTCAAAAATAATGCCATAAATAGTTTTCACTTATCAATTAACATCATACAAAGTCCAGTAAACATAAAAAGTTAAATCAATATTTGGTGTGGCCACCTTTGTGGAACCCCAATTCCCCTAGGTACACCTGGACACAGTTTTTCTTGGTTGTTGGCAGAAAGGATGTTCCAAGCTTCTTGGAGAATTCACCACAGTTCTTCTATCTTTTTAGTCTCAATTGCTTCTGTCTCTTCATGTATTCTCAGACTGACACAATGTTCAGTGGTGGGCTCTGTGGGGGCAATGCCATCTCTTGCAGAGCGCCCTGTTCTTCTATTCTAATCTTTTGTATTTGCAAAAGTAATGTTTGTGAGTTTAAAATGTATTTTTCCAATTGACACTAAAGCTGAAGATACAAATAACCATGTTAAGACAAATGATTTTGTGAAACCTTTCATCTGGCTATATAAAGCTTAATTCGGTAAAAACCTAAATATAGAGCATTGTAACAGAGCCACATCTACGTAACCTCAAAATAACAGCACCTTGTTTTGGGCTTGTTTACAATTAAAAGTACCAACTCTCAGTTTTTTTCTGGTTATTATTTGGATTTTGGTTAAACAATCATCTACATCTATCTGTTGCCTCATGGGGATTCTTCAATCCTGTTTTTTTTAAATCAATAAAATGATAATATAAAACAAAATACACATGAAACAGGTATTGCTTACTGTAAAACAGTTCACGCTCAAGGGCAAGGAAGAGGCGAGAAACCGGCTTGACATACAAATAATATTTTAATGATAAACTCAAAAGACAAACACATAGGACGACGGACATGTCCTTAAGGATCTCTCTCTCTCGCACCGCCCTCCACGATCAGCCTTTATCCCTCTCGGTGGCTTGATTAGCCTAATACGGGACCGGGCGTGTTGAGTCACGACCCGGCCCCGCCCTCCACCGTGCCACATTCCTCCCTCGTTCTTTCAGGCTGGGGAGCCCCCGGCCTGACGTACACCCCCCCCCCCTCACTTTCCCCTGGGGGGGCACCTCCCGCGCAGTCTGCCGGGTCATCCCCATCAACCTGGACGAGGGAGGGGGCAAGGGGAGGGAAACAAAGTACAATTAAAATGTGGGGGGGATACTCTTGCAACATTCCCCCCCAAAACCACTACAATTTAAAAAGGAGAGGGAAAAGGCCAACGCAGAGCGGCAGCGAAAGAGAGAGGAGAGAGAGAGATAAAACAAAAAAAAACTGTACACACCGGTTCTCCGATACACCGTAGCTTGTTCCTCGGCCACTCCTCCACCCTCTAACGGACGACAGCCACGCCTCTCCAGGCGGATCCGAGGCAGTTCTCCAGCCCCTGGCGGACGGAACGCCCCGCCCCGTTCTCGGGGAGCCAAAGGGGACTCCCCCGCCCCTGGCAGCGGTTCTCTCGCTCCAGGCGGTCAGTCGCGTTCCCCTCCCCGCTTGCGGACGGCGGTCTCCAACTCCTCTGCGTTTCAGCGGCTGGTAGGGGTATCCTCCGCCCCTGGCAGTGGGGCTAGGAGCCTCGCGATCTGTGGCCGTTCCTCCGCGTCCAGGCGGCTGGGCTCCTCGTCCCCCGGCAGATGGCCGCGGCTGCTCCGTTGGGGTAGACGGTAGTGGCGAGAACTCTACTACGTCGTATCCCTCTTCCTTCCCGGGCTTTCGGCACCAATGTAAAACAGTTCACGCTCACGGGCAAGGAAGAGGCGAGAAACCGGCTTGACATACAAATAATATTTTAATGATAAACTCAAAAGAAAAACACATAGGACGACGGACATTTCCGTAAGGATCTCTCTCTCTCGCACCGCCCTCCGCGATCGGCCTTTATCCCTCTCGGTGGCTTGATTAGCCTAATACGGGACCGGGCGCATTGAGTCACGACCCAGCCCCGCCCTCCACCGTGCCACACTTACTAAGACAGATATCAGCATTTCACTTCGTCTAATTGTTTACTTGTCAGACTTGCAAACATGGCTTTTATTCTGCAGTGATATACAGGTTGAAGATTAGTCCATCTAGGTAACATTGGCTTATATAGGCATTAAAGTTAGACATTCAGGCCCCACTGAAAGAATCCCTTTTCAAGGAACACCCAGCTATTTTTTGCAAACCTGATTCAATAGAAAATTGTCAGCAGTCAATTTGTTAGTGAATGTTGATTATGGGGCTGTGAGTGTCCATTTTCCGGAATTGAATCAACCCATGAGAGTTTGTGGAACCAGACATAAATGTGATATAGGTGTTGCAATTAGTTTTGCAGCCAAGAGTTAGCAATTAGCCTGAGGAAGGATGTCTCTGTAGAACCCCAAAGCATACAAAATAAAGCAATCCCAGTTAAAGCTTGAATAATCTTTTATTTAAAGATAAAGCTTGGCAGTTAGTATACCCGACAGACCTTAGGTTTAAACCATGCCCTATTTAAGGGGGTGAGCTATTGTACTTGACATGACCCAGGGGATCTAAAAAGACAAGGTACTTTACTGTAGGTCAAATTGTTCTAAAGTTATAAGCATATATAGGAAATTATGCTTTTTTTTTTTTTTAACCAGATGTTGGCGCTGTCCCCAAACCTCAGGGCACTGTGGCAGTGATTTCCAAGTTTTGTTTAAATGCACCAAAGCATTGAAGAAATGCAGTTTTGCTTCCTGTTTGGTATCCTCACTCTCAATTTCATTGGTTTGTTAAGACCGACACATACTCCACACATGTATTTGAACGTTGATAGTAATTCTATTGCCACCTTAAAGGTTAAAGTTTGTTACTGCCACTGTACTGCAAGAACGTATGTTCAACCAGACCATTAGTTGGCAATGCCTTGGCCAAGCCCTCATATCTGCGTACACGTACTTGCATAAAGTATGTTTCTGGCCTTACAAACAAATGGTTTTTAAAATCAAAAATCTACACTGGAAATGACTGTTAGGTGAAGGTTAGACAACATCTTTATTTTTTATTGGTGTCTGTCAAATGAATGAGCATTGCTACATGATGCAACAGACACTTCCAATGTAGACATTATTATGGGAGCAAAGGTTTTGAAGCATCGTGACGCTCCCCTTGCATCCAATGTGACAGGCTGTGACTTTTGACTGCCATGTGCTTCTTAGACATGGGAGCTAAAGTTTGAAAAAGTATGTTTTTTTTTTCTGAAAATTAAAAATGGCTAAAAAACTAATTGGACAGAAATGGAAACTTGAAACATAAAACATCCCATGAATTTGTGGAGCCAGAAAATAAATGTGTTTTGGGTTTCAAATTCATTTTGCCTCCAGCTGAAAATCAACCTGAAGACACATCCAAACTAATAGGCTTTTGGTTGGAAAACATAAAATTTTCACCGAAAATGGAGCATTTTTAAATGCTTTCCATTTCGGCACACTTTGGAAAATGAAGTCGTTGGAAAACTGAAAATGGAATTTTCAAACCACAATGGATTAGAGTGGATGTGGCCTGAGTAAGAAATTCTCTGTAGAATAACCCTAAAGTACAAATTAGGCGACACAAAAGCTTGGCAGTTATATTAGTATACCTTACAGACATTAGCTCTAAACCTTGTCCTATTCTAAATCAGTACACATAAAGAGTTTGTCATTTGGGGGTCATGGCATGTCGTGGGGTTCCTCACAGCATCAACAGCAGAACCGCTGAGACCCATTATGAGCAGGCCCTGGACAGATGCTCTGCTTCCAGTACTTTACTGATGAAATGCCACATGTTTTATGGGTAGTAATTTAGTGGTGGACAGGGTCATAATGAGACTGCTGAGAACAAGACATCTGTGAGTGCAGTGTGTATGTGTGTGTGTGTGTGTGTTACAAATATGAAAGAGAGAGCAAAAGAAGAGCAAATTCACTAAACATTTGTGCCACTTTTGTGTGTGTGGGGTCTGCATCCTATTCACAAATAACCCACAATCTAGTTGCTTAATGCACTGAAATAGTCCTAAACTTTAGGACGCAGTTAGGGGTTTGTTAAATAGGGGTTTGTTTGAGCAAGCAGAAATGATTCAGTAAAGTGAATCAAAAGAATTGAAACATGTGAATTCACTTATTTAATTCTGTAAAATAAAGTTGAAGAAGCCGTTTTCGAAAGAGGGACAAAGTAGTCTTGATACTGTGTGTCTTAAGCCTGTCACTGGGCAGCATGGAAGATTCCCAAGACAGACTGCTGGGCAAATATGACGGAGAGAAGTGACTTGCGTTATCTACCTCAGTTATGCAATTTTTTACCCAAATTTTAAGGAATAGTTAAAGTGACTGGAGACAGTCAGACTCAAAGTAGGACAAAAAGTTAAGTACCATTAAGTACCATAAAGCAGACTAATCTCCAGTTTCTAGGAGAAATGTCCACAGAGTGCGCCTAATGTGAGATGTATTTTTTTGTAGTAAATGATGTAATACAGACAACAGGAATGTATATTTTTGAAATATTGTAAAAATGCAATCACGCTCACCATTGTTTTTGTGAACAGGATTACTTTTTGGTTCCCATGGGACCAGAAACTGTGTCTTGGAGGTTGCTCACTGTTGCTAGGGCTAGAGGGGATTGTTAACACTCGAAATTATGCAAAAATGTCTGATGGGGTGGTGCTTAATTCGTCAGTAATTCGTTAGAATGGTTTCAATTTCAGGGCACATGAACTTGGCATCATTTACATCAAACTAGGCACAACTGGGTCTTCACGAGCCAAGTTTGAAAGTACCCAACCCTTTTGTGTTTCACAGAAGAAATTAATGGGGGTTTGGAACAACATGAGGATCCCTTGTCCCTCCCATGTAGTTTGTGCAATTGTGCAAATTCATGTTCCTGTGACTCCTTAATTAAAGGTGCAGTATGTAAGATTCAGAAACCTTTATTATTAATGACACCTGTGGCTGTTAAGTGAACTGCAGGCAGATACCTGTTGCTCGTACTCGTGCACACACTCCATAGGGACGCAAGCGAGCTTCAACCAAAACAATGATGTAACGTACAAAGAGACTGAACGTGATTCACCGGCATCATGCTGACAGATGAGGTAGCATAATTAAAATTACAGTTATGATTGTTTTACTACAAAATTTGAGACTGTATATTATATTTGACTCTCCAGTGCTGGAGCAGGGCTAAAACAATGTGTGGATATAGGCCTGACTATGCAAGACTATGCACGGTGGCGCAGCGGTTAGCACTGTCGCCTCACAGCAAGAAGGTCGTGGGTTCAAACCGTGGGTTCAAACCTCCTTTCTGTGTGGAGTTTGCATGTTCTCCCCGTGTCTGCGTGGGTTCTCTCTGGGTGCTCCGGCTTCTTCCCACCATCCAAAGACATGCAGGCTAGATTAATTGGTGTCTCCAAAAATTGCCATGAGTGTGAGTGTGTGTCTGTCTATGTGTGGCCCTGCAATGAACTGGTGACCTGTCCAGGGTGTACCCTGCCTTTTGCCCAATGTTAGCTGGGATAGGCTCCAGCCCCCCGCGACCCTGTACAGGATAAGCGGTTGATGATGGATGGATGGATGGATACTTTGACTATATTTATACGATAGCCTATGTCTGCATTAGCTCGCTAGCTAGCTTTATCAATAGCTGATAGCTAAATTTGGTGGATAATGACAGTAGCTGTTTATGAAATAGACTGTACATTATAAATATGTTGACAATTCACTATTGATGTGATTCCATCACAACTGACATTTTGATATATCGATACACTATTGTTTTATAATAATAAAATGTAAGTATTTTCTTTATATCTAAGTTACGTTACACTAATGAATGGGTCTTTTTGCATTATCTTGAACATTGTCTAGCATTCATTTCACGTGTTATTGTAGTTTACCTTACTGAATAATTATAGTTTAACATTGTTTAGGTCAGTTACTGTGAATCAGCATACTTGACTTTTAGTATAAAGAGAAGATTGTTGAAATGATTTGAAAGTTACGAAGCAAGGCAGCTTGCAATTCGTCAGCAATCCTTATGGCACTATATTTCACATGCTTTGCTGTTATGTAAGCTTACCTGTCCAATAAGAAGAATTCCAATTCAGGGTCTGTTTTGATCCCCAAAACCGAACGAATGTCCCTCCAGGAATCAAATGCCCTCCGGATGTTCACACTAGTTTTCGCTTGACCACGATCAAGTTTCCGCTTAGCCAGACGGGATTCAGTAGATAAATGTGTTTTGTTTTTTTTGTTTTTTTGGCTCTGAGTTTTGTGTAGGAGTCGTTGTTGTGCTGGGACCCGGCCATTTGCTGGATTCCATCTCTAAGATAACGTTGCCTAGTGTTGCAGTTTGTTGACGCTGTTTATTAGTGGAAGAGAAGCACTAAGGCAAGACTCTTGGGAGCGCGCATAAACGTCACATCCTTTAAATTTTCCCGGCAAAAGCAACCCACTCCCTTCACATGAAAATCAGACTACAGGTTTTAATAGGCAACCTAGGAAGTCCTGGAAGGACTCATTATTTAAGTTGCATTATAAGCCGTTCACACATAACCCAAATATTACATGAAAATAGTTACATATTGCACCTTTAATCAATGATATTTTATTAATGTGAAAATGCGCCAATGGCACAAACAAGGTGTTATGTTCTATGTTAGTGTTAATGTTCATGGACTGTAATACTGATCCAGTCCGCTAGAAGCTTTGAGAGAGAAGGGTCTGGATGGGAAAAAAGGAGTGAAGAAGGGAGAAATAAAAAAAAGAAAAAAAGTTTGATGGAATAAATAACTGGTCCTCTCTTCTTGTTGATTTCTGCTGATTACGAGTCCCAACATTACAAATTTTGGCGACGAGGATGTCTGCATCCGTACCCATGCCTGCATGTTTTCTTCCGATGGTAGGGGAGCCTGCTATACCGTTTTCTACATGGAAGAAGATTTTCCAAAACTACTTGCTTGTCATCGGAGCGCGAGGTGACGCGTGGCCTGATGCTAGACTTCGTGCAGTTCTTTTACATTGTCTCGGTACGGAGGGCCAGAGACTTTTCTATACGTTGCCAAACGGAGGTACAACTTATGATGAGGCCATGGCGGCTCTTGATGCTCATTTCACGCCAAGAGTGAATGTTGTCGCTGCACGACATAAATTCAGACAACGCGCACAGCGCACAGATGAAACCGTAAGTCAGTATATAGCGGAGTTACGTCATCTGGCGGTGGATTGTCAGTTCGGAGGAATGGAGGACGAAATGCTGAGGGACCAATTGATTGAACGGGTTTTTCTGGCCGCGGTGAGAGACAGATTGTTACTCGAGCCTGAACTCACATTGGAACGCGCTTCTGCGTTAGCGTTGCAAGTCGAATCGGCAGTACAAAATGCTACACTTCTTTCAACTACTGGTTCATCTCCTGCCCAGGTTCAAGCCATTTCGAGGACAAAGGCCAGTTTCAAAAGAGGTAAACAAAAGTTTGAAAAAATGCCAGCGCAAACTGGAAAGCCACAGACTTCAATTAAAAGACGCTGTTTTCGCTGTGGATCAAATACTCACTTGGCCAACGCACACACTTGTCCTGCTGCGTCTGCCACATGTCATCAGTGTGGAAAGAAAGGACATTTTGCAAAGGTATGTAAATCTGCTACTGTCAAAGAAGTGATGGTGCCTGAACTGACTGTACTGTTTGTAAATCAGTCTCATGACAAAATTCACTGCCAAATACAGTTGGAAGCACCGAAAGGAAATAAAATACCACTTGAATTGATTGTTGATACAGGATCAAGTGTGTCCATACTTCCAGAGACCCTATTCAGGAAACACTTTGCAAATTGTGAATTGAAGGAACCTCAAGTGAGGTTAGTCACATACTCACGTGAACACTTACCAACCTTAGGCTGTTTCACTGGTTCTGTGTCGCATGATGGGGTTTCAACCATTGCAAATTTCTATGTGGTCAAAACGGGTTCACCACTTTTGGGCATGGACTTAATTAAAGCCTTAAACTGTCACATTGTAGGAGATAGGATGGTTACATTATCGGCTCCTGCTGGTTCACCTGTACTAGAAATATGTAATACAGCAGCCAGCTCACTGGGATGTGTCAAGGGATTTGTGCACAAAGTGCAAATTGATGAGTCTGTGAAACCAGTGCAGCACAAACTACGCAGATTACCACTGAGTGTACGGGAGGAGGTTTGCAAGGAAATTAATCGTTTGCTGAGAGACGGAATAATTGAAAAAATTGATGCTTCGCCATGGGTGTCACCAATCGTTGTAACCAGGAAAAAGTCTGGAGAAATTCGGGTGTGTGTGGATTTGAGAGAACCTAATCGAGCGGTAATTACTGACTGTTACCCACTGCCTCATATGGAGGATCTTTTCACAGAGCTCAGAGGTGCTACGGTGTTCTCTCAGATCGATTTGCAAAGCGCATACCATCAACTTCCTCTTCATGAGGAGAGTCAAAACTTGACTGCATTCATTACACATGATGGGTTATTCAAATTCACAAAGGTTCCTTTTGGGTTGGCTTCGGCGCCCTCCGCCTTTCAGAAAATGATGAAAACTGTACTTGAGGGTTTACCAGGAGTACAGAATTACTTAGATGATCTCATCGTGTACGGTCAAAACAAGGCCACCCACGACACCAACCTACGGGCAGTACTGACTCGTCTCACAGACCTTGGTCTGCAACTTAACATGAAGAAAAGTAAATTTGGCCAGAGCAGAATTCGGTATCTAGGCCATGACATCTCAAAAGAGGGACTTCATCCTAACCCTGACTCAGTTGAAGCCATTGCAAAGGCACCTGCACCAACTGACCTACCTTCATTACGGTCCTTCTTAGGTCTGACATCTTGGTTTAGCAAGTTCATCCCGAATTATGCGATGGTAGTAGACCCTCTGCGTGAGATACTCAGATCATCGCAGAATGGATTTACATGGACGGAAGCAGCTGAGACGAGTTTTCGAGAGCTAAAGCAGCTGTTAGTTCACAGCCCAGCTTTAGCTTTATTCGACCCCTCCTTACCAACTTTTGTGTCCACTGATGCTTCCGACTATGGCATTGGAGGTGTCATCACTCAATTGCACCCAGATCAGACAGAGCGTCCAATTGGATTTGCTTCTCGTACATTGACGCCAGCTGAAAGGAAATACAGTACAGTTGAAAAGGAAGCATTAGCGTGTGTCTGGACAGTAGAACGTTGGAGGACTTACCTTTGGGGCAGGAAGTTTACACTGAAGACTGACCACCAAGCACTGACCACATTACTGGCCACCAGAGGAATGAACAGAGCAGGAATGAGGATAGCGCGTTGGTCAGCTAGACTCCTTTGTTTCAACTACAAGCTGGAGTACAGACCAGGTAAAACAAATTGTGTCGCTGATTGTTTGTCACGCTTACCATTACCTGATTCAGATGCTGGTCCGGAAGAGGAATTAGGCCTTGTTGCAGAGATTTCTAAGGACCTTTCAAGAGCCATTCCTATGAAGGAACTCCTGGAAGCATGCAAATCTTGTCCAGAGTTGTCCAAGCTGCATGCCCAAATCACACAAGGCTGGCCTAAAACACAGACACAGATGGATCCAACGATCGGGGCATACTTTCAGATCAGGCATGAACTAGCTGTGGATGATAAATATATCTTGAGAGGGCAGAGACTAGTGGTGCCAGTCGCTTTGCGCTCTAAACTCATTCACTTAGCACACGAGGGGCACCAGGGAGTGGTACGAACTAAGCAACGGCTAAGAGACTTGTACTGGTGGCCTCGTATGGACTATGATGTGCATTCAACCATTGCTTCTTGTGCTGCCTGTCAGTCATGTGACAAAACTGCCCGAACGTGTCCAGCTCCCTTGCAGCCAGTGGATCTGCCTGACAGTCCATTTCAGAAAGTTGCAATAGATATTGTAGGACCTTTTGAGAGAGCCACCCAGGACTGTCGGTTTGCTATTACGATGGTGGATTATTATAGTAAGTGGCCGGAGGTTGCTTTTACCTCAAATGTCACAACCAACACCGTTACAAAGTTTCTAGCATCTGTGTTTGCGAGAGAAGGTAACCCACTCACCTTAGTCAGCGATAACGGTCCTCAGTTTACTTCTACTGCATTCGCTGAGTTCCTGGATGAAAGAGGGATAAAACACATTCGTTGCAGTGTTTACTGGCCTCAAGCGAACGGTGCTGTGGAGAGATGGAATCGTGTTTTAAAGAACTGCATCCAAGTAGCTGAAATGCAGCAACTTCCATGGAAACAAGCGGTCACAGATTTTCTCCTGAACTACCGAGCTACACCGCATGCAACCACAGGCATTTCACCTTTTGAACTGTTAAGAGGGAGGAAGATGCGCACAAAGCTAAACACTCTGTCCACCACAACAGCTCAGGATGAGAAAGTGAAAATGGGCATACGTGACCGTGTACAGCGGGTTCAGCAAAAGATGAAATGGTACACAGATAAGAAACGCGGAGCAAAGCCACCGCCCTTCAAGTGTGGAGATCGTGTACGTGTAAGAAAACCTATGCATGTACCGAAGGTGGGAAGGAAATTCACTGTTCCGATGGTTGTGAATAAGAAATTGGGACCAAGTACTTATGTCTTGAGTGATGGGAAAAAATGGAACGCGGCTCACTTGTCTCTGGTTCCAGAAAACACTCAAATTGAATTAGAGAATGCTCAGGTTTACCCTGGAACAGAGAATATTGTGAGTGAACCGGTTAAGAGCACACGGGCTAGACAGCCTCCTGTATGGTTAAAAGACTATGCTACAGAGTAAAGGAAAACTGGGAGGAAAAAATGTTCTAGTAGGGAAGTAATTGAAACATATGTTGAATGTGTTCATGTGTATTCATATGTTAGTTAATGGATATGCTATAAGATACAGAAGTAAATTTATAGGTTAAGGGTATAATTCATAAATGGATGGACATTGGTCTGAATAATCACTGGTAAGAGTCTTTCTTAAAAGAAAGGGGGGAATGTTATGTTCTATGTTAGTGTTAATGTTCATGGACTGTAATACTGATCCAGTCCGCTAGAAGCTTTGAGAGAGAAGGGTCTGGATGGGAAAAAAGGAGTGAAGAAGGGAGAAATAAAAAAAAGAAAAAAAGTTTGATGGAATAAATAACTGGTCCTCTCTTCTTGTTGATTTCTGCTGATTACGAGTCCCAACATTACACAAGGCATTCTTATTTATGTAATTTCTGATTTACATTTAGTAATTCACATTAAGTCATTTACATTTAGTCACTGAGCAGATGCCTTTATCCAAAGCAACTTACAAATGAGGAACATAGCAAGCAATATGTCATACAAAAGTCAACAATCTCTGCAGTATAACACTGTCAAGTTCTCAAAATGGCTGGAGCTGTATAGAAGCTAACATAGACAAAAAAGACAGCTTTCTGCTGCATTCTAGACCATCTGCAGCAGCTTAATCATTCTAGCTGGGAGGCCAGCCAACAGAACATTACAGTAGTCCAGTATTAAGATGACCAGAACTTGGACCAGGAGCTCTGCAGCATATTCAGACAGGAATACATCACTCCTTGGTACAGGGCTGTCCTGGTTAGCGTTAGTGTTGTTGAACCAAGATGAATGATGTCATTGTCAACAGACGGGTTGGCTGGGATCACGAGGAGTTCTGTCTTGGCCAGGTTGAGCTGATTGAAGTTTTAAGTAATAATGAAGTAATATTTATGACCAAAATCACTCAAACTAGTGTTTTGTGTGGTGGCAATATCCTTAGACACATGTACATGTACATACCCCCCCCCCCCCCCCCCCTTTTTTTATTAACCCCAGTGCTACTTTTATAAATGGTACAGTCCCATAACTTCTACGAACACATGAGCAAAATCTGTAAGTTAATAATTCAGGATATTAAAAAATCAATACAGTGGGTAAAACACTACATGGATGCAAGCGGTAACAGCAAACAATAGGTTATTTTTAGCAGACATTCTGACCTGCTTCCATATAAATTATATATGCTAATTTGCAGCTACCAATTAGCAATAAAATATGGTACATTTTGGTTAAACAATGAAATCTAAGGATGTTTAATCAGCCATACTTGAATTGAGTGAGAACAAATGCTGGATGAGGATCACATCTGGACTTTAATGGTTTACTGTCAATTAAGGACATGCAAATTGAAGTCCGCCAGTTCTCATAGTCAGTCCTTTGCTAATTATATAATCATTATCTCAAGTACAATAATGTAACAAGAGAGCAGAAAGAGAAAATGTTTGATTGTGATAATTATTGAAATTATTACATGAAGATATCACCTTCAAGAATACTTTATTCTCAACCAAAGGGGCCACACACATAGCCTTGAAACATAAAAGTAAACAAAGTTAGTGCACAGGGAAAGGAAAAACATTAACTTTTATTTACCAAGAACACTTCCCTTTACAGAATAAAGAGTATATATTGTTTATGGATGGGTCATAAAAAAGTTTACGTTATCATGATCAGGGCTGGAAAGATCAACTGGAAATAGAGTGCGGTAAGTGATGTAGCTCAGTTTTTAGCACATCAATTAACCATAAATCAAATTAGTGTTCTTGCTTCTGCCATGAAATTACTATTTTTGAAATTTAGCAACTCGAAGCAAGCTGAAAAGCTATGCTTTTCCATTAATTTGTTCTTTACTATATATATATATATATATATATACTGTATATAATTTTTATTTATTGTTTTTTATTGTTTTTGTGTTTAGATTAAAAAATAAATATATGTAACATTTTATAATTATCATCATGTCTTTTAGCTTTCAAGCCATCTTTATGCTATAGTGTACGCATAAATGATGACCAAATTAACTTTTAGCAAAGATTCACATTTATAATGTATTTTCTTTTGCAGGAAAAATAGGATTATAAAATGACACACACCAGATTCGAACCAGCTACATGATATCAATAGC
The DNA here is from genome assembly GCA_032164185.1 of Moxostoma hubbsi. Taxonomy (NCBI): domain Eukaryota; kingdom Metazoa; phylum Chordata; class Actinopteri; order Cypriniformes; family Catostomidae; genus Moxostoma; species Moxostoma hubbsi. The sequence continues at coordinate 12,171,688 of JAVLUX010000049.1, read as the reverse complement.
TACATATTGCATACATGTGCACTATCCACTGCAACACACCTCCTACCTCAGTTATAGTACTGACTTGTGAAAAATGTTGTGTAACGGGAGCCAGCTGGTAAATAGCTGTATAGTGTATAAACCTCACTCTCCCACGCCGGAGATGTCGGTTCGAGTCCCATTCGGAGCGGGGGCGAGAAGGACTGGCGACAGTGGTGCCGTGACCCAGATTGGGAGTGAGGTTTAGGGGGTGAGTGTAACGGGAGCCAGCTGGTAAATAGCTGTGCAGTGTATAAACCTCACTCTCCTGACGTCAAGAGGTGCACTAGTGAATGACACTATGGGCTGTAGCCTTTAGCCACCTCGTTAGTGCACCTGCCTCCCACGCAGGAGACGTCGGTTCGAGTCGGAGCGGGGAGGAGAAGGACTGGCAACAGTTGCATAGAGAGGATGTCTTCAAAATAATGGCATAAATAGTTTTCATTAATCACTTAATGTCATACAAAGTCCAGTAAACATAAAAAAGCTAAATCAATATTTGGTGTGGCCACCTTTGCCTTCAAAACAGCCCCAATTATGATAGGCACACCTGGACACAGTTTTTCTTGATTGTTGGCAGATAGGTTGATCCAAGCTGCTTGGAGAATTCACCACAGTTCTTCTATCTATTTAGGCTGTCTCAATTGCTTCTGTCTCTTCATGTATTCTCAGATTGACATGATGTTCAGTGGGGGGGCTCTGTGGGGGCAATGCCATCTCTTACAGAGCGCCCTGTTCTTCGATTCTAATTTTTTCTATTTGCAAAAGTAATGTTTGGGAGTCTAAAATGTATTTTTTCCTATTGACACACTAAAGCTGAAGATATAAATAACCATCTGAAGACAAATGTTTTTGTGAAGCATCTTAAATGCCTAAAACTTTTGCACAGTGCTGTATATTGTAATACACATGAACTACTGAGTTATTAAGTATTAGATATTTTTTTTAAATTATTTAGATAAAGTTCTAGCTTCTAGAGGCTTTGAAAGCAAGATCTATCCACTCTCTCTAGTGGTTCCTCAGTCCTTTTCCAAAAGGGTAATTGATAGGCCTCCTCTTACAAGAGACACTGGAGAGATTTCCAAAAATCCTTTATAACCCAGCCCCTAAAAGACAACCTCATTTATATTTTATTGAAGCTAAAAGTTTAACCACTGCAAAATGAGTAACTCCACCCCATTTACATGAATTATTGATGTTACTTAAGCCTGTTGTAGAGACTCATCACACTGACCTTGCTAACAGTCTTGTAACAATGAAAAGCTGACTGTTGTTATCCCTTTCATAACCTGCTTTTTCAAGAACACTAAAATCAATATGTCTGAATTTTAACTACATTTTTGAGCAAAGCCACTTAACATTTATCATGAAATAATAATAAAAAAGCATTCTAACTACATAAGCATGTAATTCCGGTTCTGTTTACTCTATCTCCCAGCAACAAGACTTATTTCATTCCACTTGATGGCAGCAAGTACTAGGAAAAATACATTTGAATCTATCACCTTCCTTCACAATATATAAATCTGAAATGTAGGTGGCACTCTAACACAGCTCAGTACTTACACCATAGACATCCAGTTAATTTTGAATCACATGCATGTTTCCCACTGTTTCATCATATATCTCGGCCTCTGAATGGACTAGAAGCCAAATCTAGGGGTTGTTGTAAACATTTAATTATCAATAGTTGATAACATATTTTGCTAATGATTTGTTTATAATGCAGTGTATGTGCGGTCACATTCCTGAGAATGATAGCTTTCATTTGATTTATGACTTGTCTATTTAAGTGCTATGAGAAAAACTTTTATTTTCATATGCATTTTTCTATGTCGTCACTTCTAGGTGGTGCTCATTTGTGATGCAAAGTTTTTAAGGTTTTATTTTGTTATTTTACACAACATAAATGCAAAGGTAATCGTATTCTCTGAAAAGACAGGATTCTAAGCTTTTAAATGATACCACATATCCCTGACTTCTCTATCCCTGGGAACTTTAACGTTTAAAGCATAAACTTAATAAAAAATATTAAAGTTTAAAGCATAAACTTAATTCAAAATATAGTGCGTGCAAAACTTTGTTTTGTAGATAATTTCAACCTTAGTTAGCTGTGCTGTCTATTTATTTTTTTGATGTAAACTTTATTCTTTTTAAGACATTTAAAATATAAAAAATCTTGCATTGACTTGCACTGATGGAATATGCTACATTCACAATCGAAAGTGTTGTTTACTCTAAACTTTGAGCTTTATTTACTCCTTTTCATTTATGCGCGGATAAAGTAGAGCAGAACACAAGCTCATGCAAAGAAGATTTTTCTTCTACTATGTTTAAAGTTCAATGTTAAATGCCACTGATTGGCAAAGAACACGCATTTCAAGCTGTAGGTTTTGTAGTATTGTAGGAAAGTGGAGTAAATGGTATATTTTAACATTTATTATTATTTGTTGTATTTGGGATGTATTATGTAATGAAAAAACCTAGATCATATCCTGTTGCCCATGTTCGTTGTGGTGTGATTTCTGAAGAAATTTGATATTCTCAAGCTTAGTGTGATCACTTCTTAACCAACTGTGATGATGTCATTGCAAAATTTGCATATTTGATCTTCTTTCTTACATCTATTTAACCATTTATATACTCTATTTATATAGATAGTGTGGAGTATCAAAACAATGGCAGAGATTAAGGCTCTGAAGAGGCATTTAATTTACATTTATGCATTTGGCAGATGCTTTTATTCAAAGCGACTTACAGTGCACTTATTACAGGGACAATCCCCCGGAGCAACCTGGAGTTAAGTGTCTTGCTCAAGGACACAATGGTGGTGGCTGTGGGGATCAAACCTACAACCTTCTGCTTAACAGTTATGTGCTCTAGCCACTACGCTACCACCACTCCGACAGCACCAGATACTAAACTCCAACTCCATAGGCTTCTTTAAATTGCAAGCACTAGAATTTTTTTTCATGAAATTGAAATATAGTTTACTTTTAAAGTTGTGCAACAATAGAATGCTAATACTGAAACTCACTCACAAAAGTACAGTCAATACTGTCTCCAAAGGAACCAATTCAAATCATTTTAATGCTTTTTACTATTTGTTGTTACAACATACCTTAACAACTTAACTTTAAAATCGTGTAAATCGGACCATGCAAAATGCATCATGTTTTCTGACACATGGCAAAATATGTGAAGACAATTTTTTTAAACATGCATGGCTCAAAATCAAGCTGCATTTTTTATAGCCCAGATCTATAAAAAACATACAGTATACTGTACAAATTTACAATTAAATTACCACAGCTGAGAGACTAGATATAATCACTTTTTGCGGTTCACCCTTATGACTCATCAGAGCTTTGAGAAACTTCAAACAAGTGCACATTGAACAATAAGAAAGGAAATACTCATTTATCCTCTCATTTCTGAAATGAAAGCTGTGGAAAGCCATTTTCACAAAACGCCCCCAGCCAAGCGTTCACTCACCTTTGCACCTACGCTGCACTGATTCTGAAAAATTGACAGATAGCTCTTTATATTTAGTTTGACGTTAATGATTCAATAGGTTTGTGTTGTTCTCGTTTTCTGTGTCCTTGTTTTTCTCACTTTGCTGTATGGTACTATTTCGACATTTCATTGGCCTTAACTGTTGAGGCAGAAAGTAATTCAACCTTGCAGTTCCTTTTTTCATATCTCTCTTTTGTTATTGATGTTTTTTCTTGTAACTTTCCTTTTAGTGTTACTGGACAGTTACTGGGGGACATATATAATGGAACTAATTATATACTTGATCCAGATTAAAAGAAAGTTGTTTCCACAGCAACAGGAGCCCAGCAGACAGACAAGATATGCAGCATCACTCTCAGGGACATGAGATCCCTGACTAGTTCATTATTCCTCACTTTACATGGAAAATTACTCAAACTTTTCTTTATGAGCAAATGCGAGTTTGTTTTATCTGGCTGTTGTGATTTGAAATCAAGCAGTGTCTAAAAAACAGTTTTATTACAAGAGACAAAAATATACACGATTATTTTACTATGGTAACCATATATGGGAAGGCTGTGGTATGCAAAATATCACCAATCAAGGACTACTATCTTTAGCTAAGTCATGTTTAGGGGCCCAGGATGTGTACTTCATTGTAAGCTGTCTCTTAAGCATCTTAAAGTCAACATGAAACAGCATTCACAACCAATGTTAGGTTAATTAATCACATTAATAATGACTTTTAAACAGAGCTGGACGATAAAACAATATTAATATTTATCTGAACAAAGACATTTTCGTTATCCATGATAAACCTTTGAGTAATTTTTGATATTTTGCCTGTGTTCTATATCTAGACGATAGGATCAGGTAAGTCTTGTTAAAAACGCAAACAGTTAACTGAATCACAGTCATGAAGTCAGCCTTTTAAGGGCTACATAGCCCTGCTGTCATGGAAACCAGTAATTAGGCTCTGCAGCCGCTTGCTAGCTAGCTATCTGGCTAATATGATATTGTTGTGGACAAGACAGCTGATAATGCAATACCACTATTGACTGAACACAACAGTAACTGCGTTTATTCATTCATTGCTATTATGCTATGTTTTTTCATGATCCATAGTATTGTCACTGGCAAGAAACAGTTTCTTCTTGTTGTGATGTTATTGGGGTTGGGCAATTCAGTTCATGGTGCATTACCGCCACCTACTGAGCTGGAGTGTTATTAGAAAGTCTTTCAGTGGAGTCAAACGTCAGCTGAAGACGATGAAATTGCCAGAATTTCTTCGAAAAGAGGTCACACAAACCTTATGTAGGACTAAATCCTAAATTGAGCATACTTTGAAGGTAGCTTACCCACTGAGGTTTACATGTAAAAAAACAAACAAAGTTATGTTTACATTCATTCTTGAGGTCTAGCAAACATGTGGATTGCGTTTCCTCCACCATTAATATATGAAATGTATATTGTGATGAATATCAATATTAAATTATATGAAAAAAAGAATCGTGATACTATTTTTGGCCATATTGCCCAGCCCTAACTTTAAGTTACTTTCTATAACACCTTTCACAGAAAAGTTTTAGTTTTTCATTTCAATTCAAAATAATGTCTATTGTCTATCCTACTTGTCTATTGACATTCAGTCATTGACATTATGTCATTCACTCAAACACACATTTCTTCCTTACAATGACTCATTATAGGGCACAATCCCTTCAGACTGCAACAAATAGTGAGCAACCTAAAGGTGACAGCTTTAGATTTTTTATTATAATAATTTTTGTATGGTTAAAATCTATGGCTATAGATTAAAAAAATTAAAACATAAAATCACAATTAATATAATGATTTCCAACCAGTCAGTCTTTAAGAAGCAGAATGAAAAAGTAATCATGTCAAATTCATGTCTAATTATTTTTACATTTTTGAAACTTTGTGGCCCCTTAATTCAAAAAGTCCTGGTCTGCACGACATGGACTGTAGTTACATATTGGTGAATAACTCCTTAAATTGTGTTCTGTTCCTTACTCAAAGCATCATGTTGTTTCAGACAAGTTGTATGGGCTACTTTTATGGTGTATTTTTATTTTCTATTTAATTTTGACTTTAAACAAAGAGTCATGTCTCATGTGATTGTTTTAAGTTTAGCTTTTTTAATTATTACTGTGAGTTATGAATTGCATACGCACTGACAATGACTGATATATCATATGCTCCCTCTGTGCAAATGACTGAAACAGGCTTTCCATTTAAATTATGAAAAAAGAATCAATCTCATTCAAATTAAAAGCATAACCATCTGCCCCCGCTACCCTCTTGAAAGTAATTACCTCACGGTATTTGCTTACAGTGTAATATGTTTTGATCTCAAAAGATGTCCTCCAATTGTTTAATTTCATGCAAATATATTCTCCTCGTGTTCACAAAGATGGTTTTTGGTGCAGTACAAGACAGACAAGTGCAAGATATCTGTACCAGCGCGCAGCAACAAAAGACCAGACACAGAACGTAGACAAAGAGTAATTTATTTTAATCAAAATGTATAAAGTCTGGCGTTTGTTTCTGGATAATGTGATGACTGATGCAAAAACCTGCAACGTGAACAAGCAGGCTGCACTAATTAATACTAGCCCGCATCTCTTAAGTATGTCTTAGTTTTTAAAGGTGAAGTATAATGTTTTTATTTTTATGTTAAACAGGAACAGTTTACCCAAAAACAAAAATTCTGTAATAATGTACTCACCCTCATGTTGTTCCAAACCCATATGCCTTTCTTTGTTATGCAGACCTTTGTTATGCTTTTTTGATAGTCTGAAGATTTTCCTGATGATTATCGATATATCTGGATTTTTTTTTCAGATATAAATAAGGCTCCTCACTGCACAAACATCTTCATCGTTTTAAAAATATTTCTCAACACAACTTTGGTAAAGTGTGAGTGGCAGGGTTATCTCTGCCTTTGTAACTCTGGACTGCCATCATTCTGTAATGTGTTCGTGATATGCCGCGACCAGCTTTAGTAAATTTTATGTCGACATTGAATGGAATGCAACTGGCAGTGAATTGAAAGCACACAAATTAGTCTAATTTAATTGTGCGCTGATGTTAATATATTGATGCCTCAAAAATGTATTGATAAAATAATGTGCCAATTAATAATCAATATTTTATTACATCACTACAGAACAAAAAAAGAAAATGTTTTAATGAATATTGCGAATTATAGCATATTATGCTATGCTATTATAGCGAAGATATGAATATTTAATATCTTTTTAATAAAATGGCAATTGATAGTGCCTCAATTTAAAGATTAAAAAAGGATCCAAAAGTAGCCCATCATAAAAGTTGTCTATGTGACTCCTGCATCATATCCCAAGTATTTTGATGGTGGGGGGATATTTGAGGAAATTTAATTTTTAAAAAAAATTAAGTTATACTCTTCACCTTTAAAGACAAAGGATGGTGATGAATAAAATGCCAAGACTGATTTAACAGCACCCAACTCCGACTGCAGAGGGCAAAGTCTGAAGAGCCGCTTAAAGGGCTAAGGGATGAGTGTGTTAGTAAGATGTGTGTGTGCATTGTGGAAGTCAGGATTAATCTGAAGGGAGTCCATAGAACTGATGTGGTGCGAATCAAAGCCCAGAAGAAATCCTCCCCCAAGATGTGGACAGAGACTGAGGAATCCTCCAGAGGAACAGGGTTTAAGGACAAGTGAAGGCAAACGAGAAGGTAACCCCACCTCTACAGACAGGCAACCAACTGACACACGATCAAGCACCAACTACACAAGAGAGCACAGTTAACACCCGACAGAAAACAATAAACTGGCAAAGAAAGAGGGGAAACACAAGGAATAAGTAGTTCTACCAGAAAGACTCGGGAGAATAATGCTGAAACAATTAACCATTTATTGACAGCTCGGCAAACAATATAATGATAAAGTTCTTTGGCGTAGGCCCCGTCCATAGCTCGCAATCCGGGGGTCCGGACTCTGCATTTCCTACCTGGCGATGGAGGCAGGGGCGCAGCCGACCTCCAAAGAAGGTGGAAGAATAATTCCACCGGGATGGGACCCACCCCCAAAGAACGGTAAAGAGAAGTATACCCACCGGTCGTGTGTCCTGGAGAGCCTAAACATGGAGAGAGAAGAGAGTTAATAATGAGCATGACATAACACCTTTAAGGCCAATAGCTAATTAGTAAGAGGTGACTTCATTATAAGAAGACAAGAATAATGCATTTATGCATTTAAAATTCTGCTGCTGTATATACATTAAGCATTTATCTGTTGCTGACGCTTTCATACAAGCGACTTTTGATAAGTTTTGGGACGCACTACGACTGATCAATCAGTTTATCCCTGAGAACGAGTCGAAGGGAAGCGAGCATTAAGGAATAGAGATATAACTGTGAATTAGGCTAATATAGTATATGGAGAGTCAATGGAAGCAAGCCTTTATAGACCACACAAAGACAAGGCCACACAGAGACAAGGCCGCGATGGACCACACAGAACCGGGCCACCTGGCCGCACAGGACGAGGCCACCTTAGGCCACACGGAACAAGGCCACCTTGGACCACACAGAGCCAGGCCACCTTGGGCCACACAGAACCGGCCATAATGACCACAGAGCGGAGCCACGCTGGGCCACATGGCCTTGCTAGAACACAGAGACAAGGCCACACGGCCTTAGTAGACCACGAACGAAAGCGTCAGCATCTGCGAACTCAGACATGTGTAAGTACCCATCTTTTATACCGCAAGTGTTAGAATGTGATTGGATAGATGAGAAGGTAATGTGTGACGTAACAATTGAGTCTTCCTGGCAGAACTTATGCAAAAGCTTCCATGGAGTGCAATCAGAGTGAAGCAGGTGAAATAGGTGAATAAATCATTGCCGTGATCAGCGCCTGCCCAAGAATGATCAACGTTCCCATGGAAACGCTGATCACGCATGCCGGCTCCACCTGTGAGACACGAGGGAGAGAGAAAAACAAACAACAGAATGAGCCGGAACCATGACACACATCTCTTTTTCATTCATAGCACTGCTCATCTTGGTTCTGGGCATGCCTTAGGTGCTTGTTGAAGCTCTGAGGAACCTTGAAACTCCAGACTTCATTTGTATCAAACAAATCAGTTTGTTCTGGTTATTAAGGACACATTTGTAATAAACAGTGTCTCAGGTTTTGAGCAGCTTTGAGATTTCACACTCAAGCATATGTTTTAAGAATTATCTAACAGCTGGATGACACCCGACTCAAAACATTATTCCTTTATATGACAGTATTCCTTTATAGTTCCTTTAAAGTTAAATCTATGTGTGTATTTTTTATGCTAAAATACATTCTGTAATCCCAATTTAATATTCAAAGACAGATATATAGTAAGTAAATCAGATTTATATTAGAGATAGACCAATATAATGGTTTTAGCAATTAATAGATACTGATAGTTGCTTTTTGTAACTGTTAGCTATTGACCAAATCCTCTGCCGATAGTTGCTGATAGTTTTTTTTTTTTTATCTGGTGAAATATACATATATATATATATGTATATTTATATATATATATGTAATATATATATATATACACAGTACAGTGCAAAAGTTTTAGGCACTTGTGAATACTGTTGCATAGTGAGGATGTGTTCAAAAATAATGCCATATATAGTTTTCATATATCAAATAACGTCATACAAGATGCAGTAAACATAAAACAAGCTAAATCAATATTTGGTGTGACCACCTATGCCTTCAAAACATGATAGGGACACCTGGCAGATAGAATGTTCCAAGCATCTTGCATCGCCACAGTTCTTCTATCTGTTTAGGCTGTCTCCATTTCTTCCATCTCTTCATGTAATCCCAGACTGACTCGATGTTCAGTGGAGGGCACTGTTGGGGTCATGCCATCTGTTGTAGGGTTCCCTGTTCTTCTTTTCTGTTCTTTTGTATTTGCATTAGGAATGTATATATTTCCTATTGACATACTAAAGGTGAAGAAATAATAACCATCTTAAGACAAATGATTTTGTGAAACATCTTATGTGCCTAACACTTTTGCACAGTGCTGTATGTGTATATATATATATATAGATATACACTCACCTAAAGGATTATTAGGAACACCTGTTCAATTTCTCATTAATGCAATTATCTAATCAACCAATCACATGGCAGTTGCTTCAATGCATTTAGGGGTGTGGTCCTGGTCAAGACAATCTCCTGAACTCCAAACTGAATGTCAGAATGGGAAAGAAAGGGGATTTAAGCAATTTTGAGTGTGGCATGGTTGTTGGTGCCAGACGGGCCAGTCTGAGTATTTCACAATCTGCTCAGTTACAGGCATTTTCACGCACAACCATTTCTAGGGTTTACAAAGAATGGTGTGAAAAGGGAAAAACATCCAGTATGCGGCAGTCCTGTGGGCGAAAATGCCTTGTTGATGCTAGAGGTCAGAGGAGAATGGGCCGACTGATTCAAGCTGATAGAAGAGCAACTTTGACTGAAATAACCACTCGTTACAACCGAGGTATGCAGCAAAGCATTTGTGAAGCCACAACACGCACAACCTTGAGGCGGATGGGCTACAACAGCAGAAGACCCCACCGGGTACCACTCATCTCCACTACAAATAGGAAAAAGAGGCTACAATTTGCAAGAGCTCACCAAAATTGGACAGTTGAAGACTGGAAAAATGTTGCCTGGTCTGATGAGTCTCGATTTCTGTTGAGACATTCAGATGGTAGAGTCAGAATTTGGCGTAAACAGAATGAGAACATGGATCCATCATGCTTTGTTACCACTGTGCAGGCTGGTGGTGGTGGTGTAATGGTGTGGGGGATGTTTTCTTGGCACACTTTAGGCCCCTTAGTGCCTTAGTACCTGAGCATTGTTTCTGACCATGTCCATCCCTTTATGGCCATCATGTACCCATCCTCTGATGGCTACTACCAGCAGGATAATGCACCATGTCACAAAGCTCGAATCATTTCAAATTGGTTTCTTGAACATGACAATGAGTTCACTGTACTAAAATGGCCCCCACAGTCACCAGATCTCAACCCAATAGAGCATTTTTGGGATGTGGTGGAACAGGAGCTTTGTGCCCTGGATGTGCATCCCACAAATCTCCATCAACTGCAAGATGCTATCCTATCAATATGGGCCAACATTTCTAAAGAATGCTTTCAGCACCTTGTTGAATCAATGCCACGTAGAATTAAGGCAGTTCTGAAGGCGAAAGGGTGTCAAACACAGTATTAGTATGGTGTTCCTAATAATCCTTTAGGTGAGTGTATGTCATGGTTACTGTTGTAACCTCTGTTCGAAGGAACGAGACATTATGTCGAATGAAGTGACACAAGGGGTCTTCCTGGGATGCCAAATGTACCTCTGAACCTGAGAAAAGGCCAATGTCAAGTTGGCAGACAGAATTTTCATGCTCCGTCCCAGACATACGGGATTTTGCACTGACGAGCCGAAAATAAGTTTCAGCCATTTACAGTGACGTTCCCCTTCTGTCATTCACCCGACGTTGTGTCGAATGAAGTGACACAAGGGGTCCCATATAAAAACACCATGCACTGACCGTGTTACATGAACTGCCGAGACAGGTGCAAGCAGGCTACTGCGTGCTAGAGGCAACTGTGTCAGCTGCACGTAGCACTCCCCAACGCCCCCAAAGAGGTGTCACATACAGACCGGACACAGCAACGAGAAGCTTGCTTGCAGGCTCATGACCTGGTCATGACCTAGTCCCCTGAAGGGGGTCGTAGGAACCTTGGGCATGAAGTCTGGTTGCGGCCTCGGGCTGACTGAGAGGACCACAGAGAGATCCCAGGAGGGGAATAGGTTAGGCCAGGGAGGGTTCAGTCTCTGGGCGCCTTTCAGGAATCTGATAATCAAGTCATGCTTAACTACAGATTTCTAATGTGTCACGGTGGGCTGCGATAGCAGCTACATACACCTTCAAGGTGGAGGGGAACAGCCTCCCCTCCAGCCTCTCCTGAAGGAATGTAAGCACTGACCAAACTGCGCACCTCTGCGGGTCATTGTCTCGAGAAGAACACCAATTCGCGAACAAGCGCCACTTTAGGGCGTAAAGTTGCCTGGTGGAGGGAGATCTGGCTTGGTTGATCGTGTCTACGACTGCAGGTTGTAGATCCACTAGATCTTCCACATCCCGTCCAGGGGCCAGATGTGGAGGTTCCAGAGGTCTGGGTGCGGATGCCAGTTGGATTAGTTGGAGAAACCTGTAGGGCAAGAGATACAGCCAACAACCCTAGGCAGTTGGTGAGCCAACGCTGCTGGGGTCCTGTCCAGAGGCCAGTGGCAGCATGCCCGTTGCACACGGCACAGGGGGACGTCCTCTGGGGCGCGCTGGGCGCAGCCAAAAACTGCTGGGCGAATTCATCGACGGTGTCGCCGAAGAGGCCAAGCTGGGAGACGAGGGCATTGAGAAAGCGTGCCTTGTCATCTTGACCATGTTCAGCCAGAGGTGACACTCCTGGTCAACGAGAGTGGCCATCGCCCACCCAAGTGCCCGCGCTGTGACCTTCATGGCTCTGAGAGCGAGGTCGGTGGCATAGCACAGTTCCTGCAGCACATCGGGGTTGGAACTACCCAGGTGCAGATCTTTGAGTGCCTTGGCTTGGTGAACTTGCAGGAGAGCCATGGCATACAGGGCGGAGGCGGCCTGTCCGGTGGCGCTGTAGACTTTTGAAGTCAGTGATGACGTCATTCTACAGGCTCTGGAGGGGAGTACCGAGCGGTCCCGCCAGGTGGCGGCGTTCTCTGGACACAAGTGGATCGCATTTCCAGGAAGAACGGAACCGGTGGTGGGCGTGCCTATGAGCACCTTCCTAACCCGAGGAACCGACCGAGTAGCTGTGAGGGGGGTACGGAGTTTTCAAGTCCAGCCTCATGTTCACGGCGACCCGGGAAAGCACAGCGGACATCAGACCCGAATGTGGCAGCCCAGATGAGTCATCAGCATCTGACGCCGCTGTGATGTTCTCCGATGCAGCGCGATGTCGTCATCCAATTCAGGGGGCTCAAGGGAGAATGCCGGCTGGCCGCAAGATGAGCCGCACTCATCCCGAGCTCGGACGGAAGCAAGCCAGCGTGCCGGGGGGCGGGTGGTTCGTGGGGATTTACCCGGCGAAACTGAGCCCGTCGTCATCCCCAATTCGCCTTCATCGCCAGCCGGGTCGTCCTCAATCCCGTGGGAAGAAGGAACGATGCAGGGGGTGGCTGAAGTGGCTTTCTCTCGTGAGAAAGCCGCGACCGCAATGTTGCCATGGCTATGTTCTCGCACTGAGAACATGAACCATTCATAAAACACTGCCTGTGTGTGATCGCAGCCCAGGCACGTGAGGCAGCTTTTATGACCATCAGAAGTGGAGAGAAATCAACCGCAAACAGGAACTACACAGAGGCGGAAAGATATCTATAAAAAGACGTGTCCTGAAAAGGACGTTCAACACCTGCTGTGTATTGCTCTTTTATGAATGGGAACTCAAACTCTTTTAGAGGAAATAAACTCTTTTTAGGACGAGAAATACTCTTTCAGGCAATGAAAGCGCTGTTGAAGCACCCAGGGGCGTGGACTGCACAGCGTGCAGAGAGAGAACGCCAGTTGGAAACGTGCCGTAGATCCAACAGCAGTGCTTATTGCCAGTAGAGGTGAGTGAAACAATGGTGAACCATTCAGCTCCAAAGAAAAATACTGACTGGCACTCACTGCCCCACTTCCCTTTATATCCATATGTCCGGGGCGGGGCATGCCAATTCTGTCTGCCAACTTGACATTGGCCTTTTCTCAGGTTCAGAGGTACGTTTGGCATCCAAGGAAGACCCCTTGTGTCACTTCATTCGACACAAAGTCGAGTGAGTGACAGAAGGGGAAATAGATAGATAGATAGATAGATAGATAGATAGATAGACAATAGATAGATAGATAGATAGATAGATAGATAGATAGATAGATAGATAGATAGATAGATAGATAGATAGATAGACAAATCTCCTCGTCTGGTGAATAAATAGGTAATAAAAAGCTTAATTTGGTAAATACTTAGCAATGCATATAGAGCATTGTAATGGAGTCAAGTCCCTCATGTATTTATTTTTTTTTATATATAGTTATATGCCGTGCATTATGCACCAAATCATACTTTTGCCCTTAATAGTAAGAAAATAATTTGTAATCATTCTATAAATAATTAATTTTTTTCATTATTGGCCGATTAATTTGTTTTTGACTTTTTCCACCACACTGGTTACCTGTATCAGTAAAATCCACTATCGGTCGACCTCCAATCTATACAAAGATTATATTTTTAAAGATATATTAAATGATGTATTATCTGAATTTTTCAACCCTTTCACACAAAAACCTAGACTAAATGTTACTTCAGCTGCCATAATGCACTTTAAAATCTCAGATGAAAAAATCTAACAGTGCTGAAGTAATCCAAAGTATTTACAATATGGTACTTACTTTGAGTAATCTAACGGAATACGTTACAAATTACATTTTACAGCATGTATTCTGTTATCTGTAGTGGAATACATTTAAAAATAACCCTCCCAACCCTGCTAATGACACATCTTTTGAGTATTTATACTTACTTTACCTGACTAGATTTAGTTTCTGTTGGGAAACTTTTACAGAAACTTTTACAGAAACTTTGTAAGAACTTGATAAAAGGTTATCCCCCAATACACCTCAGTTGAGTAAAAAATTTAATAAAAATACTCTATGAACTGTATTACGATCAAAATTCTTTCAAACTCTTCTTGCAGTGTCTTGCAACATCTTGACTGTTCTGTCACTATGAACTGTAGAAATTGTTTCATCATTGAAGACTAAACATCTTTAAAAACTGTTGGAAAAACAAACATGATTTTAAATAGGTCAAAGGTCCTATATTCAGATTACAAAACTTTAGATATTAATTTTGAAAACAAAACTAGACAGCCAAAGCTAGACAGCTCTCATAAAAAATGTGTGTGTCTTTGGGGAGAGTTTTGCAAAATTACATAAATTAGTCCCTTATATATATTGCAGCAGTTTCAAAGCTAAATGTCAACTGTGTGCCGCTAAAAGAGAGTACAATTTTCTCCCAAACAGATGAGGTTCAGATTTCTCTATTTAAAGGTTCGCTCAGTAATATTTTTCCTTATTTAATCATTTTACTTTTTAAGAAATTAACAGTAATTTTTAAACATATGTATAAAATCATGACCACTTATGTGAGATGATGAGTTCAATCATATCAGTAACCTTATAAAAGCTACTTTACTCTACATGGATCAGGGGCGCATCATGGGGGCAGCCATGTTAGAATCACATGACCATCTGAATACTACTGATGAAGTAGATGAGATGAAAAATGCAACTGATGAAGCAACCACGTTATTTCATGCTCGAACAAGCTTATAAATGTAGATGATTATGCAATGCAAATATTAAAATGTATCACCTTATAAGTTAAGCACTAAGGTAAAAGTTTTTAGATGTCATAAGATAGCATTGTGTAAGGGGAAAGTATATGAAAGTGTTTACAAACTGATCATCAGTTTTACTCTGTATGTGTGTGAAAGTGAAAAACAAATAATTACTGTAATGTCTCTAGTGTTCATTTCACCAGGTAAATGCCACATTGCATACACCGTAACAAGTAAAAATTATTTTGCATAAACGTAAGTATAGTAATGTGATTTTATGAGACCAGGATAGAGGAATTGGTGCCTTTTCAATAGAAATTTCAATGATGAAAATTCACCTACAACAATCTGTATCAGATAGCCCAATCTTTCCAAAAATGTAGTCTCAAAACTATTATGATAAAAAGATTTTAGAGAGTACAACAATGATGTGACTTGCATAAAGGTCAATTTATAACACTCCAGAAATATCTATCAACAAAAAGTGAAAAAGGTTTTTAAAAGCCTCAGTATCTTTAAAAAGGATAGTTGACCCCCCCCCCCAAAAAAAAAACAAAAAAACATTCACTCAATGTTTACTCATCCCTGTGCTGTTATAAACCTATATGACTTTCTTACTTTTTATCTTGACACAAAGAGAGAAAGTGTGAAAAAATGTTGTGCCTAGTAATGTCATACAGTGACCGTGTATATTGACTACCTCTTCAATAAATTATTCAATGAGACTAATGATTGTTATGAAAGCATTCAATAAGGTTTGGTGAGAAACAAACCAAAATGTAATGTATTATTTTGTGAAAATGTTAACTGACCGTTGATCCACTGTACACATTAATTATAGGGCATAATATTAAAAGTTAATGCAGCCGCCTCGTGACATTGGGCTGTTCAAGGCTGTTTTGTTTATCTAAAAACAGGTCTACCACAGTGATAGTGACAACAGAACAAAACAGCTGCACAAAATCAGAACTGAGAACAGAACTTACAAAACATGTGAAGAGTTGATGAGTCGAAGAATTGATGCATTTCTATGCCCAGCCTTTTTTTTTTTTTGGACCAGTGCTATTTCACAGCGGACAGAATTATTCGCATTATACGAAAAATAGAAATTAAGTTATTAATAGAATGTACCAATACTCATCACGGCTGGTTAGGACAAAAACTCTGATTATCATAGAAAACCTACCTTTTACCGTGTGTTGTTTGCCATCAGGTTAGGACACAGTGTGACTGTGGCTGCCTGTAGCCTCCATTATGTTTCTGTTTGATTTCCAAGTACTAGTAGTAAAAATAAGGCTGTGCATAGAAATGCATCAATTCTTTGACTACAAGCTCTTCACACATGTTAAGTAAATTCTGTTCTCTGTTTTTTGTGCAGCTGTGTTGTGTTTTGTTGTCACTATTGCTGGGGCAGACCAGTTTTTAGATAAGCACAACGAGATTTTGAACACCCCAATGTCGCGAGGGGGCTGTGCGAGCTGAGCTCTCATGCCCTTTCTTGAACGCACACAGGAGATTAAAGGTCAGTGAACATTTTGTTTCGCACAAAACCTTATTGTATGCTTTTAAAACAATCATTGATCTCATGAAATAATTTATTAGACCTTTTAATTATACTTTTGTGTCCTTTTGAAGCTTGAAGAGGTGGTCACTATAAACTGACATTGTATGACATCATTGACCACAACATTTTTCCACAATTTCTCTCTTTGTGTTAAGAAAAAGAAAAAAGTCATATAGGGTGATAACAACATAGGGGTGATTTAAACATGACTGAATTTTACTTTTTGAGTAAATTAATCTTTTAATATTATGTTGTAGAATAGACTTTTACAGTCAAGCCATAATAACTCCCTGAGCCTCTTCTAACATATGCTCGCTTTAAGATCAAAGTCGCTTTACATCATTATAGGTGGAAATTGGTTAAATTATGCCGGCTAGCTTGAAAAGTCCATGAAGGTTAGCAGGATCATTTTTAGAAAAGGGAGAGAGAGAAAGTGAGGGACAAACATTCTCTCATTTTCACATTAGTGCTTTTCATTCTCAGTGCTTCTCTTGCTCCTCTGAGATAAAGCGCTCTCTTCACATAAACAGTTTTCCTCACTTTATTTTCCAAAAACTACATTTAAAATCATACTTATCCACTCACATGTCTCTCACTGGCCAATAAGAAGCAGCTTGCACTTCAGAAAATCTTCTAAATTTGGTTAATGAGCTCTTATGATCTGTGGGACATTTATTCATCTGTTGGAACTTAATTGAAATTGGTGGAATAGTATATTTAATACTTAAATTTGAATGGCCAATGGTTTACAAATTCATTTGTAAACACACCCACAAGAATCTTTGTTCTTCCCCAAAAAGACAGAACAATGACCAATAAGACCTCTTTGAGATCTCAATTGTTTCTCCTGACAAATTAGATTTAAGGGAGCACAAATTGAGACCTTTCACAAAATCTGCAATCAAAAGTCTGAGACCAATATAAGCTCATATATTTCTCATCAAATTCTTCAAGATAAAAAAAAGTCCTCTGGGAATCCATTCAGACACAATGTGCTTATTCAAGTTTGTGAAGATTTCCTTGAATCATTTCAAAATCTATTGGTATATAAATGTATATTTATAAAGAATATTTGAGGTATAGCGTAGAATGATTACTGTGCAATATGAGGAAGTTGGGGCATAAAGGAAGCAATCATCACTCTAATTCATGCCTACTGCTAATTTTTATGTTTATTTTGCCAGCTGTCCTCTCCTTTTCACGTACACCACTATCAGCCTGTGTCTCCCCAGCCAACTCTCCTGAAGCCCAGCTGTTTTGTCCAATTTGTCTCCCTCTATGCCACTGTTTTGGGCCTTGTTACCCTTTTGTCTGGCAAGGAAGTAAGCACAGCTTTGAATTATCCAGCCTGATACCATTTCTGAGACCTTCCTGTGATCACAGACATGACAAGAATGTAACCTGTAATGTGACTGCAGTTTAGACCAGCTCCGATTTCCAAAAAATATACCATATGAGTAAAAAAATTAAGTTATTTTCATTATTATTTTTTAATGATAAATGAACACAGTGATGTGCAATTATATGTAGAATGTATACTACAGTACCATTGGTTCTACAGTTCTAGGAGGTTGCTAGGATGTTGCTATATATTTTGTTGAAGTGTTCTGAGTGGTTGTTGGCTCTTTGTTGTACTGTTGCTAGGCTGTTCTGGGTGTTTGCAAGGGTGTTACTATGTGGTTGTTGAAGTGTTCTGAGTGGATGTAGACTTGTTGCTATGCAAATGCTCACATGTTACTATGCAGTTGTTAAAGTGTTCTGAGTGGTTGTTGGCTTGTTCCAATGTGGTTGCTAGGGTGTTACTATGTGGCTTTTAAAGTGTCCTGAGTGGTTGTAGGGTTGTTGCTATGCAGATGCTAGGGTGTTTTGAGTGTTAGCCAGGGTTTTAGGCTATTTTATGGTTCTTAAAGTGTTATGCAGTGGTTGTTGGTTCTTTGCTGTACAGTTGCTTGGGTGTTCTGAGTGGTTGCCAGGGTGTTACCATATGGTTATTAAAGAGGGGTTGTACGCAGGGTTGGGAGGGTTATTTTTTAAATGTATTCCACTACAGATTACAGAATACACACTAAAGTAGAAAATAACGTGATTTCTTGCCTTAAGCTGATTTTATGGAGTAATCAGCATGTTGGTGCACATGTGAACAGGCTCACTGAGAAAAATGTCTTCAAGGTTTTTGACTGTTTTCTTTGAATCTAAGTTGAACCAAATTTGTCTGTCACAGGATAAACTGTATTGTTACTGCGTGTTTCCTTTGCAAGGAAGAATATCTATAATGATTCCTGTCTTGCAAACGTCACTAATGAGAAAATGTACTATAAGCCTTAAATACTGATGGACAGTTCAAAGCCATGCTATAGTAGAGTAGATATATTTAAAATGGAGATCATGAGACAAGAATGTGGCATGACAAGACTGTCTTGTCCTTATTTTCCCAATCAATGCATTAAATAATAAAGTATCTCACTAAATGCATCCATCACTGTCCAATTACCAGTGATTGGATGCAATAACGAACAAAAAAAGCACGAAGAAACTTCAGTGACTTTAAAACCACAATTCAAAACATTTCCCTTGAGACATTCCTATTAGTGAAGACTTTATGCTAGTCTATACTGCTGTATTATGTGTACATTGACACATGGCAACAGAACAGCACATGTGGATGTTTGGCATTATTTGCCAAAAGATGTGTTTTGCAAGACATCTCCCACATGACATAAACAACAGATGGCCACGTTTATATGCAGTCACGCCTCGCTTGTTTTATTTACCATTGAACACCCCTTCATAAGGGCTTTGCCTTCATGAAGTATTAATTCTCTCCTGAATGGTAGAGATGCATAACAAATTGCCCTCTATAGACAAGGAGTTGGCATGCGGCAGCTCAAATGATACCTTGCTTATCTGTCTGCCGTGTAAGTGTGATGCTCAGGTTTTGGTGGAGGGATAGTTGTAATTGAGTATAAAGAGACTGCATAGTACAGCCTTGGATACAGATGCAATATGCATATACAGTATATACACAAACACACACAAATGCTTAATGGTTTTCAACAATAATTAAAGTTGGTGTTTTGATTTGTGGGCACGTGTTTAACATTGCAAATCCCTGTGACCTGTGTAACCTATGTGTTACAATCTTTTCAAACCAAACTCATTCTTGTGCTAAAAGAGGCTAGATGCAGTGTATCGAATAGAACAGAACACAGGTGTGGTGAGACAAGTTATTTTTTATTTTTACAAAAAACATAGAAAAACAATGACACTGTACAGTGATATTAAAGATATTTGGGGGATTTTCTTTGCTGTGGGAAAAGATCACTGTGGTAAGAACCAACAAAAAGGACATTTTTAAAAATAAAGTGAGTTTAAACAACCAGGGAAATGCACCATTCAAAAATGCCAGTTACTCAATCCACCAGCCTTCATGTTGCATTCACTTCTTCCCCCCAATTCAAGCTCCAAATTGCTTTTTTTAAAAGCCTTGTCTCCACACCAATACAGCTGCCAGCAATTGGTATTATCAATTACAAAGGCAGTCACACTGGCATTGGTGTATGAGACAGCGTATGCCCAGGGCAATTACAGAGTGATCAGTTACTTCTTTTCCTGTTATCTTCATTCTGTTGCATGTGACAATAGCAAATATAAGCTAAACCAGTTGTAACTGGTTGCTGAAAGTACACAAGTTGTCACAGGGACTTTATCTCAGTGACTGTAAGGTTTTGAGTCAAAAGCCCAATTACACAACCCACCCAAAGAAATATTCACTGGAGTAAAAAGTGTGACAACTGGCTCCAGATTCCTATACATTCAAAATAATTTCACTGATATTATTCCTGTTTCATACTTCTGCCTCGATCTGTGATATCACATAGATCACAGCCTGTCGCTTTAAAGATTTAATTCAGATTGCACGCAGTGTTGAAGGTCACCCTCTCTCCACATTAAAACCAAGAGGATTTTTGATGCTTGTTGAAATAAATAGTACTAAATCACACATCCTGCCACAGTAACTGACAAAATCCAACCAACCCCCAAACGTACATGTCCTCTCCAACTAGCACATGATTATTGCCTCTCTGTCGGCACTTGGCTTTGCCTAGTCACTTGATTTTTGTCTTATGCAACCTCTTGTAATAATCATTACAGCAATGTAACATGCATTCTTGTTCAACACTGTGTTAAAAACAGCATCTGTCATGAAAATACTTTCAAATGTTTCAATTTAGAGTAAAAGAAGTCACCATTTCCAAAAATTCCTAAATAGAATAGAAAGTGAAACTGGCATTCTATCACAAACCAGGTATAGGTGCTGCATCATCTTTTTATGATTCACTTAGATTGCACATTCAAAGTCTCCTGCATTTCCACCTCGGGTGTGTTGAAGAGGCTAATATGTCAGCGAGATGAACCTAAGATGAAAAATGTAAACATGGAAATATTTTTGCCACCGCTGATCTCATCTTTACAGATGAGTTAGCGTTGGTTGTCATAGCTATAGGTTCTTCAAAGCTTGAGTTTTCATTTCATCCTCATTTTATATCAAACTTAATTTATTTCAAAACCTCCCCAAAATAAGAATTGCATGTGGTTTGATTAAAGAGTTTTACCAAGACGAGGTAAAGCCATCAAGAAGAATGCACTCAAGTGGAACTGAAATTGAATTGTGACCCAATCATGTTGTCTGCCAGCACAGTAAGGAACAGAACGAAGGAGCGAATTCACAAATCATTTACACGATTTTTGCATGTGGTACTGCATTTCAGTGTAAAAAAATCTGTCTTTTTTACTTAAAACCCAGCAATCCGCTAAATGCACTATATTTGCACTGCACACCATGCATACCTGTATTAAGTCGCTGTAATTATTTTTTTGCGCAAACACCTTGCCATTCTACATAAGTTATCATTATATTGCACCTTATTTTCAAAACTGAGCACTGTTTGCTGCCTGGTCTAATGAAAATGACGTGGCTGTGGCTTTACATTTTCACACATATTGCATCTGTTTCGATGGGAATTGTCCACTGTGTTACTCTAAAAGCTAATAAAATGTTCTGTTAAGCAGAGGACATTTTTAAGGTTAATGCTAGGGCTGAACGATCAGATACACTTTAATTGCACATTTGCGTAATTTCACATATGTTTGGCTGCTACAATTTACTATACAAATCTAAGATTTTTGTGGACAGAAAGGGAGATGAAAGCATTTAACTGCATTAAAAGACTGTTGTTAACTCAACTACAAAACAATTTAACTTCCGTTCCTTTAGTTTTCTGCCAAAATAAAAGCTTCCACCAAAAATAAAGGCTTGAGGATTTAATTGGGCTGCATAGCAATGCCACGAGCAAGTTAAGAAATTATTAAATAAATAAGTAATTATTATTATTATTATTATTATATTACAATAACATAATATTCAAGTTGACTAGGTTTAAAAAATTAACATTGAATATTTGTGTATGATGCTACAAGCTTGGCACACCTATTTTGGGCAGTTTCTCCCATTCTTCTTTCAGGACCTCTCAAGCTCCATCAGGTTGGATGGGGAGTGTCGGTGCACAGTCATTTTCAGATCTCTCCAGAGATGTTCAATATGATTCAAGTCTGGGCTCTGGCTGGGCCACTCAAGGACATTCACAGAGTTGTCCCGTAGCCACTCCTTTATTATCTTGGCTGTGTACTTAGGGTCGTTGTCCTGTTGGAAGATAAACCTTCGCCCCAGTCTGAGGTCCAGAGCGCTCTGGAGCAGGTTTTCATAAAGGATGTCTCTGTACATTGCTGCATTCATCTTTCCCTCGATCCTGACTAGTCTCCCAGTTCCTGCCGCTGAAAATCATCCCCACAGCATGATGCTGCCACCACCATGCTTCACTGTAGGGATGGTATTGGCCAGGTGATGAGATTTCCTCCAGACATGACGCTTGCCATTCAACCCAAAGAGATCAATCTTTGTTTCATCAGACCAGAGAAATTTTGTTTCTCATGGTCTGAGAGTCCTTCAGGTGCCTTTTGGCAAACTCCAGGTGGGCTGTCATGTGCCTTTTACTGAGGAGTGGCTTCCATCTGGCCTCTCTACCATACAGGCCTGATTGGTGAGTGCTGCAGAGATGGTTGTTCTTCTGGAAGTTTCTCCTCTCTCTACAGAGAAACGCTGGAGCTCTGTCAGAGTGGCCGTCGGGTTCTTGGTCACCTCCCTGACTAAGGCCCTTTTACCCCGATCGCTCAGCTTGGCCAGGCGGCCAGCTCTAGGACGAGTCCCGGTGGTTCCAATCTTCTTCAATTTATGGATGATGGAGGCCACTGTGCTCATTTGGGACCTGCAATGCTGCAGAAATTTTTCTGTACCCTCCCCCAGATCTGTGCCTCGATACAATCCTGACTCGGAGGTCTAGAGACAATTCCTTGGACTTCATGGCTTGGTTTGTGCTCTGACATGCACTGTTTACTGTGGGACCTTATATAGACAGGTGTGTGACTTTCCAAATAATGTCCAATCAACTGAATTTACCACAGGTGGACTCCAATCAAGTTGTAGAAACATCTCAAGGGTGATCAGTGGAAACAGGATGCACCTGAGCTCAATTTTGAGTGTCATGGCAAAGGCTGTGAATACTTATGTACATGTGATTTTTTTCTCTTTTGATACCTGTTCTGTTATTTACAGTCAGATTAATTCAAACACTCTGTGCGGATATGGTAAAGAAACCACTCAACCGAAACACTGTCACTGAACGGCCACTGTTCTTAAAGAGACATTTTAACATTTGTTATTTATTTTTAAATAATCGCAATTAGATTCTTTGTCCAAATTGGTCAGCCCTAGTTAATGCTGTATCAAGTTTTAAATCAACATACCTATCTTATATACTTATCAACCAACCTCCTTACACTAAACCTTAAACTTAAACCTAAATGATAGTGTCTTAAAAAGCAATTGTGAAATGCTGAAGCAGCTATGTCAATTTGTGTTGATATTCAATTACATTTTTGGCTCATGTGTCGACTCACTACATTAATATTTTAGCATGAAATTTGATCACACTTAAACAAGCTTGTAAATGCAGTCAATTATGTAATGCAAATGTTAAAATTTACCAACTTACAGGTCATGCACTATAGTATACCACTATAAGTGTTTAGATGTCTGAAGATTGGCAAAAAAGTGAGTGTTTATGAACTGATAATCTCAGTTTTTCTCGTAATTTGTGTCAAAGTGTATAGAAGTCATTGTTATTGTGACGCCTATAGTATTCATTTCACCAGGAAAACTGCCACAGTACATTTTGCACAAAAAAAAAAAAAAAAAAAAGATATAGTAATGTGATTCTATGAGACCAGATTGACTATTTGTTTGCCACTCTCAACTTTTATATCAAAAAGCAGATAGTAAACTGAATTTGATTTTTAAATGATGTCTGGGTATTGACCTGTTTCATGTGATGTCACTGTATGACCACGCAGCCATGTTTGTGACCAAAATTCCTTATTTCTTTATTGTGCTGTGCTATGGGATGTGACAAAAGTCTTATATTTTTATAAATATATATATTTTTTTAAATATTTCTAAATCTTAAAAATGTTATACTGCTTTTTAATTACATAGCCAAAATGTAATTTTTATTTAAATAATTTTATCTTTAAAGTGACCGCTTCATTTTGCCAAAGTCAAGCAGTGATGAAGGGGTTTGCAGAGATAAAAAGGCTTGTGCATCTTTTACTCAGTTATTCTGACATGTCAGTTATCTGTACATGTTTCATTTCTACAATTAAACTGGAAATGCACATAGGATGGTATTATTCATTACACCCAGACTGTATAAATGTGTGTTATTATGGTAGCACGTTGTAATGAATGAAAACGCACTATAATGTGAATGTATACTCTAGTATATATTTAATGTGTGTAAACTAATGTTAGTCAATAACACATCATAAGATCATGAAGCACAGACTTTATTCACACCACCAGACTACAATATAAACATATTAGTATTATTCCCTAATATAACTCGGTTGCTTTATGTGTATTACTTATGAGTTAAAAGCAGCTCTTACATTCATACAGACGGGATCATCACAGACGTTTTATCACAATTTGCCCAATATCAAAGCAGAAAACAACACAAACATTTGTAACCTCTGAATGAGAGATGTTCACACTGATGCTGCAAGGTGATGAGAATTTGTATGTATTCTTATGTAAAGTTTGGTGCAAGCAAATGTCTATTACGTTTGCATACACACTGAAATGTATATTATTGCCCCTTTGACAGCATATAAGCATCATCATTTTACATATTTACACCTCTAGGAGCATACAAATGTTTACGTGTACTGTTTGAATTTATTAAAATTGAATAATTCATAGAATGAATCAGTTAATTACATTTAATTTATAATAAATTATATTAATTAAATGCCATCACATTTATTTAATGCAGTTGACATTATAATATGACATTTTAAAGGTTTAATTAAGTTCTGTGTGATTTCTGAAGACATTTACATTGTTTTAAAGGATTATATGACTTTAACCAAGACTAAACTTTTAAATATTAAAATGAACAAAAACATTTAATAATTTATTAAGCATTTAAATACATTTTTGTTTTCTATGGGACACAATAGGAGTTTTCAGAATATGCCAAAAAAAAAAAAAAAAAACAGATAAATAAATAAACCACAAAAAGCACCAAAAAAGATAATAAATGAATCCATACATTTGTTAGCTATAATCCAAATCTTCAGACTGCTTTCTGTGAAGAACAGTCACAAATTCAAGTCTTTTATTCAACGATCACCATCTTCATCCGCCATAGTGCCGTCGCTTCCTCTGTAATGCCAGGTTCACACCAGGGGCGGATTTTGACAAGCAAGGGCCCCGGGGCCAATTTTCTTTTGGGCCCCCCTAGTCCAATTATCTTTATATGTTGAGATCTACGCTATTGATTTTCATTGATTTAAGTCTCTTTTGATACCTGTTCTGTTATTTACAGTCAGATTAATTCAAACACTCTGTGCGGATGTGGTAAAGAAACCACCCAACCTAAACACTGTCACTGAACGGCCACTGTTCTTAAAGAGACAGTAACATTTTAACATTTGTTATACATAAAGTAAACTCATTGTAAATATTAAAATCTGATTTAAGATGCTCTATTCTTTCTTTCTTTTTCTTTCTTTATCTCTTTCTCTCTATTTCTTTTTTCTCTTTTTTCTTTCTTACTGTTAAACCTTTAAACAATTCTAACTTCAAGCATTTCAAACTATTTTAAACTTTCAGACAATGTTTTGTCTGACCAACATTATAGTTTGTCTCAACAAACTTTATGTATCTAGTTTAATCAGTATTTTTAACCACACAAAGAAAAATATCAATATTTTTCTATAAAATAATGAATTTAAACCACATGTTGCTTAAATTCAATAAATACTAATTTTGAAAGATCAGTAACATTATAAATGTTATTGTTATTTTTACTTTATCAAAATCAACAAATAATTCACCTAAAAAAGATATGAAGGCAGCTATTTTGGAAATTATTATACAAGGTCTTCTACTTCCAGAAATGCATGAAAAATTTCACCAGGTGTTGTTATAAGATTACAGAGTGGTTCAAATATTTTTTAGTAGAAACAGTAAGGCAAAAAGAGAGCTGGGGCCCTCATAGTCACAGGGCCCTGTTGAGCGGTTTTACGACATGCCGTATTCTGCGATGCATGTTTGAATGAGGAATCACAGCCCCAGTATGGAGTACATTAGGAGAAGATTTACAGTGCTATTGTATGCCATCAGGGAGCACATCGGATGCAGCGCATCACCTTTTGAACTACTTTTCTACAACCCCAATTCTGAAAAAGTTGGGACAGTATGAAAATTGCTAATAAAAACAAAAAGGAGTGCTTTGTACATTCTATTCACCCTTTGCTACACATAATATGATGTTTTATCCTGTGAATTTCATATATTTTTTTAAATGTACAGAAATATCAAATGATTGCAATCAAAGATGATTGCAACACACTTCAAAATAGTTGGGACAATCGAGTGTTTACCACTGTGAAACATCACCATTTCTTCGAATAACACTTATTAAGCATTTGGGCACTGAAGACACAAGTTTGTTACTGTAACAAGGCAGACGAGGAATGAGGACCTAAATGCAGCTTTTAATAAAAACAAAAGATGAACCAGGTAACTCAGAATATAAAGGAAAAAAACAAAAACACAGGAAACCAAGAACAGGGCTTGGAACAAGACATGAATACATTAAACAACTGACAAAGGACAAGCAAACAACAGAGCATTATATACACAGTGGGTAATGACTTAATGAAACACAGGTGAGGACAATGAAAGACAGCTGGCAGTAATGAGAGCAGGGAATTATGGGAATTGTAGTCCGGGAACAGATGACGGGAGAAACACAGGCCAGACAACAGTGAATCGTGACATTTACGTTTATAAAGTGGAATTTTCTATCATCCATTATGTAGGTCTTTAGCTGCACAATTGTACAGGGTCTTTGTTTCTGATGGTGTGCTTAATAAAGTGTCACACATTCTCATTTAGAGATGGTCAGGACTGCAGACAGGCCAATCTAGCACCTGCACTCCCTGCTCACACAGCCATGCACTTGTAGTCTGGTCAGTATGTGGTTTGAAGTTGTCCTGCTGAAAATGCCGGGACGTCCCTGGAAAGGACAGTGCTGGATGTCAGTATATGCTGCTCCAAAAATTGTACATATCTGTTTGCATTCATGGTGTTCCCACAGATGTGCGAGTTACCCACACCATGGGCACTGACACACCCCTGGCCCATACAGACACTGGCTTTTGGACCTGATGCTGGTAACAGGATGGTCCTTTTCCTCTTTGTCTCAGATAACACGACGGCTGTGTTTTTCAAAAACTATTTGAAATGTGGACTCTTCAGACCAAAAAACATGGTTCCACTGTTTTATTTGTTACTTCTGGCAACTGCTGCCATGTAGTAAAATGATAACACAAATATGTTTATAAATTGCGGAGTGCAAAAATGCATATGTCCTATAATTTCTATTCAATGTGCAAATTATATTGTTAATTGAGTGCATTTATGTGAGGGCCATTGACACGGGCTTATTTATGCTGTATTTCATGGTGACCTCATCTGTAATTAGCACCTGTGTGTGATGTGGTTAGCTTTGATCTGGCATCCAGACAGCTTGGCTGATCGGGAAGCATGGCAATTTCAAAATAGAATGGCCAAAGGGACTGTTTTAGCAACAGCATTAAAGCTATACACTGGTCTTGATGTCAGTAACAGATTACTGAATATTGTCACTATCATCAAGCCTGAGAGAAAGAGAAAACAAGAAATTCTAAATGTTGACTATATTACAGCCAGTTAAGCACAAATTTTGTGTATGCATTGTTTATTATAAAACTTTATGTTTCTCTCACAGGCTTGACAGAAATCTTGATGTAAGCATAATATGATAAGGATTGCAGGCTCATGCCCCACTCTGCAAGGAACACCATAGTGCTCTCTTTTTAAGCTAGCAGTGGATACCTCCAGCACCCTGAAGTGGTTTGTTTATACATGTTGTCCCTGACAGTTCTGCTTAAAAGGACTAGGAGACTCTTCAGGTGATTCACATCCAGGTAAGTGTCAGAATAACAGCTTCTGTGGCTTAGGCCCACTACCATCTCTTAAGATGTCTGAATAACTCCTGATGTGTGCCGTGATAGCCACAGATGTGCCTGCACAAAACCTACAATAACAAGACCATTCCAGGTATCCTCTCTCTACCCCAAGAGTGTCTGCTTTCAAAGGAATCTGAGAGGTAAATATGTTGATATGGAGTTATTAAATGAAAGTCCGGGAGGAGCTTGTCATCTAATCTGCCAAACAACCTGCAGGCTGCTAAGTATCCACTTTTTCCTATGTCCTGTGATGCTTAGCAAGAAATATGGGCATTACCATTGTCAAGTTAACACAGCTTTTGTTGCGGCGTACATTCATTCATTCTTTCGTTGTGGTGTTGGGATTTTGAGGAGAGCATGTATGATTTCGTGAGGACATACAATCACTATATCAGCGTGCTACTGAATGATAATTAACTGCAAAAAAGTCATAATGACAATGAAAGCGTGAACAAAAACTACCGTGCTGTTTCTTACCTCCTAGGGAGTGAATGGCCACAAGTGAATCCATCAATAATCATCGCAAGTCCATTTCTCCTGCTTTTCCATATGCAGTGTAGAGCTGCAACTCTTTTATTTCTCAGATCATTTAATGCTGTTGTTCACATTATTGTTTCTAAATGTCACTAATATATATTTTCTCTTCTCTCTAGACTTGTGTCCCCGAAATGTCAACCGCATGCTTTACCCTCAAATAAGCATTAGCATTCTGAGGTTTTCCCTCCACCGGGGCAAGTGCAGCCCACACTCCAATGGTCATGGCTCTAACTTTTCACAGATTATTTCTTATTTCAAAGGGTTGTGAAATGTCTTCCTAGTATAAGTTTCACCAAAATATGACTATTTTATCTTTTCTACAGCAAAGCCTGAAATTGCGCCATCCACAGGGGTTTCACCAATATTACTTCCAGCAGGTCTCTGCAAGACCCCATTTAAATTCCTTCCACTGGATTGTGTGCAGGTTTTCCTCTCGCTTTCTCTATCTAAGTGTCTTTCCAAGTCTTCACCGTTACCTCTCAAAGAGCCAAAAGATGGCAAATATTTAGTTGTTAGAAAGCACAACTGCAGTGCTACAGCTATTGGCTCAAAACTTGCATGTGAATTTAACTGTGACTAGTTGCATTCACACATACAGCCTTTTACAGAAAATTACCTACAATTTCCAGTTTAGAGGTCATGTGTGAAAACGACCCTTTTGAAAATACTGGTTCATTTTGCTGTGTGGCATTTAACACTGTTGACCCGGAAGTAAGAAAAATGTCAACAAACAGGTCAGATAGTGTAACTACTGCACTTCTCTTCAAGAGTATGAATACATTTCCCGACATCTTCAAGAATAGTTAGCAATTTCCCATGTATTCTCTAATGAAACCACATTCTTCATGCAGACCACTGTGTAATGAAATACA
This sequence comes from Moxostoma hubbsi, assembly GCA_032164185.1. Lineage (NCBI taxonomy): Eukaryota > Metazoa > Chordata > Actinopteri > Cypriniformes > Catostomidae > Moxostoma > Moxostoma hubbsi. Next base: position 12,142,038 of record JAVLUX010000049.1, on the reverse strand, counting down.
AACATATAACTGTGTTTTTCAGCTGCAGATAGCATCTCCTCCTTCGGATGCTAGTGACAAAATTTTGTTCTCTGTATTTCAACAGTCTCATCTGATGTCGTTGAGTCTCAAGCATGTGCATAAATGAAAACATTCGCCAAAAAAAGAAACAAAAAAACAAAACACCAACATTACCGACCGCATACGTTCAGCTGCAAAATCATACCCTGCCATGTTTTCAAACTGAAAGACCACATTTCCGGTGCAGCCGTGTTAAGGTAATTTCTGGCAAACAACGTCACGTCGTTTTGCAGCATTTGGTGCTGATGTGTGAATGGTAGCAAAATGGAAAAAGACAGGAAATATTTTCATGTGTGAACAGCACATGTGGTACATTTACCAGTAAAGGCAACCCAATGATTTTCCTGTAATTTACCTAGTTGCATGTGTAAAAGGGGCTACTGCTTGAAATTTCATGTCAGCAATACAATTTAGCTCAAATTATTAACAGGTTGAAACCTTAAAAAATTAAGCAGAATTACACATATAACAATTAAACACTTGTATCATAAAAAGTGTAGTGTGTCATAGCTGTCCAAGTGTGATCTGCCAGGTCCAATTTAAAGTGACAGCAAAACACATGACTTGCATTTTCGCATAGTAAAGAGTGGTGGAGACTCACACCATCAACTCTTAGTGAAAAATACTTTCACTAATGCAAACCGGAAGGTAAGAGCGCTAAAAAGGGGCAGGGCTGAAAAAGGGGAATCTGTTTGTGACAGGGCAGAGGGCGGGGCCTGGACGTGATGCTACACACCTGGCCCCTAATCAGGCTAATCAAGACTCAGAGAGGGATATAAGCCGACTGGAGACTGCAGTGGGAAAGAGAGAGTGATTTTCGGGCAGCTGTCCGACACCTTTGTGTTTGTCTTTTTTGTTTAAGTGCATTATTAAAATATTATTTATATTGTAAAGCTGGTTTTTGCCTCCTCCTTTCCATTAATCCTTTTAAAATGTTGTTATTACATTTCAATTTCTCAATTGTGAAAATGAATGTGGTTTTTAATTTTGGCGTGCACTAACCAATCACGTGTTGCTGTTGTAACTGTTGTAGAGGACCAAACCTGTGACATCCACAAGCTGCTGAGCTGGCCTTCATTGATTCTGACAGGTCTGTGAGGAAAATGCTATCTCAAGATAACGCCTGGGGAAGGACTAGATAATTCATTGATTAAGATGACCTTGCTCCCAACCTCTTGAAAGTGCATGTGTTTCAGAAGATAGCTAACCCATGAAAAGAAAGGATGAACAACTGACTTAAAGTTAATTACTTTCTTCTAAGTGATGATTGAGTCAGGGCCTGAAATAACAAGACCATGTGCTGAATGATAACAATGTGCATTCAGGAAAGCCTGCTTGGAAGTGCCCTGGGACTAACTTTAAATTTGTAAGAATGGACTAATGCAAAAGTGACCAGATGATCTCTTGACCACTAATGGTTTGTTACTAAAGGTCAAAATCTATACTTTTTGGTGAGTAAATGATGACAGAGTTGTCATTTTTTGGTGAACTATCTCTTTAAATGCACAGTCAACTTTACTAAGGCCACATGAGTATGACATTGAACATTCGCTTAAGACCATGTCCACAGTAATCTCAGTAACCTAACATCATTATTTTCCAAAGTATGCAATTATGGATTGTTTTTGAAAGTCTCGGTGGAGACTTCATTCTAGTATGAATTAAGTCTTGGAGTCTTAAACAGAGCAAAATTAATTCATTTCCAAATAAAACGCATTAGTGTGGGCCTACGTTGAACACCCTGCAAATTCCAAAGAAGTACAAACACACCCCCTGTTTAATGCTGTAGCTGTGGTTGGCAATTTTTTATGTTTCATTTATGTTTTGATTCTAAATTAGCATGTGTAGGACATCTGAATATCAACAAAATTGATAAAATCTCCAACTGTCAGATTGGAAAATTGGTTTTCACATTTTTAGAATTGAAAATTAGGAGCAGATGCTTACACTGTGATACCACTGAAGGATTTACATCAATAACAATTCACATGTGATAGACATTTTCCATCATTGAAATTGACAAGCCAGCAGAAAACCCAACAACCTGCCATCTCAAGTCACAAACATTTAATACATTAGGCCAGGATTTAATGAATTGGCTGATTGATTGGAAATTTCAAGCAGTGAAAAAACAATCGCTAAAACTGAATAGCCTAAGGTACAATAGCATGACAAGAGGGCCAGTGCTGTTTTGTGCTTTTTGGACATTTAAAAGAAAACCTATTGTTGCTAAGTTTTTGCCTCATGCTATTCTGACAGCACTCAAGCCATTTGTTTCTCACAATGGATGCACCAACAGGTGGAGTCTTTAGATTTCCCTAGGGGTAAAAAACAGGAGAAAAATAGCAACTCTCCATGATTATGAAAAGAGAAAAAAAAAATCAGTGTTCGGTGATGAATAATGTTCAGTGTTCGTTTGAATAATAATTATAAAAAAATTTAAAAAAAAATAATAAAATAAAATAAGGCAGTTCTTTCTTTGGCCTTGTTTACTTCAGGTATGAATAGCCCCCTGGTCTGTAAAAGAGACATGCTGGTCAGATATAGTATTAAAAAAAATAACTTCCTCTCGTCAAAACAATTCATTCTTGATACGCAGTGTATTCTCTTTAAGCACTTTTTTTTTTTTTTCACCAAAATGAGTATTATTCAACCTTCCCTCGGATGGAGCCCCTGCTGCTGCATTGTGCACATACTTTAGAGTTCAGAGCGCGCTAGACGGAGGCTACTGATTTTCGCCATCAGCACTTTATTCAAGTAAGTAAATAATTTAAATTTGAATACGGAAATTATATTTGCAGAGAAAACTTGAAATTTAAATTCACATATAAAGGACTCATTGCCAGAATATCGAGTTATTGTATGTACAGTATATTGCTATAAACACCTGCAGACAAATTCTAGACAATAGAAAATAAGGAGACACGTCAAGAATTTATTTCCCCATTTAGATCGGGAATTGAACATGTGTTTCAGATGTGATAAGAGCTTTTGGGAGAACACAGAATTTGGAAAAACTCTGTGAATTGAAATGTACAATCCAGAAATAATAATAGCCATAGAATGTAGAATGGTTGACACTCCAAAGAACATTAAATATTTTTTTTTCATTGTTATTTTCATACTAATCTGGAAAAACTGACGTGACCATTGTAAAAGTGGCACTTACTGTACATGTAGAGGGAAAACCATCTAAAACGCTCTGAAACCTGCAGAGTTTGATTTCTAAGACATTGATACTGTACAACCATCAAGGCAGCATTATGAATTTAATTAAAAGTGAAATCACAATATGACCATGCACAATTACTAAACCACAAAATGCTAAATTTTTAAACAGTCTACATACTGCACTAACCTATTGACCTTTCTATCCATCCATCCATCCATCCATCCATCAATCGGACACTATACATGACTTAACCTTAAAAATAGACAGTGTTTTAAAAGTATAGCCACAATATGTAAACATTATATATGTTAACATGATTTTAGTGTGATAAAATCAGAGATTTAACAGTGTTAATGCATGTCCCTTTATACCCGTATGTCCGGCGGTGGGGCATGTAAATTCTGTCTGCCAATTTCTCATTGGCCTTTTCTCAAGTTCAGAGATGCATAAGGCTCTCAAGAGAGACCCCTAGTGTCACTTCTTCGACACAACGTCGAAGTGAGCGACAGATGGGGAACCTGACATATATCCAGATGCGCGGTGTAGTTAAGTGCACTTTCAGCATGTTAAAGAGATTATTCAGGTGTCTGGAACACAGTAGTTAGTGATGCTGTTCAGTCCTACCAAAGTTTGTCAGATAACGCTAAATGGCGTTCAGCAGGGCCATAGCAAGTTATTCCCGGCCCCCTGACTGTATATTGCACTCCCTGCAATAGTTACAGTTTAAAAATTAGTTGTGGGGCCCCCTGGAACTGTAGGCCCCTATAATCATTTCCACCTTTCACCCCACTAGCTACAGCACTGGCATTCAGAATTGGCCTTCAAGATCAGAATTGTGTGTGCAAATTTTGTTGTTGTGTTTTGTGGGCACAGTTGCATGATCTGCATTATTCCTTTAGCGAACTGGCCGCTTAACCAGTGCAGACAGCGCATGCAAATAACTGGCACATTTACCAGCACAGTTCATTCTTAGTGTATATTAACGTTTACGGAATGGTACCATTCACTTAGATAGTAAGTGCCTTTTTTTGTTTTATATAAACGAGGGTCAAGTCGAAATTATGTTTTGTGCAAATAAACATAATGCAAAAAAATGTGTCAATTGAGCTGAGCATTTCTTTAATTTAACCATTTGTTGCTTTAGTTATATCATGTCATATATAGCTTGACATGCAACAGCAACATTAATAGATGTTTTTTCATTATTAAGACTTAAATCTTCATGGAATATCGATCAGGTACTGAATAGAGTGCCCCAAACAACTGCTTTCAGCCAATGAAATCACTTTGGAGTCCAATTTACAACAATTTAATTTAGATCTCCTTTTTATATGCCAAGATCTGGCATAAGTACAAGTATCAAGTACAAAATCATTTCGTATCTATGTCACTTCTTATCATGACACATTTGTACACGCAATTATGTTCTGTACAGTTCAATTGACACTGTCAACACACCTGTTAAATGCGCTCTTTTTTTCCAAATATGTTGTGTGACCTCCCTCTGCCACATTTATTGCTGTTTCTTGTTCCGGGAAATCATAATTTACAAATTAAGCACTGATTGTGCCCTTGAGCAAGGCACTTATGCCCAGGGTGAGGTACTGTCTCTGTAACAATTGTGGCAGTTCTACAGAGATGTCATGAAATTGGTAGAAAAAAAAAAAATTCACTGACCTTAATTGTGTGCTGTGTGGCACTTACAATTCTGAAAATGGCAAGGTTAATTTTGTCTTTGGTATATTTGAGACTAGTGAGTGTGTGTGTTGGGAACTGATAAAGCCAGCATTATTTGGAACTATTCAAAACTAACAGACTCGAAAATAAAGTTGTAAAAGTTACAACACATACAGCATTCCAAAGAGAGTCAGATATTCAAAGGACATTTCTTTAGAATTGTAAATGGTAAAAAATCTATCTAGCATTGACGCCACGTTGAGAATCTTACCCTAACCCTAACCCTAACCCTAACCGGTGGAGGGCCGGGAGGAGAATTTTTTGTTGTTAAAGAGCAATTTTCATTTGCCGCCCCCCTTAGATGGGGCTGCGGTACCCACATTCTCAATAAAAGAGCTATTTCCTCTGTCTCTGCGTCACCTGGGCCGCAAATGCCGCTCTCACGGCACTCTGCTGCCAGATCTCAACAGTCCCGGCTTCCTGGACATGGACCACCCATCTCCAGCCCCACGACTGTTCCCTGGCCGGCCGGTTCCGACGAGTCTAGAGGACGCCTACCCTGGACCTCCTCCTCAGTCGCTAACCTGCCCCCTGCCGGGTGTGCAGAGCAAGGTAAGTGCTTTGAGTCTTTTCTCAGCACCCCAGCCTTGGGACGCCCTATCGCCTCTCGACGCTGCCCTACCTGCTCCGCTCTGCAGCGAAGCTCAAAATTAATCTTCCCTTTAGTGCCCCTAGCGCAGAGGTTGGACGTGTGGCTTTCACTTCCCAACCCATCTCGCTGGCTGGCCCAGACCATTCGATTCGGTTATGCAATTCAGTTTGCCAGGCCCCCGCCCCCCTTCGTGGGCGTCCGCTTCTCTGAAGTACACGGCAAACATGCCCAGTCCCATGCGCATGGAAATTGCCACTCTTTTGCTCAAAGATGCGATAGAGCCTGTCCCTCCAACTGAGATGAAGAAGGGTTTCTACAGCCCTTTCTTCATTGTACCCAAGAAAGGCGGTGGCTTACGACCAATCTTGGACCTGCAAGTTCTCAACCAAGCGTTGCACACACTCCCGTTCAAAATGCTCACGCAGAAACACATCTTAACCTGCGTCCGGCATCTAGATTGGTTCGCAGCGGTAGATCTGAAGGACGCGTACTTCCACGTCTCTATTCTGCCTCGACACCGACCCTTCCTGCGGTTCGCGTTCGATGGCCAGGTGTATCAGTACAAAGTCCTCCCCTTCGGCCTGTCTCTGTCCCCTCTGTATCTTCACGAAAGTCGCAGAGGCAGCTCTTGCCCTGCTCCGAGAAGCAGGCATCCGCATACTCAATTACCTCGACAACTGGCTTATCCTGGCCCACTCGCGAGAGTTACTATGCACTCACAGAGACCAGATGTTCAGGCACCTCAGCCGTTTGGGGCTTCAGGTCAACTGGGAAAAGAGCAAGCTTACTCCAGTCCAAAGCATCTTATTTCTCGGTATGGAGTTAGACTCGGTCGCTATGTCAGCACACCTCACCAACGAGCGTGCCCAGTCAGTGTTGAGGTGCCTCGCCACCTTCAGGCCAGGCACAACGGTCCCCTTAAAACTTTTCCAGAGGCTCCTGGGCATATGGCGTCCTCCGCGGCGGTCGCGCCGCTGGGGTTGATGCATATGAGACCGCTTCAGCACTGGCTTCAGACCTGAGTCCCGAGATGAGCATGGTGCTGCGGCACACACTGTGTGACAATCACCCCCGCCTGCCGCCAAACATTCATACCCTGGACAGACCTCTGTTTCTTACGGGCAGGAGTACCCTTGCAGCAGGTGTCCCGATGCGTCTCCTCGACTCAAGTCGCTGCACGCCACTCACATCCCCGGCAATCTCAATGTGATAGCGGACGCACTGTCACAACAACGCTTGCCCGGTGGAGAGTGGAGGCTTCACCCCCACTCGGTTCAGCTGATCTGGGAACGGTTCGGCAAGCCCCAGATAGATCTGTTTGCCTCCCGAGAAACCTCCCACTGCCCGCTCTGGTATGCCCACTCTGAGGCTCCCCTCGAGAGAGATTCACTGGCACACAGCTGGCCAGTGGGGCTGCGCAAGTACGCATTTCCCCCAGTGAGCCTTCTTGCACAGGTGCTGTGCAAGGTCAGGGAGGACGAGGAACAAGTCACTCTTGTGGCTCCTTACTGGCCCACCCGGGCCTGGTTATCGGACCATGTACTCCTCGCGAGGAGTTCCCCTGAGGAAGGACCTTCTTTCTCAGGGACGGGGCACGCTCTGACATCCGCGCCCAGACCTCTGGAACCTCCACGTCTGGCCCCTGGACGGAACGCGGAAAATCTAGCTGGTCTACCACCCACGGTCGTAGCCACGATCAACCAGGCCAGAGCCCCCTCTACCAGGCAACACTACGCCCTGAAATTGCGTTTGTTCATGAATTAGTGTTCTTCCCGGGCAGAAGACCCACAGAGGTGCGCAGTTAGGTCAGTGCTCCTGTTCCTACAGGAGAGGTTGGAGGGGAGGCTGTCCCCTTCCACCTTGAAGGTGTATGTTGCCGCTATCGCAGCTCACCACGACCTAGTAGATGGCAAGTCTCTGGGTAAGCACGACTTAATCATCAGGTTCCTAAGAGGTGCCCGGAGGTTAAATCCCTCCCGGCCAAACCTGTTCACCTCCTGGGATCTCTCGATGGTCCTCGCCGGTCTTCAGAGATCCCCCTTTGAGCCACTAGAATCACCTGGACACAGGGCCCTCTCCCTAAAGACGGCCCTGCTGATCGCGCTCGCCTCCATCAAGAGGGTCGGGGACCTGCAAGCGTTCTCTGTTAAAGACACTTGCCTGGAGTTTGGTCCAGCAGACATATGTGATCCTAAGACCCCGACCGGGCTATGTGCCCAAGGTTCCTACCACGCCCTTCAGAGATCAGGTAGTGAACCTGCAAGCGCTGCCCCGGGAGGAGGCAGACCCAGCCCCCTCACTGCTGTGTCCGGTACGTGCCTTGCGTGCCTACCTGGAATGCACCCAGAGCTTCAGGCGCTCTGAGCAGCTCTCTGTCTGCTTTGGGGGACAGCGGAAAGGGAACGCTATCTCCAAACAGAGGCTGTCCCACTGGGTGGTGGATGCAATCCTATTAGCCTATCACACCCAGGCCGTGCCACCCCCCCTACGGGTTCGAGCACACTCTACCAGGAGTGTGGCATCCTCATGGGCACTGGCTAGGAGCACATCCCTAGCAGACATTTTTAGGGCTGCGGGCTGGGCAACACCTAACACCTTTGCAAGATTTTTCAATCTCAGGGTTGAGTCAGTCTCGTCCCATGTTTTCTCAGGTCCGAGCCGGTAGAACTCGGTACACGTCGATGGTCTGACCAGGTGAATCGCTTGCGTTCAGCACCCTTTCCCTCTGCCGAGGTAAAACAGTGCGCCTTCTTTCCCAGGACACCCCTCTAGGTCCCTGGTCGATTCCTCCCTAGCCCTCTTGGGTCCGCAGTTCAGCGGAGGAACTCACCAACCCAGCCCACTACGGGTACCCCAGGAGACCCCTTCTGGAATAGGTGCTCCACGGGTCAGGCCTCCTACGCGGACTCCTCCTGTGTGTACTTCCGCGGTACGGTCACCTTACGAGCTGACCCGTGTCTCCCTTAGGCAGCCCTTTGCTGCCCTCCGGTCGCCATGCTGTAGCAACCCCCCCTACTCGGGGTTGGATCTACTGTCGCGCCATTTTTCCCACATGTGACCGAAGAGGCCATGTGATGTATTTCACCACCTTTACCTCCCCTTTCGGGCAGGTGTGGCCTCCGCAGGGTCTTTTCCCCCTGAAAGAATAGGAATTCGGGTAAGACCCCCTTCCCAGCGATGCAGTAAGGGCCCCGGCTGCTCTTGCTCTATGCCGAGAAAACATAGAGAGAAAAGAGGCCAGGCCAGGCTTGGCCCATTCCCAAATTGGCAAGCGTCACCTTGTTGACCTCTAGGGTAATCAAAAGGATTCCGACTACTTTTTTTGGGGGGCATTGGGGAAGGGTACGTGCAGTCTGAAACACAGTTGGTCGCTTGTGCACGTGAAATACCTGCCCGCTCCTGTGTCAACAGTACACGTACATGGCTCAGCACATGGCATGATTTGAAGTGGACACCTAGTGTCGCTTCTTCGACACAACGTCGAAGTGAGAGACAGACGGGGAACGTCTCGGTTACGTATGTAACCTCCGTTCCCTGATGGAGGGAACGAGACGTCGTGTCCTCCCGGCCACGTCGCTGAGCCGAGCCGCTGAGGTGGCCGGACACTCCCGGCTCCTCAGAAAAATCCTGATTGAACGTCCGTATTTCCCTCGCCTTTATACCCGTTTGTCCGGGGGCGGGGTATGCAAATACTGTTTGCCAACTCTCATTGGCCTTTTTTCATAGATCAAAGGCATATTCGGCGATCAAGAGAGACCCCTAGTGTCGCTTCTTCGACACGACGTCTCGTTCCCTCCATCAGGGAACGGAGGTTACATACGTAACCGAGACGATTTTTTTAACAAAGTAAAAGTGACAGGAATGAGTATATTGTTACTGATATTTTAAAATGAGTATATGCTGAATATAAGCAACTTAAAATATTTGAATATTATTTTTATTAAAACCCCCCTTTAAAATCACAGAGCTTTGAAAAGTTTGACATATATATTTTATAAGATATATTTAAAGTTTGAACCAATGTTTCTGTGGATTTTCATATATGCAGCCTGCTCTGTCATTATAAACATCTCATTATTTTACATTACAATCTATTTTAGGCTCCTGAGACCCAGCAAAATAAGTTTTACAATTTCCCATTTTTAAATGTCAATATAGTGTTTGGTGCATAAAATACTTATTATATATATATATATATAAAAAAAAATATATATTTTATTCATATTGTATTTGTATGTGCTGAGTTGATCTGTGATACATTTCAATCCATATTTATAGATCAAGGAGAGGAATTTGACATGGCCAAACTGCAACATTTGGTATCTCTGAAAAGCTCAGGGAGTCCTCTGATAATACCCCAAGATTTACCACTGTAAAATTTATTGCTGGGGTCTCAGGAGAATAACGACCTTTAAAGCCTAATGTATCAAATACGATACAAAAAAAAAAAGGGCAAATATGTTTTTTTTAATTTTTTTTATTCTTTTTATAATTTGTCTAATGGTACTAAAAACAGTAAAAAAATTATAATTATCTGACAATTCTTTCATATGTCAGACTTTATAAGTGATGAGGGGCATAATTTCCAGGGGGGATGGGGGGAGGTAACCCTCCAATAATCAAAACAAGCAAGTACAAACACCCAATATTTAAACCTTGATCAATGGAAACATGTAAATGCTTCACTCTGCAACGCCCCCAATGTTCAAGCCAAATCTATGCCCTTGCTTTTCAGTATCAAACAAAATATAAATATATGTATAATCTGCATTCTCGTAGTCAACGTGTTGAATGCACAAGAAATGGGCAGGAGTAAAGACCTGAGCAACTTTGACAAGGGCCAAATTGTTATGGCCAGATGACTGGATCAGAGTATCTCTGATATGGCAAGGCTTGTGTGGTGCTCCCGGTCAGCAGTTTTGAGTACCTGCCAACAGTGGTCCAAGGAGGGACAAACCACAAACTGGTGACAGGGTATTGGGTGCCCAAGGCTCATCGATGCGTGAGGGTAACAAAGGCTATTCCGTTTAGTCCAAATCAACAGAACAAGTGTCACAGAAAATTTTAATTGGTTATGGGAGGAATGTGTCACAACACATACTTCTGCATATGCGGCTGCGTAGCAGCAGACCGGTCAGAGTGTCTATGATGACCGCTGACCACCGTCAAAAGCAGCTACAAAGGGCATGCAAGCTTCGGAATTGGACCTTGGAGCAGTGGAAGGAGTTCATCTGGTCCGATGAGTCCCATTTTCTTTTACACCACATGGATGGCTGTGTATGTGTGTGCCATTTCCCTGGGAAAGTGATGGCACCAGGATGCACTGTGGGAAGATGACAAACCGGTAGAGGGAGTGTGATGCTCTGGGCAATGTTCTGCTGGGAGACCCTGAGTCCGGCCATTCATGTGGATATAACTTTGACACGCACCACCTACCTAAACACTGTTTTAGACCAGGTACACCTCTTCATGGCAATGACCTCTTTCAGCAGGATAATACGCCCTGCCACACCGCACACACTGTTTGAGAATTGTTTGAGGAACATGCACTGGCCTCCAAACTCCCTGTATCTCAATCCGATTGAGCATCTGTAGGATGTGCTGGACCAACAAGTCAGCTGGTGTACTAAGTAGGGCAGACAGAAAAGATTGAACTACCATTTTGTTTTCATTCTGCTTTCTAATTATCTGTGGCCTTTTACTTATGCATTTCATATTCTTTTAATTACTACATTTATTCTACTGTATGCACTTATGCTAAAAGTATTTTTGCTGTATGTACTCGAGTTTAATTAAAGGGTTTTTGCTATTGCAAGCATAACTACAGTATTACTATAAAATATGAAGTATTAAACTATAAAGTATTGAACTTCAGCACGTAATTCATCCCACACTGTTCGTGCTACAAACATGAATATACAGTACCTCAAATCATGTGGTTGGATGAGGAAAAGTGCACTATAACTTTTCTACATGATCAGACTTATGATGATCAACTGGTAGACAATAAAACAGATACAAAAAAAATCTCACAGAATTACATTGAAGATTGACTTGGGCAATAAAGCAACAACACAGAACACCATAGCAACCACATAGCGACATGCTAAAACCACTCAGAACACCTTAGCAACCACATAGCAATGTCTGGAAACAACACCTAGCATTGTGGCGATGACTTTTGCACATACAAGCATCACTCACATTTGTTAAATGGAAGATTGCATGACTCTGTATTGTCCACATAAAACACACTAAATATGCGTCACCAGCCTCCATTAAATCATGACAGTTCACACAGCTAACCTTTAGCTGATTATGAATTACAAAATGAACGCATGTCTGTAAAACGAAACAAAATCACAATTAATTGCACTGACCTCAAAAAGTACTTTCTTAACAACCTTTAGAAGATTGAGACACATTTTCCCTAGAGAGCATAATACATTTTATATGACTATATATTGTATTATGTGGAAACAGACCTTAAGGGCATGTTTGGTACATCGAAATCAACCAAACAAACCAATGTGACAGAAGTCAGTGAACTCATGACATTTTTCTGTGCAAAAAAGAAGCATGCTCTCTCCAAGGCAGAAATTTCAGATTTGAGCTCATAATCTATTACATGATAAAATGATAGAAATAGCCAATTCATTTGAAAGTACTTTGTTTTCTGAGCAGGCATACTCTTTCTGAAATGTTCTAGATTATCAAAAAAAATTGCAATTGACAACATTTATACTTTTCCGGAATATCAACCTACAAATGGCTTATAGTATACTTATAGTTGTCTCTGCATATTAAGACATTGTGTTTAACTGCAGATGGTGTATTTAGTTAAAAATCAGCTTCACGCAATTTAAAATGGAAAGTGTGTAAACTTTTGGGAGCTTATTTTGGTGTAAATTCGATCCTGAATAGACCTGCCGATGCATTGAATATGCAATGCAGAACCTACCAATGGGGTCAACGAAGGAGTGAGCTTCAGTGCTGTGATATAAAGAGATTTGGTTCTGAAACTTGTGAAATATATTTTAAGGGTCAGGTAACCAAAACAGGGAAGATTATTTGGAAATAAAGACAAATACACCCTTCAAGTTTTATTTTGATGGTAGCCTAAACATTAAAGGTTGAGCAGTATTGCATTCTTTGAAAGTCTGCAATTGTTTGCCACTAGCCTGAGAACATGTTCTTTTTGCAAACCTAATATTCATACAGAGGATCCCTTGGCTCACATATTTTCAGCCTGATCATCTTTTGCCCTGTGTAATTTGACTGTACATCGTACTCAAGATATTCTCCATGAGATATAAAAAGTAATGGTCTGTGTCCCGCAGCTAATAATTCAAGTTGTTTTAAACATTGAAGTGAGATCTTTAGTTCTGCTTCATCTGCAACTCATTAGTTTTTGTATGAAATATTTTAGATTTTTAGCAGAGACTATTTAGCAGAGACTAGCCACTTCTAATAAAATGAATGGGGAAAATTGTAACACCTAACGGTGAACTGATGTCATCACCTGTAAATAAACTAGAGAACACGCAATGCACATAAGCTGTACAAGATTTTTTTTTGCATAATCCAAGGTATAGAAGAATTAATGATGCCAGTGTTGTCAGATTTTACTGCTGAATTGCAATACAGTATGTTCTATGGTCGTAATCATGACTAGCCATTTTTGACATTTCAGTGTTTCCCTATTCCAGTAGATAAGAGCTGCAAAATAGCTTCACGAGAGCATTCCAAACATGGCCGACAGTGGACTGAGTTGCTAGAAAGACTTTGTTTTTAGGTTGCTTACAAAAATTACTCAAAAAACTACTTTTGAATGGCCTTCAAAGTAGAACGATACTTTTTGCCCACTGAATGTTGTTACCTCATCTACCAGCAGGGGCTAACTGGACCATGCTAATCAGTCTAACACTGAATTTAATATTTCTATTTTATTTTTTTTATGTACGATCATAAAAATGTATTCCATCACACAATACTAGGATAATGGAGTGTAAAGAAACAAAATGCTACTATTATCTTTTCAATTGTCAACAACAAAGTTTCCTGGCAGCCAAATTGCAGAAGATAAACAATGCTAGTAATGTTAGCATTTGTTTAGCAGGTGCACAATTATCAATAGTAAGGAACATTTACTGTATTTTACACACCTAACGTTTGCTAAAAAGTTTTTATTATCATGTTATTTAGGAACTTTGACTTGTAGACGCAATTTGCCTAAAAGTGAATATTTATCATTAACTGTGAACAACTCCATGAGTGCCACCATTTTTGTGTGATGTTCTAGATATCTACATGACTTTCCAAGTTGAAAGACCAACTTCATGCTGCATTCAATTGCGTGCTTCCAAGTATTCTGTCGTTCCAAGTTGAATTGAACACTGCAATAATTCAGAGCGACCTCAAACTGGGCAATGTGACAAGCCACAACCTACTGATAACAGTTAACCAAATATTTTAACTTTGACTAACAAAGGGTTTTGGAACTGGAAATATTTAGTCTTCAGTGCTAGGGATACTCTGCAAGTGGCAAATTGAAACAGCAAAATCTGAATGTATTTCTTGCAGTGCTATAACATATGGCGAACAAGAAGGGGGAGACCACGGCTAGTTGTCACATGAGGAAGTTATCATAAGGGCTATATACCAGTAACTATTTTAAGGTTTTGAGTCAAAAGTCCAATTGCAAAAATGGTTGTTTTATTTTTATTTTTGTATATTACCTTTAAATGTTTTTGCTGTTTTGTGTATTGTTTAGTTGTACATAATTTGTGTACTGTTTAATTTGTCTGAAAAGCCTATAAAAGGCTATAATGGCATTTCCAGAGTGACAACTTACCCTATATAGTGTGACAATATGCATTGCTATCAGTTTTGGGGGCAATCTGATTACAAAGTAATTAGCTACTGTAATCTAATTACTTTTTTGTTTTATTTTTAATTTGTTTAGTGGAAATTTCTGAGTATTTTAGAAAGTGATTTGTAATGAGATTAATTTACCATTTAGTAATCTGATTGCAATTTCAAAGCCGTAATTAATAATTGTAGTGGATTACTTTTTGTGTAATTTACCTATACTGTTTGCTGTTGGGGCATGTTGTCACAAAATGCTGTGTTCAACGAACTGTATCATTTTCCTGGGCAATAATGGTGGAATGTCTACTAGCTTTTTTGTAACAAAGACTTCAAGGTAAATGTCTTTTCAGAAACTGACATTTGAAAATAAACTACAAATATTCACTACAGTAAACTGTGTGACAAATAGTGCGGTCTCCCCTATACTGTACTGTATGTATAAATATATAAGTACGGATCTATAACTTACACAAATATAGTAATTAAGAGCCTGAAATAAAATAACAAAGAAGCAGCTCATTATGCTGAATAAGGTACCTTTTCCCATACTTGTTTAGAGAGTATGGATCTGAATAAATGAAAAAGGCAAGGTTGCTTAGGAAAGGAATAACAGTTTTACAATGGGGATAACCTTACCAGTGCAAAGCCCTTACAAATTCTGCCGCATGTAAAGGTCTGCTGGGACAGCTGCGTCTAGGTCAATACTGGGCAAATTGGTCCCATAGAAAGTCTGCAGATTAAAAAATATATATTTTGCTCTTGGGCTTGAAAGAATCTAATCCTGTGATCAATTAGCCTCTTGCCTCATGTGGGGCGGTGTTGTTAAAATAGCAGATTTAACAACAGCAGATTAGATTTTGAATGATAAAGTAAGGATGGCAATTCTTGATAAGAGCATGTTTGGTTTGATTAACAGCATTCTTATTCTTATCAACAAAGTGACATTCTAATGTGTTTGCACTCTGAATGTACTTTCAGGTCATTCAAAATGTGACAAAATCAGTATAGATCAAAGTAAGACAATTTCATAATTAATTCACAAAACACATGATCATGACCAAATGAGCTACACTTACCTTATAATGTATGTGGATTATATCTGAAATCTGGTCTCATAGAATCATGTTACTATACCTACTTTTTTGCACAAAGAGTTTTACGTAGCTCATAGTACGTACTGTATCACTGAAGATCTCTGGTGAAATAAACACTAGAGGCGCTACAACAACTACTTTTGTTCACTTACACCTAAATCACGAGTAAAACGGCAGATTATCTGTTCCTCACACAATGCTATTTTATTACATCTAAACACTTTATCTAGTGGATGGCTTGTTAGGCAAAAAAATGTTTATGTTTGCAATACATAACCAACTAAAGAAACTGCAAGCTTATTCGAGTACAATCAAGTTGCACGGTAGCTCAGTTGATAAAGCGCAATGTGAAGGATTTAGATACGAGTCATGAAGATCATGTAAGTCGTCATGTGAGCCAAAAGTGTCACAGAAGCACCAAAAAATGGTGTGGTTGCTTCAGCAATTGCTTTTTATGACACTATCGGTTTGGTTTAGGTTTAAGGTTTAGGGTTGTTTGGTAGATTTTGTTGATTTAAAACTTTATAGAGCATTAACCTTAAAAACACTGATCTGTTTGTGAGGACATTTTACACACTTTTAGTGCCACATAGTGGACATTTCATCTCAGAACTGCAGCGATACGTGTAATGAACCATGTAATGTAATTTTGCTACAATGTTGCCAAAATCACGCATTCGTGATCGGCATTCTTGTTATTATCAACAAAGGTAAATAATATGATATACTGTAGATATATTGCACTATACTGTAGATCAATGGTACTCAACCAGTTTTGCTTTGCTTTTTTTTCACGATCATTAAAATTTATACATAGAATAATAATGGTGCACTCAGTAATTTTTTCCACATTAAAAAAAGTTTAACTCCTAAAGACATAAATTGTAATATTGCAATATATGTATAAAATCATGACCACTCACATTAAAATGAAGACTCTGATCATATCTGTAACCTTATAAAAGCTGTTTTATTCTATATGGAGCGGGTCCGCACATGGGGGCAGCCATGTTAGAATCACATGACCAGCCGAATACTACTCGATTAATCATAGTAACCGTCCTGTTATTTGACACTTTCACTCATTGATTAAAGTAATCATAGTAGGCTCAGAATAGTGAATTTCTAAAATAGCATTTACAATAAGGGTCCATTTGTTAACATTAGTTAATGCATTAGGTATCATGAACTAACAGGGCTCTATTTTTGTATGCACGCAAAGCCCAGCGCCATATGCTACGACTGTGCACTGCATCTAATCCAATTTTCATGAGATCGCAAATTCTAAGATCAATTTTCATGCCAGCACAAAGTGCAAGTGGGCATGGGTGGGTGTATGCGTGCAAACTGTAGGTGTATTGCATGTAAATTAAGTGGTGCAAAGTACCGTCTGCTATTTTCCTGAGAAATAGGTAATTGTGCTAAGACATTTCAAAAGCATGTCTTATCTCAGCGCAAGGTCAGATCAGTTCCTAAATTTGCATTTTGGAGATTCCCAACAGCAGGTGGTAATAAAGTTAATGTCCAAACTCTGAAAATATAGTGGATCATCAAATTATGACAATCACAGTTGTAACCGTATTATAGGTCATGGTTTATTTTTCATTCATTTTTATTATTATGTATATATTAACAATTGTATTTATGATCTCATTTATATTGGTATTTTTCCACCTGTTGTTGATGTTTAAGTGACTGTGGTCGGTGAAAGAAGTTAAGGAGTGGATAAAATGTTAATTTGCCTACAATGAACAATATATTTTTTTTCACATCATTTATTAATCTTTGCTAATGCTAGTTAATAAAAATGCAATTGTTTATTGTTAGTTCAAAATGCATTAACTAATGTTAACATATAAATGTATTACTGTATGTTGAAGTTTACCAATAACCAAGATTAATAAATGCTGTAAAAGTACTGTTCATTGTTAGTTCATGTTAACAAATGGAACCTTATTGTAAAGGGTTACCCATGGACAAACACTGGGCCAATCACTGTATTAGGCTGCTAATTATTAACATATCAATGATGTGTTTAATGATGGGTTGCCAATAATTCTTTGCAGAAAACAAGTGTTTGAGTTTTCCATAAAATTTTTTCGTTGTGGATATTCCTCCCACAGATATAAGTTGTCTGTCGCTGCATTCTTACTCCACAGTGCAAATATTGATCCAGACAACACGTGGCCAATTTTATCCATTTTTATTTTTGTTTTCAAGCCAGTCCCACTGTGTCAAAATGGAAAGATGCCATCCACCAAGCTGTGCACAGCAGAAACCTCTGAAGTGCCAGAGATATTTAGAGGCCTGTTTATTTTTGTTATCAATTATATTTTTTTCATATCTCATGAGTCTAAATAGAGACTGAGAGGCAGTCATTAGTGAGAAGCAGCTCTAAGGGGAGATAATTGGGTTGAGTGCACACAGAAGCATGTTACAAGGAAGTAGCTTAGTTTCAGGAATCTAAAGTCTGTCAGAAAGCTGCATCAGACTGGATTTGAGACATCTTCAACCTTCATAAATTATCTCTTTTTAAAACCTGCTGTGAAGTCAGCGTGTGAATTATTTGCAATTTTGAAAATATATTTATGTTAGGTAAAGCAAGACATTCGTAATCCACTGGTGGACTTTAAACGTCATATTTGACAGACATTTACGAAAGAGTATATAGATGGTAAACTAACACAGTCTTAGTCGGTTTCAAAGTTCTCACTGTTATTTGGAGTTCTCCTTATCTTTCAGGAAAGTTATACAATCTTGCAGCTGTTTACATAATAAAAAGCTTTAAGATTCAAGGAGATACTCGCATGGCAATAAATAACACATTGTGTAATGCCCTGGGAAAAAAATTCCATTTGCTATATTGGAACGCAGTACACCTGCTTGGACTCAACTCATAAATTAAACCAACTTGCAGGCTTGGCATTATTATGTGCTACAAACTCACCTAGAAATGTCTAAACTTGCATGATTATAATATTCTGTTGTATGACACATATTCTCCAGGTTATTTTGGACTTTTTGGTCTGACCTTACACCACTCTTATTCTGGAAAAAACATTAATACATTGCTGCAATGTAATTTAAAGATAAAAATAATACAATACAAAATAAATACACATTTCTCATCTTATTATATGTACAAGATTAATCAGTAAATGTTATTATTACAAAAGACATTAGTGTTTGGTATAAAATGATTACAATGTAATTAGTTACTATAGTCTAATTATTTTTAAGTAAAAAATTAGTGTAATTTAAATTTTTTTATTCTTGAAATCAGATTACAGTTAATGCCTTTCGATTAAGGTTATTACTATGAAGTATATGTCCTGGGTTAGACACATTTATACAAAAACATTATTTGTGTATAATAAATTTAAAATATGAATTATGTTTAAATGAATGGTGGATGAGTAGAAAAACAGGAATTTTTAGAAACTAACTTAAAAGTAAACTAATTAGTAATGTGATTACTTTTATGCTGAAGTAATCAGTAATCTGACTACAATTTTGTAGACTGATTTATAGTATTTGGCAGACTTATTTATCCAAAGTGATTTTCAGGGAATTTAAGGTATAAATTTGATAAGTTTTTGTATTCCCTGGAAATCAAACACATTACTTTTTCAGGGTTCCCATCAACCGGTGTATTAGTTCCCCTTCTGTCACTCACTCGATGTTGTGTCAATTGTAGTTACACAAGGGGCTTCTTTCGGGAGCCTCGGTTACCTCTGAATATGAAAAAGGACAATGACAAATTGGCGAACAGAATTTGCATGTTCCACCCCTGGACATACGGTTATAAAAGGTGGGGATCGTGCATCTGTTCAGTCAGATTCTTTCTTCGGAGCCAAGCGGTTGTGTGATCAGCGAGCTGAGACACTCGCTACTGTTCCACTCACTTCTAAGAGCATTGCTGTTGGATCCTACGGCGCATTACCAGCGGCTTTCTCCCTTCTTGCCCTCCCTCTCCATGGTCCATGCAGGCCTCCAGAGAACCCCCTTAGAGCCTCTAGAATCAATTGAGCTAAGTGCCCTCTCCCAGAAGACAGCCCTCCTGATTGTGCTTGGTTCCATTAAGAGGGTTGAAGACCTGCATGCATTCTCTGTCAGCGACACTTGCATGGAGTTCAGTCTGGCAGATGCTCATGTCATCCTAAGACCTTGACTGGGCTATGTGCCCAAGGTTCCTACCACCCCTTTCAGGGACCAGGTAGTGAACCTGCTAGCGCTGCCCCGGAAGGAGTCAGACCTAGCCTTATCATTGCTGTGTCCGGTACGTGCTTTGCATACATATTAGGACCGCATACAGAGCTTTAGACTCTCTGAGCAGCTCTTTGTTTGCTTTAGCGGACAGTGGAAAGGGAACGCTGTCTTCAAACATAGGCTTGCCGACTGGATAGTTGACGCTATCGCATTGGTCTATCAGACCAAGGCCGTGCCCACCCCTTTGTGGGTTCGAGCACACTCTACAAGAAGTGTGTCATCCTCGTGGTCACTGGCCAATGGCACCTCTATAGCAGACATCTGTAGAGCAGCGGGCTGGGCGACACCCAATACCTTTGCAAGATTCTACAATCTCCGGGTTGAGTTGGTTTCATCCCGTGTTTTGTCACGTCTGAGCATGTAGAACTCAGTAACACAGGACAATTGACCAGGGGTACCGCTTGCGCTAGCACCTTTCCCCTCCACTGAGGTGAACACATGCGCTTTTTCTCCCAGGTGAGTCCACTAAACTCATGCTCCCTGGATGTCTTTCCTCCCTTGCCCTCTGGTCTGCGAATTCAGCGGAGGAGTTCCTGACCAGACCCACAATGGGTACTAACTACTCTGCACTGGAATAGGTTCTCCACAGGGTTTGGCCATCACGGATTAATCCCCCTGTGTGTATTTCCCACGGTAAAGTCCCCCTGTCGGCAGATCCGCATCTCCCTTGGGCAAGTCCCCTCTGCCTCTCGGTTGCCGTGTTTGTAGCAACTCCTCCCTCGCTAGGTAGGAACTACCACCGCGCCACTTCCACATGTGGCCTGAAAAATCATGTGATGTATTTGCCACATTTTCACCTCCCCCAGCCTGGGCAGGATGTAGTCTCTGCAGGGTCTTTTCCCACTGAAAGAATAGGACTGGAAAAGAATGCCTTCCCCGATGCGTATAGCTAGATTGCCCCAGCCACATCTAACACTCTGTGAAGACAAACATAGAGAGGAAAGGCTGCGGCTGGCACATCACTTGTTCCCACCCCTCAAAGGAAAATCCTTGGTCGGATGCCGGGAACCTAATAAAAACAATATGACGACTTAGTGGGGCGCTGGGAAGTTTACGTGCAGTCTGATGCCCATGCTCTTTTGGCACGCAACAGCTTGCTGCTCCAGCATCAGCAGATCATGTAACACGGTTCAGTGTAGGTGACGCTATTGAATAGGAACCCCTTGTGTCACTACAATCGACACAACATCGAGTGAGTGACACAAGGGGAATGTCTAGGTTACAAGTGTATCCCCCGTTCCCTGGTGGAGGGAACGAGACGTTGTGTCCCCCTTGCCACAACACTGTACCAAGCCACTGTAATGGCCAAGCCTTGTTCTCGTCTCCTCAGTGCAGAACCTGACTGAACAGATGCACAATCCCCGCCTTTTATACCCATATTTCCGGGGTGGGTCATGCAAATTCTGTTCGGCAATTTGGCATTGGCCTTTTTCACATTCAGAGGTATACGTGGCTCCCGAAAGAAGCCCCTTGTGTCACTACAATCGACACAACGTCTCGTTCCCTCCATCAGGGAAGGGGGTTACACTAGTAACCTAGACGTTAAGCAAAAACATATGAGAGACCATGATGTACCTGTATATAGTCTGTATGTGCTGCACGCTTTAGAGTGCTCTGCTCTCTGTCATCTACAAAACATAGAGCGTGTGATGATCATGATGCATTGTTTTCAGTGTATGGATTCACACATTAATTTTGAAGCACGCAGAACCTGCAGATTATTTATATATTTTATTTAATCGCAGTCTTTGCGGTTTAATTATCACACTAGGAAATATCACGATTTTAATTTTATTAACTGTGCATTCAAATTTATTTTCGTCCCAAACACAGAATGTCCATTCTGTGACATTTTGCATTTTGTAGCTAATGCCATTTTTATGGATTCTGTTATTCCCATCCGTGTTTTCCAAATCAATGGGTCCTACATGTGGTAACTTCAGTATAAGCAAACTCTGATTGTTGCATTATATATATAAAAAAAATCACATCCTGAGGGTGTGAATTTTAATTTAATTTTTTTTAAATCAGTGGTCCGACCTTTGTCATTGTCTTAAGTTTAGAACTCAAATGTTTTTGTAGTAAACACCATAGCAATGATGGAATGAACAAATCATATTTAGCATAATATCAGTATTTACTTAAACTACTTTTCGGAGCAATGCAGAGATGATGATCAGAAATGTACCTGACAGGGTTTCACAACATGCAGCAGCTGGCAGTGACCAAAAAACAAACAAACAAATAAACAAAAAAAGTTGACACCTATTCTGAGTCACAATTGTTACAAATGTTTTTTTGTAAAAAAAAAAATTAAATTAAAAAAATTATTCTTATTTTCCAGAACATTTAATATTTTTGTAATTTTCCATGACTGGAAAACTGCAATGCAAAATTCCAGGTTTTTCAGGATGCCTGGGAACCCTGGTTTTTGGCTGTTAGGGCCATGCTCTAAAAACTGAGTTACAGAAATAATTAACTTTACACATATTGTAATGTGTTTCATCAAAAAATAATATAATGTCCAAACACCTCCACATTTCAAAAACATTCCTTTATTATAAATAAATTATTTGTATAAAAATTGAATTGGCATGCTTCAACCATTTGCACACTCACAACCCGAGGTTATAGACCAGATTAGCCAATACAAGAGACAAATGCATTTTCCAATGCAGGTCTGACACTGTGGGACAAAAATGAGAAAATCTTCACGACCACAAAATACTAACAATTAGAATAACATGTAACATGGTTGACTCCTTTATTTGTTCTGTTTCTTAACTTTTGAATTTTTTTTCTCTTACCCCTTTGCCAGTGTATTAATTTTATTGGCTGCCAACGTTCTGTAAATAGCAGCTTTTGTCTCCTTTTTTGGACTGCCGCCTAGATATCAGGAAAAAAAAAATCTCAGTCCATGAGTCCATCCTTTTGTCCACAAATAACATTTATGTCTCATGCTTGGATTTCAGTAATTGGTTCCCATTGCCTTTGAGCCAGACAGTCTCATGCCAAACAATTGTAGAATGTTCTTTTCAGGTCGTGTGCTCATATGGCATGATTGGTGTAGCTGACGTAGGTTGTTTTTGTGGATGGTGCTGAAAATGAAAACAGTTTAAGAAGACAGCTGTGTATCAGGAAGTTAAAAAAAATAATGTTGTGGCAAGAGAAGGTTCATTGAGTTAATTCATTTTGAGAGTCAGGAAAATAAATGAATTTCGAGTGTAACTCTGTGACCATCAAGATGAAATTCTCACTTTGTTTCATAGATTGAAAAGGATGTGCCTCTTGGTTTCATTTAAAAGTAGGAAGGAACAATTGAAAAAGTAAAAATAACATAACAAAAACTATATTATAAAAGAGAGGTTTGGTTTTGGTCTGGTCTCACATTTAGAGAGATATCATGCTCATGAACAATTATTGATACTTGGAAAGCATTCATGGCATAATCATACTTCAAAACAGCATTGCTAATGACTAGTGGTTGACCGATATGTTTTTTCTTTTATAGCCAATACAATTTTTAGAGAGTAGGGTGGCCAATGGACGATGTAATGCTGATATAATAGTTTTAAATAAATTATCCTACTTTAAATGACCCCTTGGGCACAGTTATGGCCCAATAAACTTATAATGGCCAAATATTGATTGGCCTGTAAATATTGGTCTATCACACAGCTAATAACTGATCCCTGCACTGAAGTGAATGGCACTACACTAAAATGATTCAAGTAAACTTGCATTTACAGTATGCTAACTAAGCATACTAAGAAATTCCCCAAAATGTGTTTGCCCTCCAAATGGTATCCTCTACTTACTCATTACATGCCACATTTGATACTCATTATGAACTGGCCCGGTCTTAGAGCCCTTTAGCAGAAGGGTCATGGCACATTAGTGAGGGTCTGAACATTTGCATTAACTTTAACACACCGCTGTGGACCTGTGCATACTGTTCTTGGTTAATGATCGGTTCCCTTATGTAAGGTAACACAACATTGACTGCTGAAATACATAAGCACAGATTCCACTTCCCTCGCCTCAGTTTGTTTGTGGAAATGAGCTAGCAGTTAGTAATTTACATTCACTGAGACATCATTTTATATGAGATGTTATTCAAACAATAATGTTCCATATAGTATTAGCATTAGTCAGTGCAGGCAGCATAGCTAATAAATTAGCAATTATATTTTAGTGAATGCATTCTTATCGGCTTCATTTCCACTTAATAATATGCTTGAGATGACAAAATAAGCACTTAAGAGAGACTAATTTTGTAACCAATGCAAACATTTTAGAATCATAAAGGTTTTCAGTTCATTATCATGTACAGTTTAGTCAACATTAAAGGAATAGTTCCTAAAGGATGACAATTATGTCATTATTTACTCATCCTCATGTCATTCCAATGTGTATGCTGTTATTTTCTTTATGTTCTGTGGAACATAAATGTATACATTTTGCTAAATCTTCATTCAGATCTTTTCCATTCAATGAAAGTTCATGACCATGTTTTCAAGCTCCAAATGGAAAACATCATGAAAACAATATAAAAGAAGTCAGTAAGCCTTAGCCCACGTCTTCTGAAGCAATTCATTAGCTTTGTGTGTGAAACAGATCAAAATGTTCGATTTTATTCACTGAAAATCTTCCCCTCCACCGAAGCTTACATCTAGCCTGTATTTGCATTCAGATTAAAAAATGGTGCATTGGCATCATTGTCATTAAAATGTTCCTGCATGGCCTTACATTGGTTCTTGCATGTGTCTTAACCAAACGTTACATGCCATTTTTGAATTTAGATGCGAACATGGGATGGACGTGAACTTTGGCAGAGAAGATTATCAGTGAATAAAGACTTAAATGAACAATGTAGAGCTATCATATGACTTAGGAAGACTTGGTATATAGCGCAGAAGGTGTATGGACTACTTTCATGCTTTTATGGAGCTTTCTGTCTTTTTTGGAGCTTGACAAATGTGATCAGTATAAACTGTTGCAAAGGAGCTACGTAAAGATTCTTAAAACAATTCTACTTTTGCTTCTCAAAGAAAAATAACAGCATAAAGGTTTTAAACTACATAAGAGTACACATTTTCATTTTTAGGTGAACTATTTCTTTAAATGATTCTAAGTTTAGTTCTGAAACTGTACATGGCACAAGCTGATTGGTCCATTGACATGTAATCTTTTAGGCAATCGACTTGCATACTATTTCTTTATCTAACATTTAAATTGCCTCCGTTGTTTACAGCTAAGCTGGGCTCGATGCAATGCGATACAAGAGTTTTCTCTCTGAAACCCTCCTCCTCCCAAGCACCATTGGTCTAGAGCTGCTTCAAATGGATTGAATGTACATCTAATAGTGCAGCACCGTGTCTTTCATACTCAACACAGCATGTGTATATTCTAGTAGTAGAAAGTCTTCATACTGGACTTGCTCTGCAGCAGCAGTAGCAGCAGCCTAAGCAGATTTAGTCTGCCCAAACCTAAACCTACTACCTTGAGAATTGTCATGACTGAAATATACGAATCCTCTAGTTAATGTTAATAGTTAGTACATTAACAATGTAATAAAATGCTCTCTACTAAGTTTGTGCTTGAGGGAGAAGACGTCTGTACTCACTACTATTGTCCACACTCTCACAGAGCTCGGTTTTCACCTCTCCGTTGGGCCGCTCGCTTGCCAGATGGCTGAGTTTGTTGGTCATGGTGGCGGCGGTGACGATGGCCTTGAAGCTGCGTTTGCGTTTGGGGACGTTCTGCTCTGGGTGCAGGATGATTATGTAGACTTTGGGCATAAACAGCATCCCCAGAGACACGGACGCACTCAGGCTCAGTGAGACAGTCAGCGTGGCTGTCTGAATATACATCTAGAGAGAAAAGGTGAATGGTTAAATGGGAGAAATTTTTAAAATGTATAATACTTTTTCATATTATAGATTAATATACAGAGACAACTATTAGTAGGTCCTTCATATAAGTAGGTTGATTCCCCTAAAAGGTGTAATCAAAAGAAAACATTGCTTTGTTTGTTTGTGTATACCAGTAACCAGCCAAACACACCAACTGGTGCCTTAACCAATTCCAAACCAAGGTTTGGAGTGGTACTACTTGTTTGGTGGTAAAGTTTTAGGTTAGGGAGGTACATTTTACTTATTAAAACCTCCATCCAAAAATTCACCTTGTATGACCACAACCTCATTTTGCTCTGTTGTGGTGGCCCCTGCTGGACATTTCACTTGAAAAGTGCAGCCAAACGTGTTATGAAGCACATAAATTCAGTTTTGCAAAAAAGTTTGCAATGCTCACATAAATTTTAGGCTGGAACATTTGAAAACAGGTAATTATTTTTGCAATTCCATTTAATGCTGCAGAAATCACACACTTCAACTTTTTAGTTAAAATCTGATAAAAGAGTGCCACTCTGTGGGTGGCAAAGAGATCCCTTTAAAGACAACATGAAAGTATGGACTCTATTGACTATCCAACTGAATGTCTGTGGTCGTATTGTGCACAATAAATCAGTTTCAGTCATTTTTAAGAAAAAAATGCTTCTTTTCATAATCTTTCATCAAACTTTAATATCTTTCTCTGCTTCTGAATTTACTTTTCTTTTGTATTGATGCAACCAAGGCCACACAATATTAACCAGTAAGATTAAAAAAAAATAAAAAATGTAAGTGGTGCTTGACCTTGCAAAAGTTGTTATGATAGGGTGTTGCTATGGGGTGTTTTTATGAGGATATTGCTATGCGGATGCTAAGGTGTTCTGGGTGGTTTATAGCACCTTACTATGCAGTTGCTACGGTATTCTGGGTAGTTGTTAGAGCATTGCTATGTACTGAGCCCACTGAAGTCTCAATTATATTCTGTTCCCTATCGCTCAGGTCCCTCTTTCAATATTGGTCTTTGGGATTTTTTGCTTGCTTTATCATGTGCCAGGCAAAAATGTTAAGTCTGTTTGCTTTGACAAGTAATGTATCACACCTCACCTCAACAAGCCACAAGATTTCATGGATAATTCATGTCCATAGCACCAATGGTGTGGGTTAAATTACTCACCAAAATATAATACTTAATACATTAGGGGTTTGTTCCTAATGCTAAATATTGCTAAGTATAAGTTAAGTCCCTAAACCTAAATATGAGCAACAGTAATAGTGATGTTTGCCTTAGCAATGAAGTGGATTATTAAGAATGTAAACTCGCATCCAGGTTTGACACCACGTTTGTATTGAATGCCTATTTTCTTGATCCAATCAAATCCAATCCAACATAATGTCAAATTTTTTTCAAAGTCTAGGACTATTTCAAGGAAAATATTGATTATGAATCATCACAACTTGAACAATGAAAGCAAGGATTACAAGAAATGTCTCTAAAATCAGTAGAGATAGATCGATAATTGGTTTGACCTATATTTTTAACTGATATTTACATTTCTCCACTTAATCAGTTATCGGGTTTACTGATAAAGACTTTATATTAATAATTATTATTAAATATTAATTAAGAGGTTGGTAATAAAAAGTTGTTTATGTGCCTAAAAGCAAAAATAAAACCAGAATTAAAAATCGGTAATGCACATCCATTATCAGACACTTAAATATAATCAGTAACGTATCGACCATTAAAAACCCCGATATCGGCCGATATTCAAAAATCAGTCTTCATCTAGGCCCATATCTCAGAGTTTGATAAATGGCTAATCTGGCTAACAAATATATGACTTGTTACCATGGTTTTGAGTGATCAGAAAGCTAATGAGCGGTAAATGATAACATATGACTGCTGTGGCTGAAGCAAAAGATAAAGATAAAGCTCTTCACATTTACAGTATATTAAGAGAAATGGAGTGCTACTGTAGCTTAAGCTGAAGAATGAGCCAAGGCTTTTAGGTCAGGGGTAGAGAATGTAGAGCATCACAGCAGGGTATCACTCCACACCACAGCTCAGATGATGGGAGTGAAATCAAATTAACCATATTGCTTTGAACAGATGTGGGCAAAGAGGTAAACACAGCAGAAGAGGAGCTCTTGTATTGCCTGACTCAATACATGAGGGTGAGTAAATGATGATAGATTTTCATTTTTGGACAAACTATATCTTTAACACTTTAAAATATCAAGTGCTACTTCAAGTAAATAATTTATTTAGGTCGTATACTGTAGGTTCTGCTGGGAGAAAAAGTTCTAGAACATGCATACAATCCATGTTTGATGGACCAACATGAATACCCTTTTTTAACCTGATTTGAACTTAAGAATCTACATTTAAAATATTTGTATTATTTCTGTAGGACTTTATAATGTATTTTTATTATACTGTTTTTAAAATAAGGACTTCTCATGTCATATATTATGTCATACCATATGAATGACATTTTTTTTTAAATGTAACTTAAAATGCATTTTAAAATGTACATAAGCCTGGGTGTGTAATTGATTGTTTGCACAATGCCAGTCAGCAGCACCACAACAGCAGGGGTAAAAGATGAAAACACACTTTCAAAAAGCTGCAGGAAGAAGTAAATTGCATTTAACTAAAGATCTTCCAAAGCTTAAGTGCTTTAAAAATCAATACTGCAGCATGTGACAGTGAATAAATAAACACAAGCCAAATATATACAAACTGAAACTCATTCAAAGAGTCCTTAAAACTGTGGATGACTCATTAAACTGTAAATACCCCCGCCAGGCATCATTTCCTCATCTTTTCATCTGTTCCTCTCTATTCAACTGTAATGCAATGCAAATTGAGAGAACTCTGACAGAATCCTCCTCTAAATCTAGAATGTTCAACACAAGTGATCACTAAATGTACGAAAGGTCCCCTTAAATGAGAAAATGAAGGGGAGTATAAGAAGAAGAAACGCAAAAGTTAAAGTAGTTCACCCAAAAATAAAAATGTGGTCATTTTTCTTTCCTTTTGTCATGGAATACTAAAGAAGACATTTTGAATAATGGACTGGTTACTCTTTTTAATGCATTTACAATTAATGGGGACTGGACCTTTCAAGCCTAAAAAAGAAGGGGATCAGACCAATACGTGAATAAACCTTTCAGACCGTTTTTGGGAACTTGACCAACCAATTCATTGAAAAGATTTGACTGTGACAGACTGAATCTGAAAAGAACAATTCTTTCACTAATCTTATGTCACTGCTTTCTCTCGTGAACTCGCCAAGGAGATAGAGGGTGTATGTCAAGATTTTCATTGTATACTGTAACAATATAGATTTTAGTATGTGTTTCACACAAAGCTATCGTATGCCTTCAGAAGATTGTAATGTTGTCTATGCATTGTATGGTCAAGATTTTCAGTAAGTAATAATGTTGATTTCAGTATGTTTCTCACACAAAGCTATAGTATGGCTTCAGAAGACTTGTAATGTTGTCTATGCATTGTATGTGTCATGATTTTCAGTGTATAACAATATACATTTCAGTCTGTTTCCCACACAAAGCTATAGTACGCCTTCAGAAGACTTGTAATGTTGTCTAGGCATTGTACGTGTCACGATTTTCAGAAAATAATAATGTTAATTTCAGTCTGTTTCTCACAAAAAGCTATCGTATGGCTTCAGAAGACTTGTCTATGCATTGTACGGGTTATTATAGTTTCGTATTATAGTTTTAATATTACTCTTGTATTATAGTTTTAATATTACACTTGTATTATAGTTTTAATATTACTCTTGTATTATAGTTTTATGGTGCTTTTCAAGCCTGAAAGCTTCAGTCTCCATTAAGTTTAATTACAGGGCAAAGAGCGACCAGCACTGTCTTCAGAGTTTCTCCTTTTGAGTTCTATGGAAGAAAGTCATAAGAGCTTGAAATGACACGGGGGTGAGTAAATTATCATTTTCATTTTTGGGTGAATTGTTCCTTTAAACGATGAAATATACTCAAGTATGCTGAAGAAATGAGACAGTTTATGCAGAAAATGAGCAGAAACGAGGAGTTGTACACAAGATTAAAATTATGCTCGATGCATAGCTGCAAGAAACAGAGTGGAAGTTTTAATGAGAACAGAGCGGGGAGATGTGAGAACGAGAGACATGCCTCAATAAAATACTCATATCTGCGTCCTCATATTGCAGTGGCTCATTGCGATGCTTAATCTTTTTAACATCAGTGAAGGCCAAAGAAATAAGCCTGGGAGAGATAACAGAAAGGAAATACGCTCTGTGGATTTCTTTCCTTTTGGAATCAGACTATTGTCATGACGGAGGAATGAAAAAAAAAAATCATAGATTTGAAGAAAACAATTTCCTCCTTTACGTAACTTTTAATTTAATCCCATTTTAAAGGCCTGATGTTCGCTATATTGTTTGTTTGTCGGAATGTTAGTTTCTCAAAACGAATGCTGGAACGTTTTTATGTTTTTAATTCTGCACTTCTAATCCCTCGTGTGCATGTGTAACCACCTCGCTGAATAAAAAAAGCCTATCATAACTCAGTTAGGGGTAATGTACTTTAAATTAGATATTCTTTCTAGCATATGTTAATATGATAACGTTGGAAAAGCTGCGAGGCAAATTTTAACATTCAGTCCTTCCAGAAGCAAAATATCTGACTTAACTTATCTTAAAAGGAATAGTTCACCCAAAATGGAAAATCTGTTCTCATTTACTCACCCTTGTGTCTTCTAGCACCTCACAAGACGTGTAAGAACCAATGAGGTTTGAGGTTATTGCTGTTGCCGCCATTTTGGATTCAGTGCTGTTTACATACTTTATAATTTATTTAATTTCATTCCATTTAAGATTGACATGTAATGAGCCTTAGGCATGTCACATGCTGAGAAAACTGTATGTGGGAAAATGGCTATTTGATCAATGTTAATGTTTTTCAAATTCCTGTTGCTAATTACTACAATGAACCACTCCACGTGCTAATTTTGTATCATGCCACTGGATTAGGTACTGTCTCAGGCTTCTCACAGGAGTGTTTCCTTCAAATATTTCTACGTTACACTCAGCAGAACCTTAATTTTTAAAACCTTAAAAACTTGTACATGAAACATTTCTTTGCCTAATTGCACATTGTGGATGTAGCCTTCAGTAACTGAAACCCTTTTTGCCAACCATATAGACTATAATTACATATACACCGATGAGCCAAAACATTATGACCACCTGTCTAATATGTTTTTAGTCCTCCGCATGATAAAACAGCGCCGACACTCCGAGGCATGAACTCTACAAGACCCCTGAAGGTGTTCTGTGGTATCTGGCACCAAGACATTAGCAGCAGATCCTCCAAGTCCTTTAAGTTGCAAGGTGGATCCTCTGTTGATCAGACTTGTTGGTTCAGCACATCCCACAGATGCTCAATTGGATTGAGATCTGGGAAATTTGGAGGCCAGGGCAACAAATTGATGTCTACATGAATGGCCGGACTCAGGGTTTTCCAGCAGAACACTTCCCAGAGCATCACACTCCCTTCATCACAGCTTGTCATCTTCCCACAGTGCATCCTGGTGCCATCACTTCCCCAGGTTAACGTTGCACATATACAGAGCTGTCTGCATGATGTAAAAGAAATGGGACTCATCAAACCAGACAACCTTCTTCCACTGCTCCAAGATCCAGTTCCGACACTTGTAATACTGTAATTGCACACAATGCACACATTGTAGCTGCTTCGTTGGTGGACAAGAGGTCATTATGGGCTCTCTGATGGTCTGTGGCTATGCAGTCCCATACGCAGCAGGGTGCAATGCACTGTGTATTGTGACATGTTCCTCCCATAACCATCATTATAATTTTCTGTGACTTGTGTCAGAGTAGACCTTCTGTCAGTTTGGATCAGACGGGATAGCCTTCATTGCCCTTGTGCATCGATGAGCATTGGGTGCCCAACACCATGTCGCCTGTTTGTGGTTTGTCCTCCGCACCACTGTTGGCAGGTACTCAACACTGCTGAACGGGAGAACCACGCAAGCCTTGCCGTATCAGAGATGCCATGACACAGTCGTCTGGCCATTACAATTTGGCCCTTGTCAAAGTTGCTCAGGTCTTTACTCCTGCCCATTTCTCCTGCAGTCAACAATTTGACTACGAGAACTGACTGTTTGCTTACCATCAAGTCTACCCAGACCTTGACATCTGGCTTTGTTAGGAGATGATCAACATTATTTGCGTCACCTGTGAGTGGTCATAATGTTTTGGTTCATCAGTGTAAATGCACAGTTTAACCAGATGTTATATATCCGCTTATCCTAATTCTATGCATGACTTCTAACAAGCCTTCCCTCATTTCCTCCTTTGCAGGTATTCCAAGTATTCAATCAGTGTTGTCATGTCTGCTTATTAAAAGTGACTGTCAAAGTCAACATTAACTTTCATTGTATAGGAAAGCATCGCTATGAAAGTGAGTAAATGTAGACAGACTTTAAATCTTTAGGTGAACTATCCCTTCCCTTGTCCTTAAACAT
Organism: Moxostoma hubbsi; assembly: GCA_032164185.1. Lineage (NCBI taxonomy): Eukaryota > Metazoa > Chordata > Actinopteri > Cypriniformes > Catostomidae > Moxostoma > Moxostoma hubbsi. The sequence continues at coordinate 12,109,799 of JAVLUX010000049.1, read as the reverse complement.
AACACTTAACATCAATATGTGACAGCAAATATTTGCAGAAAACACAACACATGCCATGAACATTAGACATGCAAAGAAAATGGGTAACGGCACTCTGTTTATAATCCCAGCTTCACTTGGCAGTTGCACTAATGAGCACTGAACAGAAATATATCCTGATACATGAAAGAACACAAACTAGATTCTACAGTCTGTTGACCACTGGATTCATCAACATTATAGGCCCCATATTGGCCCAGACTGACAGAGGCTACATGATCTCTTTATGGACCATTAACAGCACCAGTATTTCTTTGGGATCATGTTTGTTCATCTCTATATATCTGATAATGATTTCTTATATGAGTAATTGCTTTTGATGCAAAGACCTTTTAACAGACTAGCAAGAGCTGCACACTGATGGAGTTGTCAGTGAGGAGATGTGCAGCTGTATGGACAATTCATATCTGTACAATTTTCAGTTGCCACAATAACAGGTATAGCAAGACAGATAATATAGAAAATATATACTGTATATATATATATATTAGCATAAAAGTTGCAGATATATGCTTCACTGATTTGAGGGGCATTTTATTTCAAGTCATAATTTAAGCATTTGCTAACCTAACATTTTCTGGTGTATATACTGTATAAAAAATACCTACTGACTCCTCCCAACAGAACTGAATGTGATATTCTTAAAAACCATAAAATTTTGTTCTATGTTTAAAAATGATAGAATAAACCTGCTGAAAAGACTAGTTCAATTCAGCATGAACTTCTATGTCTGTCAAGGCTGGTTTATGATGGTTTGGTACTGGTTTAGCTTACGGATCAGGCAACACACTTGTAAAACATAGCTAGTGAAGCTGGACAACAAGGATATTTTTCTGGTTAAGCTTGTAAAGTCCCTAGTGGAGGTACCCAAGGACATCTATAATACCTGTAGAGAGCTATCTGTTAGCATTCCCATTCATTCTCAATGGCAGTTGCTCACCTGGTTCATGCAGCCATGAAGTATGTAAACAGCTAGTCACCATCTTTGCTCATTGGCACTCAGTTCCATTCAAAGTTTTGACCCCATCCTGAACATTTAAAGTAAATGCCATGTGACTAATCACTCTGAAGCCAAAGGAAACACTGCTGGACAAAAAAAACAATAGAAATTCTAATGGTTTTCACTACATATACCCTTATGAGTGTAGTTTTTTTTGTAGTTCCATATTCCATTAGGATTTAAAGGGGCCATGAAATTCTCTCTTTTTAAAAAAAAAAAAATAAATAAATTATTACACTCCCTGATGTCCACTGATAATATTAGTAAAACCAAAAATTAAAGCAAGTCATAATTAAGTAATATAATAAAGATAATTTTCCACCCTGACTCTGGCCCTCTGTCAAAAAGCACTGTTTTGGCCTAAGCGCCTTTTTAAACTTCAATGTAAATGCCCACTGTTATGTGGTACAGCCATATTTGAAACTCACTGGAAGAGAATGAACAAGCTCCACAATAATATAAAACATCATTTCAGGGTTTACACATAACGCACATCCAACACATTGCATCCAAATATGTTAAACTGTTCTCTCAAGCACAACTGAGTATTAAACTGTTACTTAGCACCATAAACTATTAAACAATCATGACATTTTAAATATTAATTAATTAAATGGTTTACTTACATTTCTGATTGGGTCCAAGTATTTTTAACTTCCCCATTATTCAATAACTGTTCATTTGCAAAGCTTGAATTGTATTAAGACTGATTTGATATAAGCCGGAAAAAAAATTAAATCTGTACATATATAGTCCAAAGTGCTGTGAATACACGCACACATATAGTATCACATCGCTGGAAATGCATCAAAACAGTCAAAGATATTCATCTAGTGCATGTTTCCATACACCAACAATTAAAATAGAGAAGATAGCGAAAGAGCACATCCAGGACACATTTGTGCTCAAAACAGCAAGACACAGAGCACCTAAAGGACCTAAAGAAGCCAACACATTGCCTACTGCAACAACTGCTACACTGATGATGCCATTGCATCTACAATATACACTGCTCACTCACACCTGGAAAAAAGGAACACATATGTGAGAATACTGTTTGTAGACTACAGCTCAGCATTCAACACTATAGTGCCCTCCAAGCTTGATGAGAAACTCTGGGCTCTGGGCTTAAACAGCTCACTGTGCAGCTGGATCCTGGATTTCCTGTCAGGCAGACATCAGATGGTTAGAATGGGCAGCAACATCTCCTCATCACTGACCCTCAACACTGGAGCCCCGCAGGGCTGTGTTCTCAGCCCACTCCTGTATTCCCTTTACACACATGACTGTGTGGCAACACAAAGCTCCAAAGCCATCATTAAGTTTGCTGACGATATGACAGTGGTAGGTCTGATCACTGACAATGATGAAACAGCCTACAGAGAGGAGGTGCACACTCTGACACGCTGGTGTCAGGAGCACAACCTCTCCCTCAACATCAGTAAGACCAAGGAGCTTGTGGTGGACTTCAGGAAGAAAGACAGAGAACACAGCCCCATCACCATTAATGGAGCACCGGTGGAGAGAGTCAGCAAGTTCCTCGGTGTCCAAATTACTGAGGAACTCACATGGTCCGTCCACACTGAGGCCATTGTGAAGAAGGCTCACCAGCGCCTCTTCTTCCTGACGGCTGAGGAAGTTTGGAATGAACCATCACATCCTCACACGGTTCTACACAGTACTGTAGCATCCTGACTGGCTGCATCACCGCCTGGTACAGCAATAGCACCACCCACAACCGCAAAGACCTGCAAAGGGTGGTGCGAACTGCCAGAAACATCATCGGTGGTGAGCTTCCCTCCCTCCAGGACATATATAACAGGCGGTGTGTGAAAAAAGCTCAGAGGATCATCAGAGACTCCAGCCACCCGTGTCATGGTCTGCTCTCACTGCTTCCATCAGGCAGGCGGTATCGCAGCATCAGGACCCGCACCAGCCGACTACATGACAGCTTCTTCCCCCAAGCAATAAGACTTTTGAACACTTGATCTCTCACGATCAACAATCAGCACTGCACTTTATTAATCTTATTATCTCACACTGGACTGTCAATATATTCTCCACAATACAACTACTGTATATATATTTTTATATACTCTTATTTTTATAGTATGTGTATTCCATATTGTGTGTATTGTTTACTGTACATTGTATAATAGAATTGTGTTGTGTAAGTATGTGTACATTTGATATGTAAATTGTGTTGTGTAAATATGTTTTTTATTGTAATTGGTATATGTCTCGTCACTGTCATGACTGCTATTTTGCTCGGAACTGCACACAAGACTTTCACCTACTGTTGCACTTGTGTACATGGTCGTGTGACAATAAAGTGATTTGACTGATTTGATTTGACATTACCATTAGAGACACATGGGGGCCATTATTGCTTTATTAAGACCAAAACATTTCCCATTATCCTTCAATCATTAAAGCCATTAGAATTTCTTTAAAAACTGTTATTAGAAATTCAGTAGAATAGTGGGTTTCTATTGTTACTTTTTCAGCAGGGAAATTACATCATGACAGTGCTGACTGGCTGATGGCACTGCATGCCGTTTACTAGCAACTTTCCTGAGCTCCATTTCATGCTTTTTAAAGACTTTAAAAAATCGGTGACTGGCAAAACGTCTACTATAGTATAATTAAATATTTGTGAATCATATGTTGCATGCAAAAAAAAAAAACTAATGAATAATAATTTCGTCAGAATACATAGCTACTTTTGAATGGCCACCAGAAATGTGAAATTACAGTACAGCATCTACCAGCAGTGTCTAGGAATGGGCGGGTCGATTCTAAAAGAATCGATACTTCCGATACTATTGTATTGTTGTATCGAAAATATCGATCCTCACACAAAAATAGCGATTCTAAATAATATATATATATATTTTTTAACTAGGGGTTAGGTTATTATTATTTGGTTACCATGAACAATAATCATAAGCTTCAAAGTGAAATGAAATGGATTAGGCTATATTAGCAAATACTAGTGCAGGATGGGAACTGTTTCTTCTACTCACCTTAACGTCATAAATGCTGAAAAACACAAGCAGACAAGCACTTGTGCCGTCACAAGACTCGTTCAAACAAGAGGGATCAGTGCCTTGTAGAGGTAATGATAGAAAATCAGAGAAACAACTTCTGGTGTGTAGTTTATATGTCGGATGTCTTCCTATAGTTTTTGGGATTTTGCGTATGCCCACATGAAATAACTGATGATATGTGTGGCTGCCAGAACAATGAGCATTTCACCCGGAACTTTTTCAATCTAATAACGTAATGCTGCAGCACCGTTGAGTGAATTGAGTTTTATTATTATTATTATTTTATTTTTTTACAGAGATTCCCTCTAAACGCGCTCGGAGATGCACTGGGGAGCACTGGCAAGACAGACAGTCAGACTGAGCTGATCCACCAATCAGAACATTCATTTCAGACGCGATTGGATATTTGTTAACCAATCATATTTTCTGTTTCAGTAAGGGGCGGGACATTTCCAGTGTCTGACACACAAGTATCCCTGGAGAAACTATCATTTGCACCAGGGGTGTTGCTAGACATAAAGGTCTACTGGGGCACAGTAGAAATCCAATGTCAGGCAAAACAGCCTCAGACCAAACAGCTTTATACAAAAAGGTAAAGGATAGTTGGTCGCTAGGCAGAGTTGGTAGCTAAACTGGCAGAGTTTGGTTGCTAGCTTGTGAAACTAGCTGAGCTATCTCTAACTTTATAAATGCAGAAGTGTCGTTTCTATAAATTAAAAACTAGCTAGCTAACATAATTGGTGTAAGTTTAAACTGATGTTTGAAACTCATTCAGTTTACTTGAAACAACAACTCAAAACAAGCCAAACTATAGCCCTTTTTAGTCACTAGGAAATTAGCACACAGCAGCCACTGCCAACTGTTTATGTAGTGTCCTAAACTAACGCTAGTGGATTAAATTAATGTCATATCCGAAAGATTGATTTAATGTTATCATAATCAAAGTCAGTATTACAGAAAACAAAAATGTTTTGATTTTCTCTGCAATTCCATAGACTTGACAGGGGTTTTCCTGAGACTTGATGCTTTTTCATCTGATGTCTGAAACCAGACTCTGATGGCTGATGATGTAGTTTGTTTATCATGTAGTTTGTTTACCTCCCACAAACTCATCTCTCCTCTCTGTTTCCTATCCCTGTTTTGTCCAAATAATTTTCTGATGTCCATCTGTATACAGGAGCCAATAATGTATGTCAAAATAAGACCATTGGAATTATTTAGAAACTTACTTTAGTTTTATCATGTTTTCATCGCCTTAAAAATTTTCATAGTAGCATAATAGAAGGAACAATAATGACACCTATTAATTTAAATACACATTTAACATGAAGTTACTATACCATTGAACCCATTGATTTACTACAGTAATATTGTAGGAGTAACCATGGTTAATTGTGTGGTAATTATGGTTTAACTAAATAACATGGCTAAACTATACTGTATTACTGTAGTGAAATTTTTGTAAGGGTAAACAAAACAGAAGTCTAATAATTTTCTGTTTAAGCAAAAAAATTATAATAATGACTCAAATTATTATTTTAAATTACTAATTTTATCCCAAGTAATCACAAAAAAAAATTAATTTAACAGAAGTATCGGCGATATTGGACTTGAAAATATTGGTATCGGATTGAAAAGAAAAGAAGTGGTATCATCCATCCCTAGCAGTGGCTAACTGGACCATGCTAACCAGCCAAATCTCGACCCCTTGGTTAAAGCTAGGGTGTGTTAAGCTAAGCCAGAGAGGCTAGCAGTTAGCAAGCTAGCTTTGAAAGCATAGAGCCTGCCCTCGCTTCATAGGTGTCCCAAAGCCACGCCTCCTCTATCGTGGATAGAGGATCACATGAACTCACACACACACACACAAACACACACACACACACACACACACACACACACACACACACACACACACACACACACACACACACAGAGCAGAGTCTAAGCACCAGGAGGAGAGACGTGTTGGTGGAATCGATCGTAACGGTTTCTGATTACCTCATGTCTCATTCACAGGTTAGACATTACAATAATAACAAACGTAATTCTCGTGCCCGCTCTGCACAGCATCAAGGAACCCACGCCGATGCCGTGTGATATATATATGTATGTATATATATATAAAACAATTTTTTACATTTAGACCACTTAAATTATTGATTGATCAGGATGTGAAGAGACTTTCAACCAGTATAACGAAAAAAAAGCTTGCACACCCTAGCTTTAAGCTGACTGAAAACCATCCAAAACAGAACAAATGCTGATCCTTAACTAAACAATAGTTAGTTAAAACCATTTTAGCTTTAAGTGTGCATTAAGTACATTTTTGCTTATGTTTCACTGACCAATTCGACAGGGGTCTTGGACATCACACAAAAGCAAAGGTTTTTGGTTACACCCTCATGATTAATTTATCTTGCAACTGAAAGTATCTGATAACAGGAGGTTTACCAAGATAAAGTGAGTAGTATCAAAGTCCCTTTAAGGCAAGTCATGTCTATTGATGGCTCAGTAAGGCGTCCGGAAAGTGAATTTCCAAAACGTAGCATTGCAGAGTATAAGTAATTTATATTCATGAAGAAAGCCATATCTGATTTGACAAATCAGTAATATTCATAAGGAAAGAGTTACCTGATTGGTCAGAAAAACTATTACCCAAACATAACACTTACCCTACCACTAAACCTAACTTTTACCAACCAAGAAGTGCTTTTCTCATAAATATGAAATAGTCTTCCCCAGCCATTCTATATTTCATACATCTGCCTCTTGTACGGGACATCGCTCTCAATGGATACAAGTACACCTCTACGTCTACTTGAATGGGGAAAGACCAAAATCTCCAAAACGGTTGGTAAAGTCTACAACAAATAACATATTTCAAATCAGCAATAAAAGCTGACAGCAGTTGTTTCATAAATTGGTTCAGCTAATGTGCATAATAGGCTGAGACAGGTCAATGGAAAACTTATGAATGGGAGAAAATGTAATGCTGAATCTGGTGACTGTAGGACTGGACATTTAAACAGCCAATCACCTTTTTGAGACATTGCCTTTCAACATGGCAGCCACAATGAAGAGGTAACCCGCATTAAAGGAGTAGTTCACCCAAAAATGAAAATTCTCTCATCATTTACTCACCCCCATGCCATCCCAAATTATTAAGACTTTCTATCTTCTGTAGAACACAAACAAAGATTTTTAGAAAAATATCTCAGCTCTGTAGGTCCATACAATGCACGTGAATGATGACCAAAACTTTGAAGCTCCAATGGCTCAAAAAGGCAGCATAAATGTAATCCAGTGGTTAAATCCACATCTTCAGAATTGATATGATAGGTGTATGTCAGAAACAGATATATTTATGGTACAAACTGACTTAATATTGCTCTGTTTCTCGCCCACACATATCATATTGCCTCTGAAGATATAGATTTTACCACTGGTGTTATATGGATTACTTTTATGCTGACTTAATGTGCTTTTTGGATCTTCAAAATGTTGGTACCCATTCACTTCCATTGTGAGGAACTACAGAGCTGAAATTCTTCTAAAAATCTTTGTTTGTGTTCAGCAGAAGAAAGAAAGTCATACACATCTGGGATGGCATGAGTTTGAGTAAATGATGAGAGAATTTTCATTTTGGGGTGAACTATTCCTTTAAGTAGAATCCTTAATGACTACAGCTTTTTCTAGGCCACTGATATGACTGAAGTCTTTATCTCATTGGTACATTTTAAACATTTGTCAAAATTACATTTATTTTCTATTTATATAACTATTTATATAAAATTATTTTTAATGTGGAAAAATCTTAATGCATCTTTAAAGTAAGATACACAGTAATAGACTCACCCGCTCTGCAGACTGTGCTGTCCCAAAGAAGATGGGTATGAAGGCCAGCCAGATGATACAGGTGGTGTACATGGTAAATCCAATAGGTTTGGCCTCATTGAAGGTCTCCGGCACTCCCCTGGTCTTGATTGCGTAAACAGTGCAGGTGACCATCAACAGGATACTATACCCCAGCGAGCAGATAAGCGACAGGTCCGAGATATCGCATTTGAGTACTCCACGGGCACTTTCAGGTTCCTGTGTGCGTTGCTCGCCATAATCCACAACGGTGTGTGGTGGGTCTGCCACAAACCAAACAAAAACACCCATTAACTGAACTGATATCAGACTAAAGGTGATGACTAGCTGGGAGGCGGGGCTAATAAAACGTGGTGCCGCTACCGAGCACTTGCCCTGCTCAAAGATCCGATGGATGCGGTTTGTTTTGGTTAGCAAAGCGGCATAGCTGAAACACATGCCTAGACCCAAGAAGATCCTGCGAAAGGAGCAAACGGCGACTCCGGGTGCTGCAATCATTGGGAATGTGATGACGTAGCACAGGAAAATTCCAGTTAGCAGCACGTAACTCATCTCCCTTCCTGAGGCTCGTACGATAGGCGTGTCGTTGTAGCGTACGAATGTTGCCACCACGAATGTTGTGGCAAGGATTCCCATAATGGCAATGAAGACGGGCACCACAGCCCAGGGCGAGTGCCACTCCAACTTTATAATGGGAATGGGCTGGCAGCCGGTTCGATTTTGATCCGGACGTTGCTCATATGGGCAGAGCTGGCATGTGAACTCACTGGCCTGGTAATGGTAGCCCTCACAACGTTCGCAGTGCCAGCAGCAGGCCACCCCCTTCACAACCTTCTTTCGCTCACCGGTCTGACAGGGCAAGCTGCATACGGATGGGGGCAGGGATGAGTCAACACTCGCCCACTGCATGGCATCTATCTAAAGAGAGACAACATTATCATATATTAGTCTGGTAATTATCAAAAAACATTTACAAAAAAAAAAAAACTTGTTTTATATGGTGGAAAGAAAAAGTATGTGAACCCTTTGGAATTAGCTAGTTTTCTGCATTAACTGCATTAACACTTCCACTAAAACATTCACAGTTTTATAGGAAAATTAAGTGAACCTCTAGGCTAATTTAATACTGCGGCTACTCTCCCTAGAAGTGTCCATCCAGCCAAGATGACCCAAAGAGCACACCACAGAATGCTCAATGAGGTAAAAAAGAACACTAGAGTGACAGCTAAAAACTTCATTGGAATCATTGGAGCTGGTTAACATCTCTGTTCATGAGTCTACAATATGAAAAACATTAAACGGGCTCGGTGTCCATGGCAGGACACCACGAAAGAAAGCTACTGCTTTCCAACAAAAACATTGCTGTGCCTGATGCCAAAGACGACCTTGACACTCCACAACACTACTGGGAAAACTACCTGGACAGCTTGCCATAATCAAGGGAAAAATTAATACCCCAGTTTATCAAGATACTGCATCCTACAGGATAATGTCAGTAGAAGTTGGGTAATGAAGTGACCATAAACATCGATTTCAAAAAATAAAATCTACCTTTTGGAGTGACTCAGTCAGCGCCCAGACCTTGTGGAATGACCTTGAGAGCCATTTACACCAGACATATTAAGAATATGGCTGAGCTGAAGCAGTTCTGTAAAGAAGAATGGTCCAAAATTCCATCTGAACGTTGTGTAAATCTAATCCGTAGCAACCGGAAACGTTTGGTTGATGTTTTTGGAGGATCGACTATTTATTAAACCCAAAGGTTTGCTTACTTTTTCCACAGCACTGTGAACATTTAATGGGATATGTTCAACAAAGACATAAAATATTATAATAGTTTGTCTGTTGTTATCTTTAGCATGTTGTGCTTTGTCTACACTTGTGACTTTGATGAATATGAGATCACATTTTATGAACAGTTAATGTAGAAAACCAGCTAATCCAAATGGTATAGAAAGTGCAATTACAGCTGTACAGGCAACAGACCACCCTGACAGCAGACAGCACAAGATGAGGACAATTTCTTTTGTTCAAACACAGCTGGAAGGAGTCTGGAGATGTTTTAAATTTCAAACTATGTTTAACTTGACACAGCATCCTAAAAACTCTGTTTATGATGTGATGCCACCAAAGTTAGACACTCCAGGACTGCCCATGTGACGCATGTGTACATAGAAGCATCATGCATCTTTTGAAAATCCCTTACAAAAAGTCTTGGACAGATTGATTAAATTACAAAATTAATTGCTGTGGACTGGCAGGCTTGTTCAGTGTGGCAGATCTCTGCCTTCCCTAAGAAGGAGAAAGTGGGGGCCGGCTGAACGGTTCACAAAAGTCTTTAATTAAACACAGACACAACATAATTAGTGCTTTTCAGCACAATAACTACAGCACACACACACACACACACGGCACTGTTGACCTTCTGGCCCAACGCAGAATTCACATGTCTGCAAGCTGTGTGCAACTCTCTCTCTCTCTCTCACTCCCGAACAGACATCTCCAGCTCCTCTTTATCCCTCTCTCGGCCGATTGGGATAATTCAGCACCAGGCATCCATCCTCACAGCCTGGCCACACCCTCGATCTCATCACATACCCCTATCGTCAGATTCAGGCTGGGGAGCTATCCGGCCTGACTTATCCGCCACCCCCTCCCCACCCCCATTTCTGGAGGGGGAGATGTTGCCCTTCTGGTCGTTCTGCTGCCGGATGGTCTTCCCCGCCTCCTGGGAACATGAGCAGGATGAGGGGAGAGAAGGAAGCGGGGGCCGGATAAACGGTTCACAAAATACTTTAATTAAACACCGACACTACATAAGTGCTTTTCAGCACAATAAAACTGTTGACCTTCCCAGCCCAATGCAGAAAGCACATGTCTATCTCTCTCTCCTGAACTGGCGTATCGGCTCCTTTTTATTCCTCTCCCGGCTGATTGGGATATTTCAGCGCCAGGCATCCATCCTCAAGGCCTGGCCACGCCCTCCTCCTCGTCACATTCATTTATACAGTATAGAAATATACAGTACATATTGCCTTCTGAAGCTACTTTTTGTATTGCCTAATCAATACTTTACTTGTCTTACACAAAAAATTTATGAATTTTAATTATCTAAATAATTTGATTTATGCAGACTTTTATATTTTTATAACTATTTAAATATAATTATTTATTATTATTTAATCAATTTAATTATTTTTATTTGGTGGACTTTCTCTGCAATTACTTAATTATCATGAGATGTATTTAATTCAGTTGCGTAGAGTTGCCTGGTAGAGGGGGCTCTGGCCTGGTTGATCATGGCTACGACCGTGGGTGGTAGACCAGCTAGATCTTCCACGTCCCGTCCAGGGGCCAGATGTGGAGTTTCCAGAGGTCTGGGCGCAGATGCCAGAGCATGCCCCATCCCTGAGAAAGAAGGTCCTTCCTCAGGGGAATTTGCCAGGGAGGGGCTGTCGCGAGGAGTACAAGGTCCGAGAACCAGGCCCGGGTGGGCCAGTAAGGAGCCACAAGAATGAATTGTTCCTCGTCCTCCTTGACCTTGCACAGCATCTGTGCAAGAAGACTCACTGGGGGAAATGCGTACTCACGCAGCCCTACTGGCCAGCTGTGTGCCAGTGCATCTGCCCCAAGGGGAGCCTCTGAGCGGGCATACCAGAGCGGGCAGTGGGAGGTTCCCAGATCAGCTGAACCGAGTGGGGGTGAAGCCTCCACTCTCCACCGGGCAAGCGTTGTCGTGACAGCACGTCCGCTATCACATTGAGGTTGCCGGGGATGTGAGTGGCACGCAGCGACTACGGAGAGTACACCGCCTTGTCGATTTATGTACGACACCGCAGTGGTGCTGTCTGACCTGATCAGGATATGTTTGTCTCGAACTAACGGGAGAAACTTCCGCAGGGCAAAAAAGACAGTCAACATCTCGAGGCAGTTGATGTGCCAACGCAGCTGGGCCCCTTTCCAACGGCCTGCTACTGCGTGCTCGTTGCACACGGTGCCCCAACCCAATCTGGAGGCGTCGGTCCTGACCAGGACACGTCGGGACACCTGCTGTAAGGGTACTCCTGCCTGTAAGAAACAGAGGTCTGTCCAGGGTTTGAATGTTTGGCGGCAGGCGGGGGTGATTGTCACACGATGCGTGCCATGGCGCCATGCTCGTCTCGGGACTCGGGTCTGAAGCGGTCTCATATGCATCAACCCCAGTGGCGCGACCGCCGCGGAGGACGCCATATGCCCCAGGAGCCTCTGGAAAAGTTTTAAGGGGACCGTTGTGCCTGGCCTGAAGGCGGTGAGGCACCTCAACACTGACTGGGCACGCTCGTTGGTGAGGCATGCTGACATTGAGACCGAGTCTAACTCCATACCGAGAAAAGAGATGCTCTGGACTGGAGTAAGCTTGTTCTTTTCCCAGTTGACCTGAAGCCCCAAATGGCTGAGGTGCCTGAGCACCTGGTCTCTGTGAGCGCATAGTAACTCTCGCGAGTGGGCCAGGTTAAGCCAGCTGTCGAGGTAATTGAGTATGCGGATGCCGGCTTCTCGGAGTGGGGCAAGAGCTGCCTCTGCGACTTTCGTGAAGACGCGAGGAGACAAAGACAGGCCGAAGGGGAGGACTTTGAAGGGGTTTTGATACACCTGGCCATCGAACGCGAACCGCAGGAAGGGGCGGTGTCGAGGAAGAATAGAGACGTGGAAGTACACATCCTTCAGGTCTACCGCTGCGAACCAATCTAGATGCCGGACACAGGTTAAGATGTGTTTCTGCGTGAGCATTTTGAACGTGAGTTTGTGCAACGCTTGCCGCATCTAGGAACTACACAGGGGCGGAATGGCATCTTTAAAAAGACGCATCCTGAAAAGGACATTCAACGCCACTGTGTATTGCTCTTTTAGAGAAATAAACTTTTTTATAGAGAAAATTGCTCTTTATAATGAAACTCTTTCAAAACTCTGCGCTGTCGAAGCACCCAGGGGCAAACTGCATGCCGTGCAGAGAAGGAGAAAAGCCGCTGAAGTGCGCCGTAGATCCAACAGCAAAGCAGAGCGTCAGAGGATAGAAGCAGGATTCTGGTGTGTCACTTGCAGCTGACTGCATACACGACCATCGGCTCTGAAGAAAATTTCTGAACGAACGTGCGTATTTCCCTCACCTTTATACCCGTATGTCCATGGGTGGGGTATGCAAATACTGTTCGCCAACTCTCATTGGCCTTTTTTCATAGATCAGAGGCATATTCGGCGCTCAAGAGAGACCCCTAGTGTCGCTTCTTCGACACAACGTCGAAGTGAGCAACAGACGGGGAACTCCATGCTTTATAATCTAAAAAAGTTATATAATAAAAATCAGCATCTATGCCAGCACCTTCAGAGTAAAACTGTACTTCTATGGAGCAAAAATTACTTAAATTAACTAAACTAATTCATTAATCAGTATGACAATTGTCTAGACCAGGCGTACTCAATTAAAGTTCAAAGAGATCCAGTCTCTATATTTCTTTCCCAGCAAAGGTCCGCTTAATAATTTGTAGCTTACATGGTTAGTAGTTATATGGCTAGGAAATTGTGTATCTTTTTTTAAATAGTTCTTATAATTCGCCAAGTTGGCAGCAATAGTTCATTGTAAAAGAAAATTTACCAAAAGATTAAACTGTTTCATCAAGACTTCATCAGTCGAAAGCACTTGGATATGAATGTTAAAAGATAAGATCAACAGTTTGTTTCGAAGCTGAATGACAGCAGTACAGATTTTGTTTAAATATTTATATATTTGTATGGAACACAGGAGGCCTTTTGACAGATAAAAAGCACTGTATGGGGTCTGAATGGACTTTTATATTTCCCTTAAAGTGAGAATCTATTAACAACAAAAAACTATTTACATTACAACAGAAAATAAACAAAAATCTGTTTGTTTATTATGAAAGTCTGTAACATGCTGATTAATAAAGCCAAATTTAGAAGAAAAGAAAACCCGTTATAGTCTAAAGGCGTCACATTAACGTTTTTGATGTTAAAATAACCACATGTGCAACTCATACATACAGTAAATTAGGCTTTATGCAGCGCATCATGTCTATAGTGGGGACTGGGGAGAGAGGCAACTATGCGCTTTATTCCTGCTCCAGAGAGAAATATTTTTCTCTAGCGCTGAACGTGCTTTATTCTAACTCCGTGCGTGTATACAGTATACTAAATATGCTTAACCAATCACTTTGCCAGGTGTCAGATAACTAGTACAAAGATTTAGATCTCAGTCCGGATTTAAATGTCCTTAGGTCCGGATCCAGACCGGAGTTCTCCTGTTTAGTACCCCTGGTCTAGACCATAATCATCATTACAAAATGAATAACCATTTTAAATAACCATAAATAACCAATATAAATAACCATAATCAAGTCACCACTAAAATATCTGTTCCTTTTAGATAAAACATCAAAGTCACTCCTTACATCTAAATGCAGCTGATCCGTCCAGGAGCCGATGATTCTGTACTCTGCTGACCTGTTGGTTATTTGATACTGATAGATGTCATAACGTCCAGGGGCATCTCCATTCTCATTAAACACAACAGGGGTCTTGGCACTTCCTGTTCAAAGAAAAGAAACAGAATAATGATTGACATTAATCTAACATTTCTCTATTATGCCAATATTGATTCAGATGCATTTGGCTACATAATCTCCCACAACCGAGATGAATCGGTAATACTCAAGACATAAAAACTTTTTTTGTGTAAACAAAATAAGCATAATGTTTTACAATGTTAAACCAAAACTGAAGTCTGTGTCATTGTCTAAAAATAACTCACTTAACCACAAACAAGGCATGAGTGGATCTTCAGTTTGTTATTTGTTACTATTAGAACTAATAATTTAACATGTCATTTAGCACAGTTAATTATTAAAAACAAATGAGTAAAGAGCCATTCACACAGGACACATTCTCATGATCTAAAACAGCCGGAACAGAACGCAAAGGTCTCAACATAAACTTTGAACTGTTTTTAACTAGGGCTGTAAATTGATCAAAAAAATGTTTACTACTTAATTGCACAGTTTTCTGCAATTAATTACAAACAATAAAATATAATCATACATTTTTTTTAATTAGACACATTTTTACAGGTAGAAATCTTTGATACAATTATGTATACATGCCATAAAATCAGTAGACTTTTTAAATAATGGATCAAATGGGCATATTTAATTTATATCAAGCTTCATTGGCAAGTTAAATACATTCCCAATTCTTTATTAGACACAATACAGTAAATACAGGAATAAAACTAATTGAATGCTTTTTTAAGGTTTAATTTTCTAAAGTTTAAAATCTCAAAACAATCGCACACACTCTGGTCTCTCCAGCACAGTTTTGCTTTTGACACTTGTTCAGATGACAGTGAATGAGCATTTTTGGGTGATGCAAAGAGATATAGCAGCTTGCCTGTATCTCTCCCACACTTGGCTCACTGCTTGTAAGAGAAGTCTCCATTCTCCATACAGTAAATCTGCTCCTGTGTTTATTATGCCCGTAATGAATAAGCATTCACTACGAGACACAGTCAGTTTCTGTGCTAGGATGCACAGTCTATTCAAGCGTGTACCTCCTAAAAATGTATATATTACATTTTTAGCCAAAGGAAGAGGAGAAAACATTTGTGAAGTTTCAGGAAGTGAAAAAAAAAAAATGGATACTGAAATTTCCCAGCCCTATTTTTAATTTGACATGATGTCATTAAAACATGGAACTCATGATGCGAGACATGAAAAAACGGTTTAATTTCACATACTGTACAGTATGTATTTAAACCAACATTTGAAATGGATTGCCATGGACTATAGGCCAGTTATAGGTTCAATGATACTGAAATAAAACAAATAATATATTGACTTCATAAGTCTCATTTAGGGGCTTTTCTCAGCAAATACTGATATGCAAATATTTGCAACTATATTTGCAATTGACATCCCTAGTTATTATTCTAAATCATTCTATCATTATGAAACCCTGATGAGTTTTCTTAGGCCTACAGTAGTTGTCTCAGATGAGCAATATTAGTATCATACAGATCAGCTTGTGAAGGGGGAGAGATTGTATCAAATGAGCTTCTCTCAAGATGAGAGTCATGCACTATTAAAACACCTGCATACAGTCAGCAGTGGAGCAGGCCTGGAGGACTCCACAGGAAATGCAGCGTGCTGCTATGACATACCTCAAGCCACAAAATAATGTGAATACTCATTCAGAGTCTCACACACTGCACACACATGATCCTTTAAGATGTAGCATTACCACATGCCAGACAGCAATGCCAGACTACCCAAGGTTAGGGCTCACAAATAACATAAAATGACTAATAAAAACTAGTTGACAACATCAAGTTTTCCCTAAATAGATCTACTGAATTTTCTAGAAAAAGCTTGTTTACTTAATACACAATTCTACCAAATAAATGTAATAATAAAAAAATCAATTAAATAAAACAAACAAAAAACTTTTTTATTAAAAGTTCTATAGTTCTTTTTAAAATAAATAAAATATTAAAAAAAAATGAATAAATAATAAAAAAAAAATCTTCAAATCTCAGTATAAGCAGTTTATCTGATAAAATCTGCTCCTATAGTATCTTGACATTGATCAACTACAGCAGCTCTGTCATGCCAATCAGTATGCGCCTTCTGGCTGCTGTGAATGTGAAGCAACATACATCTTGTAAATAAATATATGCTAACTCTGCACTTCTGTGTAAACACAGTATTTTCATCTTAAATGTGGCTTCTATGCAGTGTAAAAACCAAATTTGTTACATTTCACCACAATATAATTGGTTCATACCTTCGTGAGAGGGCCCCTGGGGCTGAGTTGGTGTCTCGAACGGCAAATCAGAGCACTCACTCTCCCTCAAAAAATTGTCTGTACATGGGATGTCCACTGGTCTGTACTGGTACTTCATTACTGAGTCTATCCAAACTACTGTATAATTGCAGGATAAATGCAGTGTAATACACCTGCCGCTGTTTAGTATGTTGCAATATTAATCAAACAACAATAGCAAGACATGAAAACCATTCACTGCTCTTGGCTGGATAACTTTAGTAGCTTTAAAAAAGCATTAATTTCTAATAATGATACAGTGAAGACTATATCAGTATTTTAAGTAGTTTTATGGTACATTTCATTACATTTTTATAAAGGTTGAATTTAATACTTGATATAGGCCAACCTGAAAAACTAAGCACTGTTTTCTTAATTTGTATCTTTGTTCTACACTTTTCATTTGTTCTATTGCTTATAATTTGTTTCTTTGTTCTTATTCTTTATTACTGACTGTTAACTTGAACCTGAAACAATGTTTACATTTATAAAGTAAATTTAAAACAAATCTTCAACCAAATAATAGAATCAAATGAAGCATAGTGAATTATATAATCAAGTTAAAAACAAAGGAAAACTATTGATTTAAAGTTGTTGATTATAAAGTATACAATCAATATATTTAAAGTATAGTGCAAAATATTCAGATATATACAAATGAATCATACGCAGTGCATCGTGGGCTGCTGCCATTCTCTGTTTGGTGGCTCTTTGTTGCTGAATCATGGGTAGAGTAATTATTCAACAGGAATTCCGCACTTAACCATGTGTGACCCCGCGAACACATGTGTGTACATTGTATTTTGGCTTTGCTATATGCATTTTAAGTCATTTAAACCAACTGATCTCAGTTCAGGAGACTCTGTGCTGTCAGTAAAAGATTAAACTTTTGACATACGGAGTCATGTGACAAAAAAAACGGTGCCGATCACAGCAGAGTTTGTCTTTGGGAGAAACGGCAAAGAAACCTAATTACATTTTTTACACTGAAACCAGTTTGAGTCAAAAGATTATAACTCTTATTTCATCCAATATGCCATTTTTTTAATTTGAGCAATTAATTAAAAAAAACGTCACGGTGCTAAACACAATGCACACTAATGTATACTTTAGCACAAATTTTTCCTTAGAAATCCTATAGTCACTTTGCATTATCACATTGAGAAAATGTACATTTCAGAGGCTTTATATATAGTTAGAGCGAAAATAAGGTGCATTTGAACTGTTCTCAGACCCATGCAGACAGACAGCACACTGGAGGTTAAGTCATTCACTAAATAGGGAGCAAGGGAGTATCCTTGAATTCTCTATGCAGACAAGTGCATTCACTACTAACATCTGGTAAAAAGTTCAGTTTTAGGCTGCAGATGATGTTTGGACCACTCAACTTGTTTGACAGGCATGGGACAATGATAATCAGTACATAGATTCAGAATTTATAATGTCTGATTTTATTTTTAACATGGTTGACAGTGATTGGATGGCATGTTTATTAGGTGCTTCTAGTTGCAAATCAAAAAGGGAAATAGAAAGTGCACACAGCAGTCATGCTCGGGTTTCAGGAGGTTAATCACAATATTTTCCTCTAGAACCTGACTGTTGTGCTCTATTGTCATTTTACAATGGCTTGTCTAATAAAAATTAAGAGTCAGTACGTCTCGGTTACTGTTGTAACCTCCGTTCCCCGAGGGAGGGAACGAGACGTAGTGTTGAAGGAAGTAACACAAGGGGTCTTCTCGGACGCCGAATCGTACCTCTGAACCTGAGAAAAGGCCAATGTCAAGTTGGCAGACAGAATTTGCATGCCCCGCCACGGACATACGGATATAAAGGGAAGCGGGGCAGCGAATGCCAGTGAGGATTTTGCACTGAGGAGCCGAAAGGATGAAGAACAGCCATTTAGAGTGCTAGGTCTAGTGCCGTGGCAGGAGGGACACTACGTCTCGTTCCCTCACTCGGGGAACGGAGGTTACAACAGTAACCGAGACGTTCCCCTTCTGTCACTCTCTCGACGTAGTGTCGAAGGAAGTGACACAAGAGTTCCATATAAAAACGCCACGCACTGACATGTGATGTGACTGTCGGAGCAGGGGCAAAACAGGCTATTGCGTGTTAGAGGCCCCTGATCCGAATACACGTCGCCCTCCCCAACGCCCCCTCAAAGAGATTTAGCATATCCACCTTAGGTTTTCCTGCACCCGGCTGGGGCCCAACCTAAGTCGGGGAAGCTTTCCCGGGGGGAGCAGGAGAGCCTGTCAGGCGCAACAGGTGTCCCGAGAATAGCGGTGCTGAGAAAAGACTCGAAGCATTAACCCTGCTCCATGCACCCGGCAGGGAGCGACTTAGAGACTGAGGAAGAGGCCTAGGGAGGCGTCTTCAAAACTCGTCCGCGCCAGCGTGCCGGCCGTTGAGGCAGGACCGGAGGCAAGGTAGCTGTCCAGCCTGCAGATTTCCTATTCTTTCAGGAGGGGAAGATCCTGCAGAGGCCACACCCTGCCCAGTCCAGGGGGAGGTAATGTATGGCAAATACGCCACGAGGGTTGTGAAGCCGACGTCGGAAACGGTGGTAGGTGCAGCCTAATGAAGGAGGGACCCTACAGACACGGGGCTGAGGCAGCAGGGCTGCCTGAGGGAAACGTGGGTCCGCCAAGAGGGGGACCGTACCGTGGAAAATACATCACGGGGAGTTAGCCTGAAGAGGGAACTATGACCGTGGAGCCCGACCCCAATACAGAGCCCTAAGACTCGTACTGGTCTAGCCGCGAGTTGCTCTGCTGAACTCGCGGGCCAGAAATCTAGGGAGGAAAAAAGCATCCCGGAAGCAACACTCAGTGGCTGACCTGGGACAGAAGGCGCACTGGATCACATTGGTGTAGGGCCCAAGATGCAAGTGGAACACCCGGTCGGTTGTGCCGCGTTACCGAGTTCTACCGGCTCGGACCTGACAAAACACGGGACGAGACCGACTCAACCCTTAGACTGTAAAATCTGGCAAAGCTATTGGGTGTTGCCCAGCCCGCTGCTCTGCAGATGTCTGCTAGGAAGGTGCCATGGCTCAGTGCCCACGAGGACGCCACACTTCTAGTGGAGTGTGCTCGGACCTGCAGAGGGGCGGGCACGCCCTGGGCATGATAGACCCGGTGGGCTAGCCTCTGTTTGGAGACAGCGTTCCCTTTCCGCCGATCGCCAAAGCAGACAAAGAGCTGCTCAGAGCATCTAAAGCTCTGTGTGCAGTCCACATAGGTACGCAAAGCACAGCAACGAAAGGGCTGGGTCTGCCTCCTCCCAAGGCAGTGCTTGCAGGTTCACGACCTGGTCCCTGAAAGGGGTCGTGGGAACCTTGGGCACGTAGCCTGGTCGGGGTCTCAGGATAACGTGAGAAAATGCCAGACCGAACTCCAGGCAAGAATCACTGACAGAGAACACTTGCGGGTCTCCTGCCCTCTTGATTGAGGCTAACGCGATCAGGAGGGCCGTCTTCATGGAGAGGGCCTTGAGCTCGACTGAATCAAGCGGCTCAAATGGGGGTCTCTGGAGGCCCGAGAGGACCACTGAGAGATTCCAAGAGGGAAACAGGTTAGGCCGGGGAGGATGTAGTCTCCGGGCGCCTTTCAGGAACCTGATAATCAAGTCGTGCTTACCAAGGGACTTGCCATCTACTGCGTCGTGGTGGGCTGCGATAGCAGCTACATACACCTTCAAGGTGGAGGGGGACAGCCTCCCCTCCAGTCTCTCCTGCAGGAATAGAAGCACTGACCAAACTGCGCATCTCTGTGAGTCTTCGGCTCGGGAAGAACACCAATTCGTGAACAAATACCACTTTGGTGCGTAGAGTTGCCTGGTTGAGGGAGCTCTGGCTTGATTGATCGTATCTACGACAGCAGGTGGTAGATTTACTAGATCTTCCGCATCCCATCCAGGGGCCAGACGTGGAGATTCCAGAGGTCTGGGTGCAGATGCCAAAGGGTGCCCCGTCCCTGAGAAAGAGGTCCTTCCTTAGGGGGATTTTCCAGGGAGGGGCTGTCACGAGGAGCGTGAGTTCTGAAAACCAGGTGCGGGTGGGCCAGTAAGGGGCCACCTAGGTGACCTGTTCCCCGTCCTCCCTGATCTTGCACAGCACCGATGCAAGAAGGCACACTGGGGGAAATGCGTACTTGCGCAGCCCCCGTGGCCAGCTGTGTGCCAGCGCATCTGGCCCGAGGGGAGTGCCTGTAAGGGAATACCAGAGTGGGCAATGGGAGTTGTCCTGGGAGGCAAAGAGGTCTACCTGTGCCTTGCCGAATCGGTCCCAAATGAGCTGGACCACCTGGGGGTGGAGCCTCCACTCTCCGCTGGGCGAAACCTGTCGTGACAGTGCGTCCGCCGTCGTGTTGTGGTTGCCAGGGATGTGAGTGGCGAGCAGCGACCTGAGTCACGGCTGACTCCAGAGGAGGAGATGGCGGGCGAGTTGTGACATATGACAAGAGCGCACGCCGCCCTGGCAATTTATGTACACTACCGTCGTGGTGCTGTCTGAGCAAATCAGAACGTGCTTGCCTCAGATTAGTGGAATAAACCTCCGTAGAGCAAGGATAACAGCCATCAACTCTATGCAATTGATGTGCCAACACTGCCGGGGACCTTCCCAGGGGCCAGCGGCAGCGTGCCCGTTGCACACGGCGCCCCAACCCAGTCGAGAGGCATCTGTGTTTACCACGACACGTCTGGACACCTGCTACAAGGGAACTCTGGCCCGCAAGAAGCAGAGGTCTGACCACAGGTTGAAAGTCTGACAGCAGGCGGGGGTGATTATCACATGATGCGTGCAGTGGTACATGCCCATCTCGGGACTCAAGTCTGTAGCCAGTGCTGTAGCGGTCTCATATGCATCAACTAGAGTGGAGCGAATACCGCTGAAACGAGGCAGGAGCCGGGCGAACTGAATCTCGGAGACGAGTCAGATGGTCCTGGCCAACCAGCGCGACGGGTTGGGAAGCGATAACCACGCGTCCAAGCTATGTGCGAGGGGGACTAAGGGGACGATCACATTTGATGTACCGGGCGGGGCTTCGCGGCGGGGGGGAGCAGGTAATAATGCGTCGGGAGGCAAAGCGGAGCAGAGCGCAGTTACTGCAGCACATCGGGATTGGAACTACCCAGGTGCAGATCTTGAGTGCCTTGGCTTAGTGAATTTGCAGTAGAGCCATGGCATGCAGGGTGGAGGCGGCCTGTCCAGTGGTGCTGTAGACTTTTGAGGTCAGTGATGACGTCATTCTACGGCTCTGGAGAGGAGGGGTAGTGAGAGCGGACAAGCGGAGGGTAGTTTCGACCGTGGTGGCTCGTCATGCACTTCCGGGAATGACGGAACCAAGGGGGGGCGTGGCTATAAGCGGCACCATGACCCAAGGAACCGATCGAGTAGCCGAGAGGGGGGGGGGGGGGGGGGCCTTTGATCTCCAGTCCAGCCTCGCGCTCGCGGCGGCCCGGGAAAGCATAGCGTAGCATCTGCGAATCAGCCTCAGACTGGGCCGGGAAGCAAGCCGCACTCTTCCCGAGCTCGGATGGAAGCAAACTAGCGTGCCGGGGGTCGGGTGGTTCGTGGGGATTTACCCAGTGAAACCGAGCCCGTGGTCATCTCCAAATCGCGTTCATCGCCAGCCGGGTCGACCTCAATCCCGTGGGAAGAAGGAACAACACGGGGGGCGGCTGAAGTGGGTTTCTCTCATGACAAAAGAAAGACGCGACCGCAATGTTGCCATGGCTATGTTCTCGCACTGAGAATATGAGCCATTCATAAAACGCTGCCTGCGTGTGATCGCAGTCCAGGCACACAAGGCAGCTTTTATGACCGTCAGAAGTGGAGAGAAATCAACTGCATCCAGGAACTACACAGAGGCAGAAAGACATCTTTAAAAAGACACGTCCTGAAAAGGACGTTCAACGCCTGCTGTGTATTGCTCTTTTATGAGTGGGAACTCAAACTATTTTAGAGAAAATTTACTCTTTTAGGAGGAGAACACTCTTTCAAACAGAAAGAAGCGCTGTCGAAACGCCCAGGGGCGTAAACGGCACAGCGTGCAGAGAGAGAGACGCCAGCTGGAAATGCGCCGTGCTGATCCAACAGCAATGCTTCTCGCTGATAAAGGTGAGTGAAACAGGAGTGTGTTTCAGCTGCTTGCGGTACAACCATTTGGCTTCGAAGAAAAATTCTGACTGGCATTCGCTGCCCCGCTTCCCTTTATACCCGTATGTCCGGGGCGGGGCATGCAAATTCTGTCTGCCAACTTGACATTGGCCTTTTCTCAGGTTCAGAGGTACGATTCGGTGTATGAGAAGACCCCTTGTGTCACTTCGTTCGACACACCGTCGAGAGAATGACTGAAGGGGAACTACCTGTTTTACAATATTATTTTTTTCTGTGGTATTGAGAATTATGAAATTTTAAAGAAATTGGTACCGACCTCTAAAATTTCATTATAGTGACACCCCTAGTCTGTGTAATGCTTCTGTTTTTGCTGTAATACAAAAAAAATCGGAACCAATCCAGATTCTGCAGCATGTCTTGACCAACAGAGAGGTGGTGTATACCTCTTCATCTTAATGCAGGACACTGACAAATCTCCAATCAACTACTTGATTGCGGTCTCTTGTTCATGCAATACAAATGCCTCGTACAAAGACTGAGAAAATACGGAGGGAATGATTAGAGGGTGAAGGAGATGTTTTGATTAAGCC
Source organism: Moxostoma hubbsi (assembly GCA_032164185.1). NCBI lineage: Eukaryota > Metazoa > Chordata > Actinopteri > Cypriniformes > Catostomidae > Moxostoma > Moxostoma hubbsi. Next base: position 12,086,252 of record JAVLUX010000049.1, on the reverse strand, counting down.
AAGTCTCAGTTTAATCACAGGTTAGACCTCATCGTCGTGGCTTGCAATTAGACAGTCGTAATTCAAAGTGGCCTGTGGAAAAACAGAACATGGAGAGGCAACGTGTCGGAAATGAGTTGTTTATGGGCAGCGTGTAGGCACAAGTTTCGACTTGATCCCGGCATTACTTTTCACAGTACATGCATTGCAAATCATCTCCAGTGGAGTGAATCACTCCTGTGCACTGCCTGAAGATCTCATTATAACACACCAAAGCTAATATTCAGCATCAACAATGATTCAGCTCAAGTGTGCTGTATGTAAAGAGAACAAAGTGTCTGGGATAGAAGATCAAAAACATAAATCATGATGGCACATAAAATGTACTCATGTAAAGGAAAAGTAAAAAAAACAAATTAACTACTTAATAAATTCCAATTCCTGAAAAAAACACTTTAACCTTTACACCACTGGTCAATAGTGTTTGAGATAGAAAATCATAAACACAAGTCATAATGGCATATGTGATGTGTTGTATCAACAAAAAAGCAAATGGCCAGCCAGGTGAATGTCATTTGTGAGGTCATTTCTTGGCACCTTTATTTGTGTTGTTTCATACTGACTAAGTTTGTTTTCCGTACACGGAAAGGATTGACAGGTTGATAGCTCTTTCTCGATTCTGTGGGTGGTGGTGCATGGCCGTTCTTAGTTGGTGGAGCAATTTGTCTGGTTAATTCTGATAACAAAAGAGACTCCGACATGCTAAATAATTATGCGGCCCCGTGTGGTCTGTGTCCAACTTCTTAGAGGGACAAGTGGCGTTCACCCACACGAGATGGAGCAATAACAGGTCTGTGATCCCCTTGGATGTCTGGGGCTGCACGCGTGCCACAATGGGTCGATCAGTGTGTGTCTACCCTGCGCAGAGAGGCGCGGGTAACCCGCTGAACCCCACTCGTGATCGGGACAGGAGATTTTAACTATTTCCCATAAACAAGGAATTTCCAGTAAGCGTGGGTCATAAGCCCATATTGATTAAGTCCCTGCCATTTGTACACTACTAGTGTACAAGCTAAAAAATTATGTATTTGCATTTATTTTGAATACAGTAAATAATATTGTTCAATTGAAAATGGTTGTTATTAAGTTTTGACTTAGAATATTCTGTCTCTTAAATATTATGATTTATTGTATGTGGGTCAATAATTTAAGCAGTTAATACATATTGTATATCTGATGGTAGTTCTCATTTCTAAGTACCCACATTCTTAGGCTTTGGAAGTGTGTTAAATGTGCAAGGATGTGTATCAACCTGTTACATGTTCGAAATAATCATACAGGCTCATTGAACCAAGTTTAAACTTGTTTGGCTGATATATCAGAAAATAATCCACATAATTTCTTCACTGTAAACCATAGATATCCCTTTATAACAATGTATATTAAAATTAACAGACATTATTACATTCTAAAAAGTTTAAAAGGTTATTAACACTGCAGTGCTGCCTTTTTCCACCATTGAAATCTACTTCTCAAAAGAACCGGGAAGTGAGGTTTCTTGCAGTGTGATGTCAGTGTAATTTCATCTATACCAGGTGGAAACAGGGTCTATGACATTCTCGTCTCACATGTCAGCATGCAAGCTTGACTGGTCTCGAATCAACAATCTTCCGAATCCAAAGTCCAACTCTCTCAATCAGGTGAGCTACCACGGAAGCTAATCACATCAGATTATGTGTGTAAATGTAGTTGATTAATACAAGCATCGAAACATATAGTTTTGTAATGATGCGATAGAGTAAAAATGTTTCGATATCATAACATAGCAGTTTGTGAGAATAGTAATAGTGTGAAAAATACGTTTTTATTAAGTCATAGTTGTGATTTGTTTGAAAGTTAATAAAACAGATGTTGTAGCTCCTCCAGTCTGCAAAACTTTTGTTATAGGAACATTAATTCTGAGACTAGGTTGGCTATGCCTCAGTGGTTCCCAACATTGTTCCTGAAGGCCCCCCAATACTACACATTTTGGATATTTCCCTAATCAAATACACCTCAACTCATTTGCTCATTAGTAGAGACTCTACGAACTGATTTGGTTGTGTCAGATAAATTAAAATATACAAAATGTGCAGTGTTTGGCTGGGAATCACTAGGCTATGGTATACTGTTTTGTGAACATTTGGACACCGCCCATGCCCAGATCCATGGCAATGTATTCAGGGCCCCCTGACTGTATATAGCTCTGGGCCCCTTTTTAAAAATATACAGTTTAGAATTTGTTGTGGTTAAAGTGGGTTAATTGCACTAATGCTAACACATTATACATGACCGTAATATGCACTGGTGGAGGGAACGAGAAGTTGTGTCGATGTGGTGACACTAGGGGTCTCTCTTGAGTGCCTTGGTTACCACTTATCTTTGAGAAAAGACCAATGAGAATTGGCTAACAGAATATGCATGCCCCTCCCCTGGACATACGGGTATAAAAGGAGGGAAGCGTGTTTGTTCAGACAGGTTTTGAGCTGAGGAGCCGAGAGTAAGGTTCCAGCCATTTCAGCGGCTAGTACAGTGTTGTGGCAAGAGGGACACAATGTCTCGTTCCCTCTGTCAGGGAACGGAGGTTAAAACAGTAACCGAGACGTTCCCCTTCTGTCACTCAGTCGACATTGTGTCGATGTAGTGACACTATGGGTCCCTATCTAAAATCGCCACAATACTGAACCGTGTTATGTGGACTGCTGATGCAGGTGCAAGCAAGCTGCTACGTGCAAAAATAGCAGGTCCATCAGACTGTACATAACCTTCCCCAACACCCCAAAAGATGTCATGTAGTTCCCCCACATCCCTGTGGGGGGGAGCGATGTAACTAGCATGGGAGCAGGCCACGCTAGTGGTATGTTTTCTCTCTATAGAGTGTTAGATGCGGCTGGGGTCGTCTAACGCTACAACATGCATCAGGGAAGGCGTTCTTTTCCTATCCTATTCTTTCAAGGGGGAAAAGACCCCGTGGAGACCACAACCTGCCCAGCAGGGGAGGTTAACATGTGGCAAAATATGTCACATGGGCTTACCAGCCACATATGGAGGTGGAGCGGTGGTAGGTTCATCCTCGATGGGAAGGAGCTCTAAAAACACAGTGACCAGCGGCAGAGGGAACTCTGCCCAAGGGAGACACGGGTCCGCTGACAGGGGGACCATACCGCGGAAAATACATCACAGGAGATTATCGGAATAATCAGAACCTGTGGAGCACCTGTTCCAGTACAGGCAAGTCTGTGCCTGCGGTGGGTCTGGCTGCGAATCTGCTGAATTCAGTGACAGAGGGCTAGTGAGGAAGGACATCCAGGGTCCGTGACTAGTGGACTTGACTGGGGGAGTAGAGGGCACGTCTTCACCTCAGGAGAGGGGAAAGGCACAAGCGATACACCCGGCCAGCTGTTCCGTATTACTGAATTATACGTGTTCAGACCTGACAAAACACAAGATGAGACGGGCTCAACCTGGAGATTGTAAAATCTTGCGAAGGTATTGGGTGTTGCCCAGCCAGCCGCTCTGCAGATGTCTGCTTGAGAGGTGCCATTGGCTACGCAATGGCGTCCACGATCCAGTGGGCAAGCCTCTGTTTGGAGACAGCGTTCCCTTTCCGCTGTCCACCAAAGCAGACAAAGAGCTGCTCAGTGTGTTTAAGGCTCTGCGTGCGGTCCAAATAGGTGCGCAAAGCATGGACCGGACACAGCAATGCTAAGGATTTGTCTGCCTATTCCTGGAGCAGCGCTTGCAGGTTCAATACCTGATCCCTAAAAGGGATCGCTTGCAGGTCCCCAACCCTCTTGATGGAAGTGAACGCAATCAGGAGGGCCATCTTCAAGGAGAGTTTCGACTGACTCTAACAGCTCAAACAGAGGTCTCCGAAAGCCTGAGAGGACCACGGAGAGATCCCATGAGGGGAACAGGCATGGCCAAGGAGGGTTCAGCCTCCAGGCACCTCTAAGGAACCTGATGATCAGGTCGTGCTTGCCTAATGACTTACCATACACTGCGTCGTGGTGAGCCACTATGGCGGCTACATAAACCTTCAAGGTGGAGGGGGACAGCCTCTCCTGAAGGAATGAAAGCACAGAACTGACTGCGCACCTCTGTGGGTCTTCAGATCGGGAAGAACACCAATTTACAAATAAGCGCCACTTTAGGGCATAAAGCTGCCTGGTAGAGGGAGCTCTGGCTTGAGTGATCGTGTATATGATGGCTGGTGGAAGACCGCTTTGATCTTCTGCATCCTGTCCAAGGGCCAGACGTGGAGGTTCCAGAGGTCTGGGCATGGATGCTAGAGGGTGCCCCTGTCCCTGAGAAAGAAGGTCCTTCGTCAGGGGAATCCGGCACGTTGGTGCTGTCACCAGGAGCATGAAATCTGAGAACAAAGTCCGAGTGGGCCATTAAGGGGCTACGAGAGTGACTTGTTCCTCGTCCTCCCTGACATCACGCAGGACTTGTGCAAGTAGGCTCACTGGGGGAAATGAGTACTTGCGCAGCCCCCAGGGCCAGCTGTGTGCCAGATGTCTGTGTTGAGGGGGGCTTCTGTCAGAGAGTACCAGAGCGGGCAGTGGGTGGATTCTCTGGAGGCAAACAGATCTACCTGTGCTCTGCGAAGGGGTGAGGGTCACACGGTATGTGCCGTGGTGCCATGCCCATATCGGTACTCGAGTCTGAAGCCAGTGCTGAAGCAGTCTCATATGCATCAACCCAATTGGCGCGACCATCGCTAAGGATGCCATATGCCCCAGGAGCCTCTGAAATTGTTTCAGTGGAACCGCTGTGCCCGGTCTGAACGTTCACCGACTGCGCACGCTCGCTTGTGAGGCGCGCTGTCATTGAGACATGCCAAAAAAAGAGATGCTCTGAACCGGGGAGAGTTTGCTTTATTCCTAGTTGACCCGAAGCCCTAAACGGCTGAGATGCCTGAGCACCAGGTCCATGTGTGCACAGAGCAACTGTCAAGAGTGTGCTAGGATTAGCCAGTAGGGGCTGTTGAACCACTTCTGCATCTCGGCTGGAGGAATAGACTCTATCACATCCTTGCGCAGAATGTTTGCGATCTCCACACACAGGGTGGAGGTGTTTTCACCATGCACCGAGGTGCGACAGGTTGGAAAGCGTAAGCCACATGTCCAAGCTCCGGCGAGGGGCACTAAGGGGACGATCGCGTGTGACGTACATGGAGGTGAGGCCTCGCGGCATGGGGGAGCAGGCGACGTCACTTAGGGGAGCGTTGCTTCATCAGAAGGTGGTTGTGCTGAGGAGAAGCTGGAAGCACTTACCTTGCTCCGCATGGGGCATTCTCTTTAAGAGAAATATATATTCTTTTTAGAGGGTTGTCGAAGCGCCCAGGGGCGTAGTCTGCACTGGCGTGCAGAAGAAGAGAAAAGCTGCTGAAATATGCCATATCTCCAGCAGCATATGCTCTTTAAAGGTAAGTGGAATAGCAATGGGTTTTACTCAGCTCGCTGAAACACAACTGTTCAGCTCTGAAGAAAATATTCTATCTGAACAGATGCATGCTTCCCTCCTTTTATACTCGTATGTCCAGGGGGAGGGGCATGCAAATTCTGTTCGCTAATTCTCATTGGTCTTTTCTCAAAAATAAGAGGTAACCGAGGCTCTCAAGAGAGGTCCCTAGTGTCACTACATCGACACAATATTGAATGAGTGACAGAAGGGGAACTGTGGCATCAGATCAAGAATATTATCTTTGGCCCTTTTCTATGTATTTGTGCTGCCCACTGGGTTTAAGGAATATAACAGGTTTAACTCAAGTAAAGCACAATCAACAGCATTTGTGGAATAATGTTGAATATCATTAAAAAAAAAAGACTTGTCTGTCCTTTAAAAAAGCAAAAATCAAGGTTACAGTAAGGCACTTACAACACTCAAATGTTTTGAGGATTTAAAGGCAGAAAAGTGAAGCTTATAATTTTATAATGCTTTTACATTGATTTCTGACTTAGCAAAGGAATTCTCAAACTCAATATACATGCAATGAATTACACATGAGTTTGGGAGGTCGGACCCCCCCAATAAGGGTTTAAACCTTGATGTTTGGCTAACTGCATGTGCCAAAAGAGTTTGATAGCTTTTTTGGTATAATGTTAATATATAATTATAATTTTTTTTTAAATCCTCGCCCTCCCTTCCTTTAAAAAAAAAGAAAAAATCTTTGTAACAGTTAGGCACTTACAATGGAAGTATAGGGACTCTATTTGACTCGAGTATATACTTCTGTTCCTGTCAAAATGGATTTAGGTCCTTCTTAGAAAAGAAAACAATATGTAACAATAATCTTTTATCAACAATTGCCAAACACTGTATTCCACAGTATACAGACAGAAATGCACTGAAATAGCACCAATTCAAGTAACATTAAACATTTCCCAAGTCTAACTGGGAGGAAATCACTGAGTAATTTTTTCCTCATTTATAAAGTTTTACTTCTAAAGAAATTAATAGTAATTTTGAAACACATGTATCAAATCATGACCACTCATTTGAGATTAAGAGTTCAGTCATATCAGTAACCTTATAAAAGCTATTTTATTCCTCATGGAGCCACCATGTTAGCATCACATGACCAGATAAATACTACTTGCTTAATCTCAATAACTACCCTGTTTTTGGACACTTTCATTGAGCCCATTTACATGCACACCAATATGATGATTACTCTCTAAAATCAGCTAATTAAAAAAAATCTGACGTTTACATGATATTTGTAGTAATCGCATTATTCTCATTTTTGATGTCATACTGCGAAGAGGCATGCTCTCAACACGTGCACATTGGATGAGTCGGTAAGAACACATGTAAGGTGTTTACATGGCACACAAAATCAACGTAATGGGCAAAAATGTTGATCAGGTTATTCATAAGCCTTTTATGGCCTTTACGCCGATAATGAAATGCAATTTATTGCGTTTACATGACTGCATATGTTGTCTGCCTATTTAGCATAATCAGTGTAAGAATGTGCATGTAAACTAATGCTGGTGTAAATTAATCCTGGTTTACTGTGCATAGTTAATTTCTACAATGGCATAACTGAAAACTACTGTGTTTGAATTATGCAGCATCCAAGCCACTAGGTGACAGGATAAGCCAATGTAACATACTTCGAAAAATTACTTTGTGCACTTTTAAGTGACTAAATGAAAGAACTAGTTCCCATAGTTTAAGTATTCATTGCAATGGGCATTAAATCTTTTAAACCCTCATCCACCACAACATTAATCTTTGCTACAGCAACTTCGCTACAGCAATCATGAAGTCGCATTCACTTGATTCACGCAGTTTTTAATGATGAAATACGCTGCAGTGAACATCTGGTTTTGCTCTGAGCGCTGGCACTGCGCATGTAATGATACTTCATCTGAATTGTCCGGTAAGACAGAAAACGCTGATGCTTCACTCCAGCGAGTGTTGTACTTTAAATGCAGCTTTTCACAGGTCTCATCTGGGATTGCTTTGTACAAAACATTTGGTCCTTTCTTCGTCATTTGATCATTGACACAGAATCACCGTTGTGTGTGTGTGTTTGCAGTGTGTGCATTAATTTAATGATCCTGACACAACGCAAACGTTCCGTCCTATTTCAACCAGTGTTCAGAAGTCACACGGTTAAAAAAATTTTAATTGGTAAATGCATTAATAGTGTCAAAGAAAAATTATCTTTTTAAACATTTTTTAATTAATCGCATGCGTGAATTTGTTAATTTCGATAGCTCAAATTAAAATACTCACTGTTTCAAAAGTATAGCCACAAGATGTAAGCAATATGTGTTAACATTATTATAGTGTGATAAAATCGTTTACTAACCTTTTTCTTGTAAAGTTATATCCAATTTTACAACTTCGTTGCCATGACGACGCAACTCAGTAAACCCTAAAAAAACGACAGTAAAAACTACGATTTAAACAACTTTACAGCTAAAATAATACATGAGTTTTAACAGAAGAATTTATGTAAGTGTTTTTATGAAATTATAAGCTTCACATTTCTGCCTTTAAATCCTCCAAAACTTGGCTTCATTCACTTCCAATGTAAGTGCCTCACTGTAAACCCTGCTCTTTTTAAAGAAAAGCAGGAACGAGTCTGAATAGTTTTTTGTAGTAATCAAATCAACATTACCGCAAATGCTGTCGATAGATCTTTTATTGAACATGGACTATTCCTTTAATAACTTTTACACTAGGTTAATCATTACAACTCAGTACACAGCACAATACGAACATAACTGCTCTGTGCTTGGCCTCAGCTGTAGCCACACAAATCAGCCAAAGATTATATTCTTGATATGATGCCATAGTTTGATTCCAAAGCACCTTAATGTCAGAAATAAATGAATGAAACACACATCTAGAGGTTAATCCTCCTATTAATTCAGTGATTGCCATCCAGTGTGATGTGTCAATGCCCTTCTGAGAGACCAAGACAAGCCGCCACATATTAAAGAAAAGATACAGCTGCCCAAAATCCCTTATTTATTGAACTCGTCTCCCGCTATTGATTTTTCCGCTCTTTAAAAACACAATTAGCTGCCAACATGCTCACAGCAAAGGTGTACAGCGTCCTTTCCCTGTCCTCCATTTATTCAACCATTATTTAGCTACTTAATAATCTGTTTTCACTTAGCCGGTGAGAACCTGAGGGGGAATCGATAACAGATGAAAACACAATGAAATCTTTCCAGGTCAGCTCTGTAATAAATTGCTCACTATTAAGAGACTCTGATTGGATTGTGATAGTACTTCTGCATATTACTTACTAGATTATCTATCTATCTATCTATCTATCTATCTATCTATCTATCTATCTATCTATCTATCTATCTATCTATCTATCTATCTATCTATCTATCTATCTATGTCATATGGGTTTGGAGTAAAGCTCCAAAGTGCATGACACATAAGACACTTAAAATGCAGAATAACTACAGGAAATTTGCTGTGATCGTAAGAGACGTGTCCATTTGCAGTACCGATCTGCATTTAGTGTCCCAACACGCATCTAAAAATAAGCATTTGCATGAAGCCATTGAAGTGCATCTGACTGCAGTTGAGTTGGCAATTGCCTGCTGGCGATGGTAGCTGTCGTGGCTCTGATATTCAAATTGTGAGCTTGATGTTCGATTCTCCAGATCTTCTGTTTTAACAGTGACTTGATTAGAGATTGTCCTCATGCTTTCATTGTCAAACTGTTTGGCACACATGCAGAATATTCATTACCTTAATTTGATTCAAGCAAGCTTTCAATGCATGAAAATTGCAGAATCTTAAAGCTGAAATGTGTACATTTTTTCTTATTTAAATATGCTGAGACAATTTCTCTTATTTAAATATGCTGAGACAATTCTAAGTAAGCCATTTTTTTGGTTGATTTCCCATAAAAAGTAAACACTGTGGCACTTATCAAAACTTGTTTGTCCCCCAACACTTGCTCAACCAATTGGATGAGCCTGAGCTGGTACTACCTATTTGTTAACCAATGGAAGATGGGGGAGTGTTTGGGATTTTTTTTTAATTTTCTCTCCAATTTGGAATGCCCAATTCCCAATGTGTTCTAACTTACCTCAATCTGGGTGGCGAAGGACGAACCTCAGTTGACTCTGTATCTGTGCATCTCATCATGTGGCTCGTTGAGCGCATTACCGTGGAGGCATAGCGCATGTGGAGGCTTCACACTATTCTCTGAGTTATCCACGCAAAACTCACCTCACGCCCCACCGAGAGCAAGAACCACATTATAGTGACCATGAGGAGGTTACCCATGTGACTCTACCCTCCCTTGCAACTGGGCCAATTTGGTTGCTTAGGAGACCTGACTGGAATCAGTCAGTACACCCTAGATTCGAACTCGCAACTCCAGGGGTGGTAGTCAGCGTCTTTACTTACACACTTCAACTTTTAGTATTTCTTATTAATTTTACGTAATAATGTACAGTGCCTATAGAAATTCATCATACCACTTATATGGAATAGTCACTTTTTTTGTCTTACAGCCTGAAATCCAAACAATCCAAACAAACCTCTTGCTTTATTTGCAAAATTTGCCTTACAACATTCAAGTAACAAAAAAAGGTAACAGTTCCAAAAATGTATAAAAGGTGACAATCTAGAATAACAGGGTTTAAAAAGTCATCATACCCCTGGATGTAATACTTTATAGAGCTACCTTTGCTTTAATGAGAGCAAAAAGTCTGTTTGGATATGGGAGTTTCTCAATTCTAAGAACACAAAGAACGGACTTGCGTTCTCATGGAAACCAGTCTTGTCAAGCCACCTTGGAAGAACAAACTTGGAAGGACAGGAGTAGGGCTGCTAAATTGCAATATGACCTTGTACAATTATTAAATCACAAAGGGCTGCGATTTAATTAAATAAATTAATAATCATCTCGCTTCAAATTTATTTGTGTTGCTCTGTCCAGTCTATATTAAGTTAGAGCATTATTACAGTGCTTTCAGAGTGGTTCTGTGCTCCACAACGCCATCTCATGCTTAGTAACAGAATTGCTCAGAGTTCGGTTCCATTTGCTTGCGTGTGCAAAGTGAATTATTTACACCAAACCTGCGCATCCTGCGTGAAGCGGTATTTGTTATCATCTGCTAAATGAGCTTCTCATTCTCCGCCAGGCACAGGTATCATAATAATAACTCGGAACACAAGATTGAGTATGTGACGAGGAGTAGGGCGTTGCACGGCTGGTGCTGCATCTGATGATCAGTGGAAGAGTGAGATAAAGGGGGGCCAGAGGCGCCAGTTCGAGAGGGAAAGAGAGAAAGAGAGAGAGAGAAAGAGAGAGAGAGATGCATGTGGCCATTTTATTATACATATTACTGCATGTGTGTGTGTTGGTTTATGTTCGTTGTATGTTTAGTTTGATATTAAAATTAACGTTGACTGTTCAGCCTGTTCCCATCTCCTCATTGCCCATCCTTTAACTGTTGTGGTGCCGAAACCCGGTAAGGAGCAGGTATGCGCTGTCGCGGAGTCCTTGCCACTGTCATCTGCCAGAGGAGCAGCTGCGGCCGTCTGCCTGGGGAGGAGCGAGCTGTCATCCTCCAGATGGCGGAGGAGCGGTTGAGGACCAGGCGACAGCGTATCCGAGAACCGGCGAGCAAGTTTTCCTCTCTCTTCTCTCTCTCTCCCTCTGTGTGGCTCTCACTCGCCCTTTCACTCTCCCCATGCCTCCCCTCGCCTCTTCCCCAGGTTTCCATGAGGCGGGGTGGACCACCGGCCTACAGAATGGCCGGAAGGCCACATCTCCCCTCCAGAGATGGGGGAGTAAGTCAGTCCAGTGGCGCCACAGCCTGAATCGGATGGTGGAAGAGTGTGACGAGGAGGAGGGCGTGGCTGGGCTGTAAGGGTGCAGGATTGGCACTGAATCAGATGATCAGCAGGAGAGTGAGATAAAGGGGGGACAGAGGCGCCAGTTCGAGAGAGAGAGATACACATGCAGCCATGCCGCATGTGTGTGTGTTGGTTTATGTTTGTTTTATGTTGAATTTGATATTAAACTTTACATTGACTGTTTAGCCGGTTCCCGCCTCCTCCTTGCCAATCCTTTAACTGTTACAGTGTATAATTCAAACATCTTTATTACATGATTGCTGAGCAAACAGCATTAACAGTAGCACCTGTAGATTCCAGAAATGTGCTCTTCCTCCTTTCTCCTGTCATTTGTTTACCTCATGAGAGAGCATGTCACCCTTATTACACTCACAGCAGCAACAAGTGAAAGAGGAGCTAATATTGCCATCATCCAACAAAATGAAAAGGAAGCCTCGGTCTTTAGGACTGTCTTATATACAGTAGAAAATACTGTATATAAGATTTCGCTTTCAAGGCCTAGATTAAAGTGTAAACTGGAATATTTTGTGTTTATTTTATTATTCAACCAACCAACAGTATTTTTGACAGCAAAAACTATGCAACAACTATGGTATTACAGACAGGGACATTCAGTTAACAGAGACATTGAGCAGAAAGCTTACATATAACCAGTTTTTTTTGACAAAGCTGCTAATAAAAAGTTAAATGATCAATCGGACAATTAGATGAAAAGAAAATTTGAGATAACAGACGTTTGACAGTTCTGATCGGAGCATTCTTAATATTCAAGTTGTGTCATGGTCCAGATCTCCTGCCAGGTTTTCTTTGTGTGTTCACATGGTTTCTGTTTGTTTTCCCTTGTGTGTCTGGTGTTGCGTGCTTAATGTGGGTGGCGTCGCTAGGCAACGCATTCTTCATACTGCTCGCTAATCATTAGCTGCAGTTGTTGCAAGTTTTCCCAGTCTATTTAATCCCTGTGCCTGTTCTGTCTCGTCACCAGATAATCTTTTATGTTCACTGTTTCTTGTCACTTGTTATTCACCTTTTGTTTCTTTATTTTAGTTGTACTCTCTTTCTTTGATTTTTGCAGTAGCTCTACTGGTTCCTGCCCTCGTGCCCTGTGGATTATATCTGCATTGGACATCGCAGATTTATTATCTCTGTTTCTTGCTTGGATACTGTGGATTGTTTGTTTCCATTTCAGCCTTGGACACTGGTTTTCCTTCGTCTCTATCATCACCTACTGTAGCTTGCCACCGCTGTAATATCTCCCTCACCGCCTTGTGACTGTTTTTGCATTATTGTTCATCTGCTTCTCAATAAAACCCTACTTATTGCACCTCCGCTTCTGAATCTTCATTACTTCCCTGACAAGTTGACTGGGTTTCAAAAACTAATGATGATGATTAGTGGGCTGACAAAATGATCAAAAACAGGTTCATGGTGGATGGGTACAGTTTGGATATTTTTCTTTGTTTCACTGTTTTTATATTTGTGGGTGAATTGAAAAAGTTCTCAGTTTGGTTCGTTTTAAGAGGACTCGGCAGACTTTTGGCAATTGAAAATGAAAAATGTTAAAAAATGTTTGTCTATCATCACATTTCAAATTGCAATCGCAATATTTTTCAAACTAATTGCAATATGATTTTTGTCCCAATCATGCAGCCCTAGACAGTCTATTGAGAGCTTTGAGATGTGCTGTGATCTTCCCGCAATTAACCATCACGGCACATTTGAAGCCAGTGAGAGAACTTTTGGCATTATCACACCAGTGAGATTTTGCAGGACTAGTTACATTTTAAAATAAAGTCTGTAAACACTTGTTTCCTCAATGTGTTTATTACTATATTAAAATAATGGCCATCAAAACAACAAATGTTGATGGAGTATGATGATTCTCACGAGCCACGGGAATCTCTTGAGGTAAAACCAATGTTATATGATATAATGGGTAAAATATAATGATAAATGTCCTTTGTCTGCCACCGTAGTACCAGGTTCTTGCTCAAACGCTATGTTCCATTTAAATTTTTTAATCCCCTTCCATTGCAAACTTCACTCAGTCTCATGGACTCGGATGTACGTCACTGCTTACGCTGCGCAAGTGTCCACTACTGGTGCAAGACTATGGGATCAAAATCCCAACAAAAGTATTGCAGTCATGGATCCAAAAATAATAAGTGTGAATCAAAAAATAAAAAGCGCAAAAATAAATAAAACATATCTAAAACAGTAATATAACCAAGAAAAGCATGATTTTGTTTTCAATTCTGATGACCTTTCTTAATTTTTCTGTTTTTTTGTTTTTTTTTTGGAGCATATTTCAAATGTGTTTATATATTTTTGATTCATGTTTGTTATTTTTGTATCTGCTCTAATTATTTTGATCTTCACTTATTATTTTTGGATCTGTGACTACAATACTTTTGATGAGATTCTGATCCCATAGAAGACGTGCAATGGGTTTAACTGCAACACCCTGAACCCTTGATCGCTTGGAGCGTGTTGAAGGCTGATGCCAGTTTGTGGAATTATGTAGTGATTTTTGCACCTGACAAAACAATGTTTTTGGAGATTGATTTCAGAGGCTTATGTATTAATCTTGTATGTTTAATTATTTTTTCATAAGAATGAATTGTTACAAAGGATTAATCAATATTTACACAAACGAAAATGGTAACATAACAATGAACACATAATATAGGCTATAACTGTGAGACAAACAGTTTAAGGTAGCTACAAGTATTATGCTGTTAAATCTCAATATAAATTCTCTAAATTGATTAATTCACCTAACTTCACTTTCATCATACTTGTTGTATGATGAGTATGAGTTGTGTGGGGGTGGGGTTTATGAAGTGCAATCTGCTGTCATGTCAAAATCGAGTTAGCGTTAGTGGATATGGTGCTGACTGAAACATACGTCAGAGTATGCTCGCTACCTCTGTCAAAATTGAGGGGTTGAGGGTCTGTCAAAAGAAACTTCCTTTGTTTACTTAGAAGTCACGAAACGGACTTCCAAAATGGCGGTGGGGATTCCCCAGAGGGGAAGTGCTTAGGGGATTTAGTGAGTGGATGTTAAAAGTTAAGTGGAGCACACCCAAAGTCACCATCTGATGCATTGTTGATATTCGGCCTTTTCAAGAATACATCCTAGTAATTTTATGCGTTCTCATACCTGCGTTCTTGAGAATTTTATTTGAACATCGGCTGAGGATGATGACATTGAATCCACGAGCCTATGTCTCTACTACTGTAGCTTCGTGCACCTAGATTAGGGAATATTTGCCCATTCTTTCTTGCAGAATTGTTCGAGTTCTGTCAAATTGAGGGCTCAGCAGCGATGGACTGCTCTCTTCAAGTCCATCCATAGGCTCTGACTTGGCCACTCAAGGACTATGACCTTCCTATCCTTAATACAATGAAGAGATGACATGCACTCCAATAATAAACTGTTAATGTTTTTTATTACATGACTTAAAAGGAGAAATGGACACAGTAGTTTCGGTGCACAGGCCTTCCTCAATGGTAGGCCTGTGTGCCAAAACCCATTTTTGGATGAACAGAAGGTCTGAAGAATGCAGCTGTTATTTAAATATAAACAGTCATTTTTAACATTATAAATGTCTTTACTGCAATTCTTGATCAATTTAAGCATCCTCTGTGATGCTTTATCATATGCCACATCATTTTCTATCTCAAACATTTTCACAGTTTTGTAGTGTTTCTAAACTTTTGAAAGGTAGCGTATTTTTAGACTTAAATTTGATTCTGCATCCTCAATTTTCAATGTCTATGCACGAATACACACAATCGCATCCATGCACGCCCACAAACATTCACACAACAGAACGTATTAAATGTTAATGAATGCTAAACACAAAAACTGCATCTGAAGCGCATTGTCAAACGAATTAAACATTGCACATTGCATCACTTTGTGACTCAGTCGTGATGGCGCACAAATTCGACTGTATGTAAACATCAACAATTTACTGTCACATGACTGAGCACAGCCAAAACTGCATGTGCTTGTGGTCACGTCCATCCCTAACGCAGTTGTTTGTGCAAAGGCGTAAACCCTTCAAGCCACATTTTCACATTCATTAGGCTGAGACTACACAGGACAGTCTGTAGTTCTTCTCCTGCAATGTTAATATTCTAATTAAGGCTGTCAACTGATTAAATGTTTTTATTGAATTAATTACACAATATGCTGATCAATTAATCAAATTAATCACCCATAACAATATTTGCTCAGAAAAGCCTCTAAATGAAGAAAATTTAGAGACAATAATCTACTGTGGCAGACAAGTAAAGCACTGAATAGAGAAAAAGTCAGCTTTATAAGTATATTTTTTGTTAAATTTCCATTAAACAAAAGCATGATTTGCCTACAGTCCAAAGCAATCCATTTTGAAAACCAATCTGTTTCCACAGGATGAATTTGCACATTAAATCTTGCACTATATTTTGGTCTATTGATGTGCTCATGTCCTCCTAGGAAGTTTGTAACTACAAGGTTGGAAATGGACGTGATGTGCGTTCAAGTGATTTTACACAGAAAGAATGGACCCATTTTGTAATTTCATATTTCTATCTTTCTTTTTCACTTACTGGCCAAGACAGGAAGCTTTTTTTAGCACCAATGCAACAAAATGAAGAGCAAACCCGCGCAGTAGGTGTGTAATTAATGCTTAATAACAATTACCTTCCCCCAAACTTTTCTTATAGTAAAATCCAAAGAAAATCCCAAGTTTCCCACACATAATTTTGACTTTGTGGTGCCGTTCATGTGCATTCAACTCGTAAATATGATCATTCTGACATGACTTGAATGCACTATATGTAAACGTGTAGGGTTACAGGTTCGCAGAGTATTCTTTGAATTGCTCCAATGGTAGGAAAATTCCTTATTATGGAATTTACAAACAGGTCTGGGGTCGTTATTACGAACGGGTCATAAAAATCATAATTAATTATATCAGTTTAACACGTTAAATTGACTGTCCTATTTCTGATCTTCTATTCTGGTGCTATATGCAGGTAAACCTCAATCTAGCAAAATGTAAAATGTATTCGGTTTGATCAAAAATGTTTTTTCCAACTATAGATGAGAGACAGGTCTTCCATGAATGTAAAATTTCACATATAAACAGTTTGTAAAATTTCTAGCGGTCATTCTCCAAAGATCTTATGCGTTCCAGTGGTATCATCAATCATACAGTACAAATGAATTCTGGACCAAAAGAAAATGTGAAACTGGCCACATTACAATATTAATTTAGTCAGATCTCTTACTGAAATGTACATGAAGCAGAATCAGATATTACTCATACATTTTTGACCAAATGACTAAAGCACATAAAAAGCTCCATAAATATATATATATATATATATATATATATATATATATATATATATATATATATATATATATATATATATATATATATATATATATATATATATATATATATATATATTGGATTCATTACACTAAGTCTTGCAGCAAATTGAAGTGAACTGCTCACAATTTGAGACCAGTTCAAAATCTGTTCTGAATGAGGTATGTATTTCATTCAACCGTTTTAAAGGACTTGAAAACATTACAATTAATGGTATTTATTTAAACAATTTTGCACAAGCATAAAACACTCTGATCTACCTACATAAAAGCCTGGAATATGTAAAAGAGTAAAAGAAAAAATGCTGAACTCTCTTTAGAATGATGTTAGACATGTTTTTTTTGTGTGTTGAAGATCACTTACAATGATACAGCAAGAAAAGATGAGCCTCGTACCAAGGGTTTAGGAATGTTTTTTGCACAGCATGAAGCAACAAAACGTAGTTGCAATACATTTTTTCTAAAAAGAGATGAATGTGAGTGTGTGTGTGTAGATGAGGAGTTCATGTGTGTGTGTGTGTGTGAAGAGGATGAAACAGGGGACAGGAAGGAAGGAGAATCGTGAAGAATTATATAGTGACGAAGAGCCACATGATGAATATGGCTGCTCAGTAAAGGAGAGACATCACAAGGGATGGAAGTCATAAGGATTTGCGATTCCTTAAAAGAATAGTTCACCCAAAATGTGTCATTCTAAAATATGCTCATGCCATCAGGAAAGAAATAATCTATTTATAACCTGGTCATTCAGTACATTCAGGTAGTAAGCTGTCTTCATTTTATTGCCGCATAATGTGTGGCTTTCTTGTGTCCACACAGCTGTTTAGTCCCAATCCTGTAAATTCTTGTCGCATTGTGCGTGGAAATGCTCTATGCAGGACAATAATTTGACCCTTCTGAAACACAGCAACATCTTTTCCATGACCACAGGATACGTCTTCCGACATGGTTGTTTAAGAAATGAGAAGCTGCACACTGCATCAGTTAGGGTTAAAAGAATTGTTGCCAGCTGAAACAGATTAATTACTGGAAAAATTATCAAATCATAGGCGCTTAAGTATCTGCTTATTTAAATCCAAACAGCGACTTTTTTTTAAAAAATTTTTGGCCAGGCAGTGTATTATAATACAATACATTTTGTAAAATACAGTATACTTTTTGAAAAACATTTATGAATAAGTAAATAAAAATGTGTCAGTGTTGTCATGGGACATGACCAGTGTTGGGTGACTCAGGTTTTTACAAAAAAATAAATAATAAATTACAAATTACTAGGGCTGATAATCGTTTAATTGTTCCATTTCAAAAAAGCCCTATATTTACTGTGCATTATCACATTGAGAATCCATGTGTTCATCCAAGAACTGAAAAATGTTGCTTTTAGAGGATTTATATGGAGTTGAAAGGTGCATTTCAAACTGTTCTGAGATCAATGAAGACAGACAGCACACTGGAGGTTATGTCATTTTCTAAATAGGGAGCAAGGGAGTATCCTTAAATTCTCTATGCAGACAAGTGCATTCACTACTAACATCTGGTCAAAAGTTCAGTTTCAGGCTGCAGATGATGTTTGGACCACTCAACATGTTTGACAGACATGGGACAATGATAATCAGTACATAGATTCAGAATTTATAATGTCTGATTTTATTTTCTTTCATGGTTGAAAGCTTGATGTTCAGTTGATGCTGGACATTACTTGAATCAGAATTAATTATGCAAATTTCTAATGTAATGTCCGTAACATCTCAAAAACATGAATAACCAACACTCCTGGAAACATAATAAACTATTTGTTAAAAAACAAATCTGGCTTTCTATGACTTGGTATTATCTAAAATTTCACAACTTAGTTCTGCTGTCCACATATGTTGCCATACATTTTTAGGAAAACTATTTGCTCTAGAAATTTTAGAAATTAGGAGCTACTAGTTACAAATAAAAAAACGGAAATGTAAAATGCACACAGCACTCACTCTCAGGTCTCAGGAGGATATACTTAAATTAATTAACTTCACTGAAAGTCTGTAACTGTAATCTGATTACAAGTATTTTAAATATAACGTGTTCACTACTTTTTGACTTTTTAAGTAATTCGATTACAGTAACATATTACTTTGTATTCAAATTATGTCCAAAACTGGTCATGACAATTGTTAATTTTATTTAAATGTTTTGTCCACATCAATGGAAGAATGCAGATGTTCCAGAACCATTAATAGAATCAGACATTATGAAAATAAATGTTTTCCAGTGGTTTTAAAGAAACTAATACAAACTGGTTCTTGATTTTCAACCCTAAACAGCAAGAAAATAATGTACTATGAACTTGCAAAAAAAATTTTGTAATGGTTTGCCCTCTTAATCTTTAATCAAACACAATAACTTGCAAGAATTTGCATTTGGGTTGCGAAGACAAGAGGCTGGAGTTTATTTATATTTGTTTGTGCAGCCGGAGATCTCTTGGCATGTACAGTTAAAGTAAGTGTTCTTTATTCATTATGTCTGGCACAGAGCATGTGAGCGACACTCCGCTCAACAACACGCTCCATGGGTGTGTGCTCACTCAAAGGCTCATGTCCCAATGGACACTCTGCTCAAGTACTGCTCACACTCACCGATAAAAAAAACATTTGCTCAAATCCCGCTTTGACATTACATTTCACTGTAGTATACTTGGTTCCATGCACATACACAGAGGGTTGCTACAGTGGCCCGAGCAACTGCCCCTTTGCCCACATGGGCTGAGGAGCCCCTCTGGGTAAAATATATACTGTACTAGGTCGACACTTATTATTGCAAGCACCAATGATGTTTGCCATCAAATGACATCAATGCCCCATTTTGTAGTCCATATGACTTTTGTAGTTCATTTCAGAGCATCAGCAGAGGGGAAGATTTTCTGTAACAATTAAAATTTTACTCAGAAAGCTATTAAATGGATTAGAAAGCTATCACAAGACTTGCAATAAAGTGTCCAAAAAGAGTCCAATTGACCATTTTATGCTTTTATGAAACAAATAATAATATGATTATTAAATGATCAAATGATTAGTAATTTACACATCTGAAAATATGTGTTTGTATTGTCGTGTTTTATTATATAAAATCTTGTTGTTTTGGACTGGTTTATAACAGCTGTTAGATAATCGGGTCTACCTGACCTTCCTTATTATTTGTAATCAGTCAAATATTTCTCTGTTAGCACATAAGTCATCAACATCTTCAAATAATGGCATAATATTATTATAATTTTTTCAGTCCTAATTACCTTTATTTACTTTATATAAGTCATCAAACATGCCTCTACAAGTGATAAAACATATGTTAGATGGTGCAGAAATTAGCATACACGCAAATTTGCGGTTTTCAGTTTAAACTGGATCCGAGTGACACAACCGACCCAGAAAAACACAATCTTTTCAACTTTAAAGTTTGTTTGAGTCATTTATGGCAATAATGAAAACATGGACCGGTACCAGGAAAAATATTGCTAAAAATATTGTAAAAGTGAAATGCATAATTGTTCTTCAGTTGTCTCCATGGAATGATGATACTGTAGAATTGATACATTAATATGTTTCTGATTTAATGCTATCAGACTTTGGGTCTGTAAATTAAAATGAGCAATTTCTCATCCTAATTTTGTGTTCAGTCTTAATGGGTGAATTAATTTATCCAGAAAAGTGCAGTGAATGTTTATCTCTTTTTCAGTATTGTTGCTTTATTAATATTTCCTACAATTTTATATGTACGAATAAAATGCAATCTAAAAGACTGTGGTTATTTATATAATAATTATTATATTAGTAGTTACCATGTGCCTCCTTTGTTTTTCCTTGATATTTTTAAAGCATTATAAAGTGAATCTGGACTTTATATGCATCAAACGATCATGTCTTGGGCATGCATTCTTTAAATGTACAGCAATGTTTAACCATGGTTTTAACAAATAAAAAATATTTGTCCTGATCATGTTTAATGATCCCAAAACAAATACAAATTATTTAATTCACAAATTACACTGCCTTTGTTTAAGAAACTTTTTTCTTTCTAATGTACAATCATTTATAGATTTTTTTCTCTGTTCATGAATGCACCAAGCATTGTTATCTGCAACCATCTACAGTCAGTTTTTTTTTTACAATTCACTTAGCATTAAGGCATGAATTTGGCTTTGGGAAACTGACCAGCAGTTCTGTGCCACTTTATCCCGAAGCAGAAATCGAAAGCATCAGACGGTCAATTAAGCAGAAATTTTACTACTCAAATTCTCAACTGTACAATAGAGGCATGAAAGCAGAATGCTCCACCTGCAAATTAGAATACACTGATCTGCAAGATCATAAATGTGTATTAGTTTTGTGGCAGGGATTTTGTGTGTGTGTTCACCGGGATTCAAGGAAAAATGCTTTGCCAATATACAGTATTATTAACATATTCAAATGAGGGTGCTCTAACGTTCGCACCCCTGCAGAACCAGGCCTGCATTTAGCTGACAGCTGCACTGACATGATGGCAAAACAACAAGATACCATACTACAAAATACATATCGAATGGTATTGTAGCCTACTAGCTCACCTTTTGCTACACTACCATGTTTGTGTAGCACATCCTCGTACTCTCTAGCAATGTGACGGGTACGATTCCAAAAGGAATATTTGCTAAATCTCACGGCCTATCCACACTCCCTTTTGATTTCCTCGTTCTTAGCTTTGATTTATACTTAGCATTTATTTAGGTTATAAGGTTTGCAACTTCACTAAAACAATGTTAGAGCTCCATAACATCAGGCCTATTGCTTATTTCGTAGATTCTCAAACCAGCATATCACGAAGCGCATTCTGGGTTGAGCGAGCGGCACCGAGCGGCCTGAGAGAGCAGAGTGGAGTCTTCAAAAAGATTTTTGAAGCTTTCCGCTCAGGTGGAATTATCACTGCTCCACTCAGTGCTCCGCTCACATGCTCTGGTTTGGTGTATTGTGATTAAAAACATGGATATATTGTTTTTTACTCACTTGTTTGTAATTTATCTGTATTGTACAATGGCTCCGCCTTATAGTAAGCTAGGACCGTGATGTGCCATGTGCGTTTGTGGGATGGTTATGTAGTAATGTTGACAGTTAGATCATTCGGTTCTCAAAACTTTTGAAAAGCTGTCCGGTATTGAGATTGCCTCTCAAGTTTTCCCAGTAAGCGACTCTGACATGAGTAGCATGGTGGAAAGGCATGTGTGTGGCTGGCTGTGTTTGGCTGTGGCTGTAAACTAAAGCCTATTGGCTATTTTTTAAAATGGTATTTGTCATTTGACATGTCCCGTCCCCAATTCCTGTTTCAGTAGGAAATACATCAAAACATTGTTATTGAACAGCTTTCGTCAAGGCACTTTAGAGCCTTGATTATTAGAAGAATAATGTGTTAGAGTAGTTGATAATTCTTACCATTAAAGCTGACGTTTCTAATGTACCCCAACAATTCCTTGCCATCAATGCTGCTCATGCGAGGACAAAGACCTGGATATCCTGAGCAAAGATCCCGATGCATGCGGTCCAGGGCATGGGCCATAGCATACACAGCATCCATCACAAACTGCACCTTCCCTTCTTGCTCATAGGTGGAATCCCTTCCGACCTTCTCCAACCCTGTAAAAACAACCACATTAGGGATAAATATCTGGAGCTTTTATAGACATATATCATCACCAGCATATGTGGAATTATTGCCCTGACATATAATAACTAGTGCTTTCAGTCAATGAAAATATTTAATCATGATTAATTGCATGATTTTTCATAGTTATAAAATTTGACTCTATATATACAGTACTTTGTTTCCTGTCAAAATGCATTTATTGCCTTCTTAGAAAAGAAAACAACATGTAATAATGTTTTATTTAAATGTTCCAAACAAAGCATTCCACAGTATAAAGATCATAAAGAGAAAGTATAAAGAGATTGACTAATTGAAATATCTAGTATCCGTAGTTTGTGTTTTCATTGCAATGAGCATTAAATCTCTCAAACCCTCATTCTCCACAAAATTAATAGTGGCTACAGCAATCGTGAAGCCGCATTTACGTGATTTGCTGCTTGAACTCCACATGAAAAGCGCTTGCCGAGAACTTCTTGTTTTGCTTCTAGCACTGGCACAGTCAACGTAATGATACTTCATCTTAATTGCAGGGACATGCTAATGCTTCACTCCAGCTATGTGAATGTGGCTTATCACAAGTCCATTTCTGGTTTTGTTTTGTACAAAACATTACGGTTAAGAGGTCCTTTCTCCATCACTTGATCATTGACATGGAATCACTGTTGTGTGTGTGTTTGTGGTGTGTGAGTCAGTTTAATGAACAGGACACAAAGAAAATGTTCTGCCCTACTTCAACCAGTGTTCAGAAATCACACGGAGTTGAATAAAATGTCAGAATGTGAAAACTGGCAAATAAATGTAAGTGCATTTATAAAATTATATGCTTAAAATCTTTGCCTTTAAAAACTCCAAAAGTTGGCCCCTTTTACTTCCATTGTAAGAATCTCACTGTTATTTCGATTTTTGCTTTTTATAAGAAAATTAGGAAGGAGTCAAAAAAATGTTTTGTGATAATTAACATTATGCCACTTTATTGAACTTGGAATATTCCTTTGTTTACAATTATAATTTTAGAAGACACTTTTATACAAAGTTACTAATGAATGACAATAATACAAGCAGAAGTGATTTTAACCAGTGGAGAAAACAAAATAGTGGAGTAAACAGAATAGCATCACCAAACTGAATAAAAAAATAATCACTGTTTTCAAAAAGATTCCAGAAAACTCCAGCAATCTTCCATTGGTTGAACAAAAAGATAGTCCCACCCCAAACTCACACAATTGGTTCGAGCCAGTGTTACTAAGTCGGGTTGGACGGGATGCTCACAAAAAAAAAAAAAAAAGTTTAGATAGCACCACAGAGCCACAGTGTTACACTTTTTGTAAAAGATAACCTACAATTGGTTTACTTGGACTCGGCATATTGAGCTGGAATGCGAGAAATAATTACACACACAAAAAAAAATACACAGATCAGCTTTAAACTTTAACATTCAGCGTTGTCAATATTGCCCAGTTATGTAATATAAAACTAATCCCTGCATTGACTCTTTGCGATATCTGAGGTTAATCGCAGAGTGTTGATCACTCACATTCCCCATTTATGTTAAATCCAGTGTGAAGCATCAAAGGAGAGGTTTAAAAAAATGGTCAGTCACAAAGAACAAATTAACAGGACCAGCCAGAGTCATTAAACTTGTCAGGCTAGAATTTATAGAGACTCATTTATAGTGATTGAAATACAAAGCATCTCTGTAGTGGATTGAGGTCTACAACTCAACCGTATGGGAAGCTTTTACCTTACCTGAGGGAGCACTCACTAGTCTTGTTGGTGTAATTAATCACCCAGGTTCAGCCACATTAATGTGCTCTCAGAAATACTGTAGTATCTCGTAAGAACTCTGCAAACTAAGCTACTTAATCTCAAACAAAGAAAATACTATGAACTTGAAATAGGACTCCACGCTGCAGAAAAGATGCCAACTTTGTCACAGGTTTTTAGACTTGAGATTTGTATAGTACCCTGTAATTGTTTAGGGTAGAAAAGCATTGAGACAAATACCAGGTCAACGAAGAGAAAGACCATTCTGCCCTTTCCTGAGTTCATCTTTTAAACGATATTCCTGAAGTCAAAAATTACAATCTGACCAAAGTGAAATGAGTCATTGCATTATTAATAGTGCTTTTACCATTAGTATCACTATTACTATTGCTCATATTTAGGAGTGAAAAATCTGCGTTTTCGCTTTAAGGATCCTCCACCAATCCCTTATGTGAGAGTGTATAAAATGGCCGCTCGTCATAGTGCACCTGGTGTGTGACAAGTGTAGAGTGAAACGAAATGGTGCAGAGGCGGTCAAGGAGGAAAAGTTGCCTTAGTGTACTTGTACTTGTGCTGTGAGAAAAGGAAAGTGAATGGGGGAGAGTGAACAAACAGAACAAACTAGATAAAAAGTAATTGTTCTAAAATGTTTTTGCCATTAAACAATTAACTCTAGTTGTTAATGTGGAGTGGCGTGAGTAACAGGGAACTACAAAGAGTCTGTTGACCCTCCGCAACAGAGTTGTGATGGAACTGAGCTAAAGGTGAATGCTTTGGTGGTCTGGCCTGCCAACCCTTCATTTGTGACTCCCTCTGCATTCCTGCAAACCAGTGCCTCACACACTGCAAGGTACCAGAAACTACTGATTCAGCACACACTCGTTCACTCTCCCTTACATCCACATACATCTACACCCTGTACACACACACACACACACACACACACACACACATACACACAGTCATTTGCTTGTTCATTTCAATCATTTGATGTTGTAATGGTGTTTAATGTTTGTTTTATTTAACAGACTGTTTGTTTGATATTCATTTAATTGTAAGATTGACATTTTCAGGGGGCCTGGGTAACTCAGCGTGTAAAGATGCTGACTACCACCCCTGGTGTCACGAGTTTGAATCTAGGGCATGTTGACTCCTGTCAGGTCTCCAAAGCAACCAAATTGGCCCGGTTGCTAGGGAGGGCAGAGTCACATGGGGTAACCACCTAGTGGTCGCTATAATGTGGGTCTCTCTCTTGGTGGGGCGTGGGGCGACAGCGTGAAGACTCCACACGTGCTATGTCTCCTTGGTAACGTGCTCAACAAGCCACGTGATAAGATGCACGGATTGACATCTCAGACGCAGGGGAAACTGATATTTGTCCTCCGCCACCTGGATTGAGGCGAGTCACTATGCCACCATGATGACTTGGAGCACATTGTGAATTGGGCATTCCAAATTGGGGAGAAAAGGTGAGGAAAAAAAAAGAAAAACATTTTCATAATTTTTTTAATTATACATTTAAAGAGATCTTTTTCTAGTGGTAATTCCTAGTTCTGTAAAAAGATTACTAATATTGCTGTGAATCGTGGTTTATAAAAGCTATCCAGGTTCTAAAGTGATTTTGACCGGTCTAATCCTGTCTGGCACCTGATTTATTTGTTTTATTATTATTATAACTGAATGATTTATTTACATTTATTCTGGGGGGCCGCCACCATTACATGGGGTTAGGAATTCCCAAAAATAGCTATATTTAAAAATTTTGTGCAGCAATTTACATGCTGTCAATATGCCAAAATTGTACATTACAGCATCTATCCAAATGTACAGTAATGCACATTTATATGTTATGTACGAATAGCCACAAATAGCCATGGGATCCAGCTATTTTATGCTTCAGATAAGAATGATACCTCAAAATGTGTGGATTATTAAGGAGAGTGTGCCATTAGTATATGTATATGTGTGTGTATATATATATATATATATATATATATATATATATATTACTGATTTAAAAAGCAGCACATCACTATTTGAAAAAAGTCATTTTTAATAAAATCTAGACAGGCCCCATTTCCAGCAGCCATCACTCCAACACCTTATTCTTGAGTAATCATGATAAATTGCTAATTTGGTACTAGAAAATCACTTGCCATTATATCAAACACAGTTTGATATAGCTATTAGGTTTGTTAAATGAAGCTTTGTCTTTGTGTTTGTTTTTGAGTTGCCACAGTATGCAATAGACTGGCATGTCTTAAGGTCAATGTTAGGTCAAAAATGGCAAAAAAGAAATCGCTTCCAACAGAAACTCGTCAGTCAATCAATGTTTTGAGGAATTGAGTCTATACAATTCAAGAAAATTGCCGAAGAAAAAAATGTATGAAAAGAAGATTTCATACAAAGGTGTACAATACAGTCTTCAAAGACAAAGGACAGAACAAGGACAGAAAGAGATGTGGAATGCCAGATGTACAACTAAACAAGAGCATAAGTACATCAGAGTCTCTAGTTTGAGAAATAGACGCCTCACATGTCCTCAGCTGACAGTTTCATTGAATTCTACCCGCTCAACACCAGTTTCATGCACAACAGTAAAGAGAAGAATCAGGGGTGCAGGCCTTATGGGAAGAATTGCAAAGAAAAGACACTTTTGAAACAGAAAAACAAAAAGAAAAGGTTAGAGTGGGCAAAGAAACACAGACATGGGACAACAGATAATTGGAAAAGAGTGTTATGGATCTTAACCCCATTGAGCTTTTGTGGGATCAGCTAGACTTTAAGGTGCGTGAGAAATGCCCGACAAGACAGCCACATCTATGGCAAGTGCTGCAGGAAGTATGGGGTGAAATGTCACCTGAGTATCTGGACAAACTGACAGCTAGAGTGCCAAAAATCTGCAAATCTGTCATTGCCGCACATGGAGGATTTTTTTTTTTATGAGAACTCTTTGAAGTAGTTTAAGAAGTCTTTTTAAGATTTTTTTTCTTTCAAATTGTAATAGTAATTTTTCATGTTATTAATGTCCTGACTATACACTTTTGGTGAATACAATTACAATTTCTTTCCATAAGAGCAAAATCTGTACATTATTCCAAACTTTTGGCCGCTAGTGTCCACACACACACACACACACACACACACACACTTACTTACTTCATATATAAACACTTGGCAGACTATAAATTGTGCTATAAAACTATAAAGTCTTGCAAGTCATATCTAGCGGGCAGAGTTTCATTGAGATTTGGGGGAGGGCTCTTTTGACCAGTAAGGTACCAGCCTCAACACCAGCAACCACATAACAATGCCATACACTGAAAATTTACGAGTAAGGTTTACTTTTAGTAAGTTTTTGTGCACAGTTTTTCTAAGTAAATATACTGAAAGTAAATTCTACCTAATTTCATATATCGACCGAAATGTAAGAGTACATTTAACTTAAACATTTCAATAGCTTTTACTTACAAATCTCTTGTACATTGTCTTTCAATAAGCTTAGTAAAATTTAAATGAATATTTCACTAGAACATTCCACATTTTGAACTTTCATTATTAACACATCAAATAATATACTACATGACAAATGGAAGCTAAACACAGGATAGCTCCATGCATGCTGTGTAGTCGGAGTCAACATCACCTTGCATTACTGAAAATGGAATCACAACATGGAGCTGCGTGCACAGACTTCAACACTTGGTGCACAAAACACGGTGATGGTGACAATTAACAGGTAATTCTTTTTATAATGAATGGGTTATTTTGAGTAGAAAAACTTCAGACTTCACAAAACAACTAGATTCCAAACGTAACAATAAAAATGGTGTGATTAATCATGCGAACAGTGAATCCGTGCAAACTCCATTAAGTATTCAAGCCTGGTGTAACAAAATATTTTTTCCAGTGTTGCCACCATCCAGAACACTCTAGTAAGCCTTAACCAAGAAATGAGAACAAAGTTATAGTTGTAAGCATATACATGGCATTACTGCATAAAACCTCTTAACAATGCCCTAGCAACCATACATTTCCCTAGAAACCACATAAAGACATGCTAAAAAACACTCAGAACACCATGGCAACCACATAGAATTGCCCTGGTATTGTAGAAGCGATTTTTCCTAGGAAAAATATCACTCACATTAGCTTCAAGAAATGTAAAAATCTACCACAAAACACTGAAACTCGGTGCTTGGGGGCAGAGTGTCAAATACTGAGGCATCAATTTAAGCCAAGTCATTCTGTGCTGAAAGAATCCCAAAGCACACATTCTTAGTCTTTGTAATCAGCCCCAGATCTCAAGGCTGAGAACGTCTGGAGGCATGAGAGAAATAAGATCTTTCGTCTCTATGAATGATGAGTGGCAATGCAAAGGACATAGAGCCCAATCATTAAAACCAGCATCTTAATTAAACTTCACTTACGGGGGCTAATTTAATTTGCCCTCAAAGAGACCAAAACATATCTGTCTTGGTTTGGCAGTACAGCAGATGAATGCTGCTTTGCCGCAATTAGATGAGAAAATTTGATAAATGACAAATTAATTACGATTAATTCCTAACACACGTAGTTACTGACATATTAGAGGTGAAGGTACACTGGCACTTTAAACAATACCATGAGATTTTCTTTCATGATGAGATTATTAAAGAAAAATAACATGAATGGCATCTGAGCCCATTTTGCCTCTGACAGCCCTGAAAACATTTCCATTAACAGAGTGGAATTACAATATATGCTGGAGTTGCTTATCATACATGTTCAAAATCGTCTAGGTTACTGTTGTAACCTCCATTCCCTGATGGAGGGAACGAGACATTGTCGCTGGTTCGATCCCCATAGCCACCACCATTGTGTCATTGAGCAAGGCACTTAACTCCAGGTTGTTCCGTGGGGATTGTCCCTGTAATAAGTGCACTGTAAGTCGCTTTGGATAAAAGCGTCTGCCAAATGCATAAATGTTTCGAAGAAGCGACACTAGGGGTCTCTCTTGAGAGCCTTTCGCATCTCTGAACTTTGAGGAAAGGCCAATGATAAATTGGCAGACATAATTTGCATGTCCCGCCCCCGGACATACGGGTATAAAGGGAGGGAAATGCGTCTGTTTCATTCAGTATTCGCCTCAACAGTGGTTCAGTTCAGAGACGTGGCCGGGAGGACACAACGTCTCGTTCCCTCCATCAGGGAACGGAGGTTACAACAGTAATCTAGACGTTCCCCATCTGTCGTTCACTTCGACGTTGTGTCGAAGAAGTGACACTAGGGGTCCAATTTAAATCACGCCATGTGCTGAATGTATGAATGTATGTGCGCTGCTGACACAGGTGCGGGCAGATAGCTTGCGTGCCAAAACGACAGAATGTGTGAGACTGCACGTACCCTTCCCCAATGCCCCATAAAATCGTCAAACCTTCTGGTTCTTTACACCCCGATAGGGGAATAAGGCGAAATGCTACGCATGGGAGCAAGCCGCAGGAGCCACGCCTTTTCTCTCTCTATGTTTCTCGCATAGAGTTAAAGCGGCTGGGGCCATGTTAACGCTATCACACGCATCGGGGAAGGCGTTCTTTCCCAGTTTTCCTATTCTTCCAGGGGGGGAAGACCCTGCGGAGACCACACCTGCCCAGACTGGGGGAGGTAAAGGGTGGTGAAATACATCACATGGGCTTTTAGGTCACATGTGATGAATAGCGCAGTGGTAGATCCACAAGGGAGATGCGGGTCCACTCGCAAGGGAACTGTACTGCGGAAAATACACACAGGGGGATAAGTCCACATAGGAGCCCGTCCTGTGGAGCACCTATTCCAGTACAGGGTAAATTGAGAACCCGCATTGGTCTTGGTCGGCAAATTCCTCCACTGAATTCGTGGACCAGAGGGCTAGGGAGGAGTCATCCAGGGAGCCGAGTTAGTGGGATCTCCTGGGATAAAAGTGCATGGTATTACCTCAGTGAAGAGAAAAGGAGCTAGGTGCAAGCTGTCCACCCGTTCAGTTGTCACCGCGTTACTGAGTTCTACCGGCTCAGACCTGAGAAAAAAGGTGACGAAACCTACTCAACCCTGAGATTATAAAATCTTGTAAATGTATTGGGTGTTGTCCAATCCGCTGTTCTACATATGTCTGCTAGGGAGTGCCTTTGGCCAGTGCCGACGAGGATGCCACACTTACTCGAATCCACAAGGGGGCGGGCACAGCCTGGGTGTGATAGGCCCATGCTATGGCATCAACCACCCAGTGGGAAAGCCTTTGTTTGGAGACAGCATTCCCTTACCGCTGTCCACCAAAGCAGACAAAGAGCTGCTGAGAACATCTAAAGCTCTGCGTATGGCCCAAATAGATATGCAAAGCACGTACCGGACACAGCAACGAAGGGGCTGGGTCTGCCTCCTCCTGAGGCAGCGCTTGCAGGTTCACTACCTGGTCTCTGAAGGGAGTTGTAGGAACCTTGGGCACGTAGCCCGGTCACGGTCTTAGGATGACATGAGTGTCTGCCGGACCGAACTCCAGGCAGGTGTCCCTGACAGAGAAAGCTTGCAGGTCCCCGACCCTATTGATGGAGGCGAGCGCAATAAGAAGGGCTGTCTTCAGGGAGAGGGCCTTGAGTTCAACTAATTCTAGCGGCTCGAAGGGTGATCTCTGAAGGCCTGAGAGGACCACTGAGAGATCCCAGGAGGGGAACAGGCTTGGCCGGGAGGGATTAAATCTCTTAGGAACCTGATAACTAAGTCGTGCTTACCCAAAGATTTGCCGTCTACTATGTTGTGGTGGGCTGCGAAAGCGGCTACATACACCTTCAAGGTGGAGGGGGACAGCCTCCCCTCCAACCTCTCCTGCAGGAATGAGAGCACTGACATGACTGCGCACCACTGACTCTGGGTCCTCGAAGGTGTTCGTGAGACGGGGGTGTGTGCTTCCTGCAGTGCTCTCAATGCTGGGGCTGAGAGCTGGGCCCGGGTTGAGGGGGAGCTGCACCTTTCTTGGAAGCTGCAGAAGGACGCCCTCGGTGTGACGGGGCATGATGTCTGATATGGCCTCCGTCTGCTTTTTCACAGCTGAGAACTGATGGTCGAAGTCCTCGACGGTGTCGCCGAAAAGGCCGAACTGGGAGACAGGTGCGTTGAGGAAGCATACTTTGTCTACTTCAAACATCTCGATCAGGTTCAGCCAGAGATGTCATTCCTGAACAACGAGAGTGGCCATCAACTGCCCGAGTGACCGTGCTGTGACCATAGTGGCCCTGAGGGCAAGTTCGGTCGCTGAGAGCAGTTCCTGCAGCACATCGCAATCAGGACTACCCAAGTGCAGATGTTTAAGTGCCTTGGCCTGGTGGACTTGCAGGAGGGCCATGGCATGCAAGGTGGAAGCAGCCTGTCCAGTGGCGCTGTAGGCTTTGGAGGTCAGTGAAGATGTCATCCTACAGGCCCTGAAGGGGAGCACAAGGCGATCCCGCCAGGTGGCAGCGTTCTTGGGACATAGGTGGATCGCAACCGCTCTGTCCACCTGGGGGACCGCCGTGTACCCGTGGACCGCTCCACCGTCAAGGGTAGTGAGAGCGGCTGGAGTGGCGCAACGACCGCAACGTTGCCATGGAAAGATTCTCGCAGTGAGAAAACGAACCATCCACAAACGCTGCCTCTGTGTGATCGCAGCCCAGACACACGAGGCGGCGCCTGTGACCTTCAGGAGCAGAGAGCACTCGACTGCATCCAGAAACTACAAAGGGGCGGAAAGGCATCTTTATAAAGACGCGTCCTGAAAAGGATGTTCAATGCCGCTGTGTATTGCTCTTTTAGAGAAAAATACTCTTTTAGGAAAATGTATCTTTTAATCTGCGCTGTCGGAGCACCCAGGGGCAAAGCTGCACTGCCGTGCAGAGAAGGAGAAAGCCACTGATATGCGCCGTAGATCCAACAGCATACACTGATACCAGAGATGAAGAGGAAACCAATTGGGACTCGTACACTGCTCACACAACCGGTCGGCTCCGAAGAAAATTTCTGAATGAAACAGACGCATTTCCTTCCCTTTATACCTGTATGTCCAGGGGCGGAACATGCCAATTCTTTCTGCCAATTTCTCATTGGCCTTTTCTCAAAGTTCAGAGATGCGAAAGGCTCTCAAGAGAGACCCCTAGTGTCGCTTCTTCGACCGTCGAAGTGAGTGACAGACGGGGAACTTGTGAATTTTGTCCCTACCATGGTGATAAATGGCAAAAACTGAAAAGCACCTGCTTTGTTGCACTCTGAGGGGCTTATTCAGGAAACACAAGCAGAATAAATTAAAGTATAAATTGTGGATAAATTAATTTGCATGTAAATTGTCCCATTGATTTGAATGTGAGAGTAGTTATACTGTATGTGTGATTTACACAAACATTTACAATGGTGTTGTTTGAACAGCATTTTTTTTAAGAAAATAGTGAGTATACTGTGCACAAATTGTTTGCAAATATTTTGTATACACAGGATACCATGTAGTACGATTAAACATATGTTTGCACGGAAAATATTAAATGTGACAGGTTTTAATAAGATGTTTTCTTTAAGTAAAAGTTACAGAATTTACTAAAATGTTTTAGTTAAATTTACTTTGTTTAAAACCTTAGTCAGATGTGTGCAGAAAAATTGCAGAATTTACTTGTAGTAAATCTTTCTAGTAATTTTTTTCAGTATGCAGTACAGAAGTACATGGGTCCTGGATTAGCATACACGCTTCATAGTCAAGGTAACGCGCGGTCAGTGCGGTTCCCCAACTTTCTTTCCATATATGACCATCTCCCACAGGTCACACCACTCTGAGTCAGAAGTACTTGATTTGCTGGCGCACTTCAACAATACGATTCACTTTCCTCCCCTCATATCGTGAGCAACAAAAAAGAATGAAGAGTTTGCCATTCAATTCCGCAATGACTCACAAGAGATATTTGGCAAAAAGCACGCAATTTTGATTCCTCCAAGAAAACACAGACAAAGGTGTACTTTATGAAATGTCTTTAAGTGCCCTCTACTTAACAGACTCTTTGGCTTGCTTTCAGTCTTTCCGCTGACACCCATTTCCCTCTAGCATAAAGAAACTATTAGAGTCAAGGCAAGTGACGAGTACCAGGAGTGGAGCCGAGACCCAACACAGACAGGGTTTTGTTTAGATGCTTTTTCAAATTGAAAGGCCATGATGCAGGTGCACAAGGGGGCTAAAAGAAAATGCTCTATTAAACAGGCTACATATGACCAAAGCTTTTGAATGAATTCCAACCATTTCAGAGAATTTAGAAGCTTTTTTGCCCATTACTCTCAGTGTGAGGCAAGAGAATGTTGATGGCTTTGGAAGAGAAATTGACAAATGGTTTGGAGTGAAGAATTTACAAAAAACTTTAATAAAAGATTTGAGTTATAGACCAATGTAATACAGTCTTACTTGGGCCACTGGAAATAATAAGATATAGTCACTACAATTTACTGTTTTATGAGGAACAGTCACAGCAATTCTTCAGACAAGGTGTAAACATTGAAACTAGAGAAAAAAATTATAATAATCATAATCATTTCAGGCTGTGTGCTGCTGACTAATATAAATTCTCATTATGGGAAAGGTTTTGAATAGAAAATTTGAGAAACAATTCAGCCTTGTGGATCCAACCAATAAAATTCAATGGAGTGGAGCTGAGTTGAATTTCACACAATCCAATATTGGGGCCTTTAAATGGAGTGGATGTAGGCATCTATGTAACGATACTCAAACATTCAAAGATCCCTTGCAAATTCGCCCTGACAATATATTTAAGACAAAAGTCAATGTAGGAAAATTATGGTAGTATAAATGTGAACGTTATGGATTAAAGTGCCTGCGAACCTTCACCAATAATATGTAAGGACATTTATGGAAATTAGGAATTAAATTAAACTGTCCGCATGTATACGCCATTATGTAGGAAAATTTGCGATTCCCTATCTGTCACTCACTCAACGTTGTGTCGATGAAGTGACACTAGGGGTCACTCTTGGGAGCCCTAGACACCTTCTGATCTTTTATAAAAGGCCAATGGGAATTGACGAGTGGTATTTGCATGCCACTCCCCCAGACATACGGGTGATAAAGGAGGTGAGCGTGCATACCGCTCATTAAAATTTTTCTCTTCGGAGCCCTCTATTTCATGGAGAAATAAGCAAGCTGAATTCACACGGCTTCCATTCACCTCTGCTGGATCCATACAGGGCATTACAGCGGCTTTCTCCCCTCTCTGCACGGGTGCACTGCAGAGATCGCCCCTGGGCACTTCGGCAGTTCATTAGAGTATATTCTAAAAGAGTATTTTCCTTTCTAAAAGAGTATATTCTAAAAGAGTGGCACACATCAGAATGTCTTTTTAAAGACGTGTCTTTTTAAAGATGCCCTTCCAATTGTGTGTTATTCCTGGATGCGGTAGATATCTCTCGCCTTCAGACGGCCACGACTGCTGACTTTCGTGCCTGGGTGCTGCCCACGCTGAGACATCTTTCGCGGATGCTTTATGTCCTCATTGCTAGGACATGACCATGGCAACGTTGCAGTCGTGGTGGGCTTTTGTAAGAAAGCAAGCTACCTCAGCGTCTCCCTGCCTCTGTCTGTACCATCTATGGGTATGAGGCCAGTGCGGTGATCACTCGGAGGTCAGCGAAGATGATTCGGGGACCACAATGGGACCACCTCTGCCAGGAAATCCCCACAGACCTCCTATTCCCCGGCACGCTCGTTTGCTCCAATTAGGTGCTCAGACGAGTGCTCCGGCTTGTCCCAGGGAGTTCAACCTCTTGTTCGGTGCCCGCGAAGGTGATGAGCTCTCGAGCACAGCATCATAGAGTGGGCTCATCAAGTCTCATACGGAAACCTTCGATGTGGATAAGGCACTCGCGGTGCATCTATGCCCGTAGGGTACCGCCAACTCAAAGCTCCCTCCTAGTGCCTGTAGGTCATCCCTGGCGGCCAAAGCTCAAGACCCTGCACCCCGTCTGCTCGTCGTCAAGGGTGTTTCCCTGTTGTGGCTGCAACAGCTCCGCCTCTGCAAACCCCCGTGGCCCTGCCCCAGCATCAAGCCCCCCACAGGAAGCAGACACCACTCGTCTCATGGCCGGTTACCAAGAAGAAGGCTCGAAGTGCCCTGGAGACGGGCGTCAGATGGTGAACAGAGATGGTGAGGGCTGGTAGAAGAATCTTATGTTCCTTACTCGTTTAATTTTGCCGCACACTCAAGTAGCTGTGGTACCCAAAAGTATATCAAAAGAGCAGTTTCCTTATTCCCTGGGTCACATAAATGTTGTGTATGGCCGTCAATACGACCACCGTCCACCATTCCTTTTTGGCAGGTTCAGCGCCCCAGAAGCGGGTTCCCCGCACCTGCGCACCAATCTATGGCACAAACACGCTCAACCCCGGATGGTTTCCATGGACCATGGGGATGAAACAACTCCTCCCCCCTCCTCGACCAATCCGCTGGTGAGTATCAGGAGTTAGGAAAGTGCTTCGATGTCTCTGACTCAGCATGGCTGCAGGGCTCAAGCCCCGTCAATGTGGCCTCTCTGGCTCTGCACCACCTCGAGCCCCCACCCGGTATGTCCGACGAGATTGTAGCGTATCTGGACAGGCTCACATGGTGATTCGTTCTCTGTGCATTCATAAAATTTCCTTTTAACCTATGACTTTGCCTGGTAACTCATGGGCAAAGCGCCAGCGAGTCGGGTGAAATCACCACACTGACAGTTTTATAGCACATAAGAGTGTAGACAGAGATAATATAAACTCAACTCTTGAGCTTCAAACAGATCTTATCTCCTCAAACACCTCCTTTCTGTGAAGGAAGGAATTCCAGATGGCCGAAGAAAAGCTCCCTCCAAGACGCACACACATACCCAAACATTCCTTTATTGAAATACATAATTTGAGTAATTCTGGAAAGAATACGATATATTCATGTATACCTGTGTTTCTACTTTTGTATCAAGCCTAGTTATGATTTTGTAAGTTGTGTAAGTAAACTCTAAGTGCTTATAGTCTAAAAGTATATATCCACCTTTATACTATGCCAAACATAAAGTTCTTGGTGCCTTAATTAAACCTCTCAGTTAGCCCTAGCTAAATATATATATCAGTTTATGATAAAATGTATTTTACTATGTTTTACCATCTTTGGAGTGAAATGACTAAACTCTGACACTGCCATAAAACATGCAAATCAGGCTGGTTGAAGAAACAAAGAAATCCTCTCCCGCCAGGGGAGTGGAGGTGTTCTTCTTTAAGAGAACGGACCCTCCTGCTCCCTCTCTCTCTTCTCCTCTTCTCTTCTTTTCTTTGTTACATTTTTTGTTTTGCCTTTATCTCACTTTTTCTTAGTGCTTAGTTTTTGTCTTTGGACAAAGCTCAGTATTTACGTTTTTGGATCAGTCCTATATCCTTCGGGTGAAATGGACTCTCCCTCAGCTTTCGACAGCTTTAATTCAAGTAGTTTGAATTTCCCGCGAGTGACACAAGCTCCAGAAGAACCAAAGAACACTCACGGACGCAACGAGGACACTCACACATATCTTGTTCAGCGACACCAATGTCCATATGCAAGTATTTATTTACATCGAAATTTAAATACGTTTTAAGAGTGTACCCCTGCTTTAAGGTGATGTACTTTCTTGCTGGCTCTCGAGGTTAACTGTTTGTGAAATAAGCTATTTCTGTGATCTGCTCTCTTTCTTCTTTTCATTCCTTTTGTTATTCTGCATATATGTTCGTTGTTAAATGTAATTGTTTGTTATAATCTCATTTTATTAAACCCCATTATACTCTTATAATTGTCTCGGTTTGTTGCTCATCGAATAAAGCCTCTTTAATGTGTGATCTTAGGCTACAAGC
Source organism: Moxostoma hubbsi (assembly GCA_032164185.1). Lineage (NCBI taxonomy): Eukaryota > Metazoa > Chordata > Actinopteri > Cypriniformes > Catostomidae > Moxostoma > Moxostoma hubbsi. Next base: position 12,049,188 of record JAVLUX010000049.1, on the reverse strand, counting down.
TTGATATTAAGTAATTTCAGTTAGTAATATTACCAGAAAGTTATTCTTCATAACCAGAAGAATAATCTTTCCTGAGAGTGATAATCCTTTTAAGAGTTGATCATCGTACGGTCTGTTCGGCGGACGGACAGATTGTTTGAGGTGCAGTTAATTCTGTTAAAGGTTATTTCTGAAATTGGTATAGCCTATCTGCATATTGTATTTATTCATAATTGATTAGAATTCGTTGTGGTTAATTATCTATGTATATAGATGCAGATACATGGGCTATACATTCCCTTTTTGGGTGATTTAAAATTGTAGGTGATAACTCATAACCCGTATAATCAATGGTTATTAATTATGAATTAGTGATTATTGATTATACATTCCCCTCACCTTGAGCTCATACCCTACAAGATTGTCTCCTTGGTCCCCCTTGCCTGGAGCTTGGAAGCGTGGTTTGCGTTCTCCAACCCGCCGCAATGGCGAACCCGAACCATCCGACTTGGCCACGCGAATCAGTTCACCAGGCATCTGCCCAGGTTCAGCAGCGTCCACTTACCCTCTGTGAAGGGCGAGAACGTCACCACCTTGCACACAGAAATCGATACTCTTCTGCAGAAGCGTGTGATAGAGCCTGTCCCTCCGGCCGAAATGAAGAACGGGTTTTACAGCCCCTACTTCATTGTACCAAAAAAGGCAGTGGGCTGTGGTCAATCTTGGACCTGTGAGTACTGAACTGGGATTTACACAGTCTATTGTTAAAAATGCTGACGCAAAGGCACATTCTAGTGAGTGTCCGTCTTCAAGATTGATTTGCGGTGGTAGACCCGAAGGACACATACTTCCACGTATCGATTCTACCTCGACACAGACCCTTCCTGTGGTTTGAACTCGAGGATCGGGTGTATCAGTACAAAGTCCTCCCTTTTGGCCTGTTCTTGTCCCCTCATATCTTCAAGAAGGCCGCAGATGCTGCCCTTGTCCGCTAAGGGAAGTGGGTATTCACATTCTAAACTACCTCGACGACTGGCTAATCATAGCTCACTCTTGAGATGTGTTGTGTGTGCACATGGACCTGGTGCTCTCTCACCCCAGCTGAAGAGCAAGAGCAAGCTTCTCCCATCGGACTCGGTCTCGATGACGGCACGCCTCACGAACGAGCATGCCCACTCGGCCCTGACCTGTTTGAAGGCATTCAGGCAGAAGACGGCGGTTCCACTGAAACTATTTCAGAGGCTAGTAGGGCATATGGCATCCTCGGCGGTGGCTACACCGCTCGGGTTGATGCATATCAGACTGCTTCAGCACTGGCTCCGGACTTGGGTCCCGAGATGGACATGGCACTGCGGGACACATCGCGTGGTCATCAATCAGTCGCCGCCTTTTCAGCACTTGGAACAACCTTGCATTTCTACGGGCAGTTGTTACCCTAGAACAGGTCCAGGCATGTCGTGGTTACGACCGAAGCATCATTGATGGGCTGGGGGCCTGCAGCTACGTTGGCACATCAACTGCCTCGATTTGTTGGCAATACTGCTCGCCCTACAGAGGCTCCAGCCATTGATCCAGGGCAAGCACATATTGGTTCGGACAAAATGGCAATTCCGACATATATCAACCGTCAGCATGGTTTACGCTCCCATTGTATGTCACAACTCATCCGCCGTCTCCTCCTCTGGAGTCAGCAGCACCTCAAGTCACTGCAAGCCACTCACATCCTGGATGACCTCAACACTACAGCGGACGTGCTGTCATGATAGGCTACCCACAAGGGAGAGTGGAGACTACACCCTCAGGTGGTCCAGCTGACCTGGAGTTGATACAGGCAGGCACAGGTAGACCTGTTTGCCTCACCAGGATCCTCCCACTGCCTGCTTTGGTACGTTCTGACCAAGGCACCCCTCGGTATAGACTGCTTGCACAGACCCTGTGCAAGGTCAGGGAGGATGGGGAGCAGGTCATCCTAGTAGCACCCTTCTGGCCCACCCAGACTTGGTTTTCGGACCTCACGCAAATTCCCCTGAGGAAGCTCCTTCTTTCTCAGGAACAGGGCACCATCTTCACCTGTAACCAGACAAATGGAACCTCCATGTCTGGCCCCTGGACAAGACTTCGGAAGACCTCAGTGTCCTACCACCTGCTGTAGTAGACATGATCACTCAAGAGAGGGCCCCCTCAAATACGAGGCACCAGTATGCCTTTGAGTGGTGCTTGTTCGCTAAGTGGTGTTCTTCCCGGAATTGAGCACTTAGAGGCAGCAGAGCTTAAGGCACACTCCCCCCTGACTACACTCACCTCCATCAAGAGGGTATGGGACTTGCAAGCATTCGCTGTCAGCGAAACATGCCTGGAGTATATCACTTGCGCTTAGCACCTTTCACCTCCCTTGAGCTGAAGATGTGCGTTGTTGATTCCCAGTAGCGTTCACAAATGTGTTAACTGGTTGACCTCCTCCTAGCCCTGTCGCAGGCGAGTTTGCGGAGAAACTCACTGCCGGCTCAGTACTCAGTACTTGCTATCTAAGCCCCATACTGGGACAAGTGCTCTGCATGCGCTGGAAATACAAGTACATGAACACAGTATTGGTCCAGATTCTGAGGCCAGTATTGGTATTGCGACATACCTATGTAAAACTTAATAACATCATTTTTGGTGCTATAAATCTTGACTTGCACTATAAGTGGAACTCAGAGAAACAATACACAGCTACAAAAGTGTAAAATAAGGTCTCTTTAATTTAGCATGGACAGGCTAAGTGCAATCCATTGGTGCTTATTTAAACACTGTTTCTCTACAACATAGTTACAAAAAGTGCAGTAATGCATGTTTTATGATCCTGTGCTGAATCATCTGTAAATTGTTTTACTAATTTATGCCTGTGTACTTACAATTAATGACTTTCCTTAATTGCCTCTAATTACTGTAGCAATTATTTATTTTCCTCAATGTGTGCAGGCTCCATTAATGCTACTCCTAATATGTTTTTTACTATTACATTCTTAGGGTTTACATTCCCTGTGGTTCTGAAGCTACTGTATAAAAATGATGAAACTCAAGCATCAAGTTACCATATCCCATTAAAATACCCTGTTATTGTTTTCAACATGTTATTTATTTGAGTGCTCAAAGTGCGCCAGTACTCACAGTAGACAAAGACTATTTCGCGAGTCTCACAATCCAAAGCTTTGATAGTCTGCATTGAAGCTGCACTGTATTTTTTGGTTAAAATGAACAAATTTCCATTATTGACTGAGCACATAAACAATCAGTGCTCAAAACAATGTCCTTGCCTTACCCTGATTCACTATGGAAAGCCTTTAAAAATGATTTGTATTTTGAGCTGTTGGGTTCAATTAGGCACGAAATTGCTGGTTTATGACATACATCCTTGCGTCATTACGTCATGTCCATGCACACAGGAAAATTAGTGCTGACTTTCTCATGTTCCAGCTGGAGAAACTAACAATGCTATTCAGCTCAGTTCAGTAACATTCACACAGTTCAGCACAGCATCATTGCAGTCTAGATGGATTTTTATCTGTTATCCATTTTGCAAAGTTGTTTACCTGCTATAATGCTTGGATATGCTGTCTGGTAGGGTTGTCGAAGCTTATATTTCTTGTCATGTTTGAATGAATGTATGAATTGAACATTACTTGTGTGTTAACCGATTGTGATGTACCTACGTTGTCCGGTGAAATTAATGTGACATGTTTACTAATATTTATGGCTTTCTGAAATTAACTTCTTGTAATTGTTATAGTTCATATTTAAGCTTAAAATTTTTACATTTAATAAAGTATATTTTATCCCCATCATCATAGAATCCTCGATTTATGTTTTAGGTTTACAGTGTTATTGTGTGCATTGCATAGACATACAATTGTTGTAACTGTGGCTGGATAATATAGTATAAAAATAATAAAGTGTTCTATTGAACTCGTATCAGCCATATCATGAGCTTAACCTCTTCAATTGAAAATTGTAGTACAATTCAAACATTAATATTAGATAAAACACTTAATAAATTATAAAACACATAATCATATTAAAATATACTATTGGTGGCTGAGGAGAGTCCCCTGTTCTCTATTTAAAAGTGCTTTGAGTGTAGTGTCAGAAAAGAGATTTAAGTGTAAAATTAATTCAAATATGTAAATGAGAGTGCTGTTTATATTCATCAAAGCAAGTAGTATTTCCATTCAAATGTTTAATCGTATAACATCATATCAAAATGTAAACAGCAAGATCCCCGTCTGTCGCTCACTTCGACGTTGTGTCGAAGAAGCAACACTAGGGGTCTCTCTTGAGCGCCTTTTGCATCTGTGATCTATGAGAAAAGGCCAATGAGAAATTGGCAGATAGAATTTGCATGTCCTGACCCTGGACATATGGGTATAAAGGGAGGGAAATGCATCTGAATGAAATGCAAATTCATTCAGAAATTTTCTCTGAGTGCGAGTACTGTTGGATCTATGGCGCATATCACCGGCTTTCTCCCTCCTCTGCACGGTAGTGCAGCTTGCCCCTGGGTGCTTTGACAGCGCAATTAAAAGAGTTTATTTTCCCTTTTTAGGGCGCGTCTTTATAAAGACAACCTTCCACCCCTGTGTAGTTCCTGGATGCGGTGGAGTGCTCTTCGCTTCTGATGGCCACAGGCGCTGTCTCGTGTGTCTGGGCTGCGATCACACCGAGGCAGCGTTTGTGGATGGCTCATGGTCTGCACCATTCATTTATTTCATTTCATAAATAAGGGTATATAAAAATATATATACACTAGTTGAATTGGGGAGAATATATTTGACAGTCCAGTGTGAGATAATAGATGAATAAAGTGCAGTGCTGGTTGTTGATCATGAGAGATCAAGTGTTCAAAAGTCTTATTGCTTGGGGGAAGAAGCTGTCATGTAGTCGGCTGGTGCGGGTCCTGATGCTGCGATACCGCCTGCCTGATGGAAGCAGTGAGAGCAGCCCATGACACGTGTGGCTGGAGTCTCTGATGATCCTCAGAGCTTTTTTCACACACCGCCTGTTATATATATCCTGGAGGGAGGGAAGCTCACCTCCAATGATGTTTCTGGCAGTTTGCACCACCCTTTGCAGTTCTTTGCGGTTGTGGGTGGTGCTATTGCCGTACCAGGCGGTGATGCAGCCAGTCAGGATGCTCTCTACAGTACTAGTGTAGAACCGTGTGAGGATGTGGTGAGGATCTAGGTTACGGATGTAACCTCCATTCCTTGATGGAGCGAACAAAACATTGTGTCCTCCCGGCCACATTGCTGAACTGAGCCACTGTTGCGGCCGAACCGTTGTCGGCTCCTCAGAAAAATCCTGAATGAAACGGATGCATTTTCCTCCCTTTTGCGTCCAAGACTCACAAAACATCACACTTCAGAACTACTAGTAAAATTTTAATAATAGTTAATTAGAATACAGTTACATTCAAAAAGTATTTTGATTAGTGAAGAGATTACTGCATTTTATTGTCATTTGTTTCATTTAATATTTAGTTCTTTCAGATGGAAAACATTTATACATATAAATGATGTGATCCAAAGTGCATTTGAACAGCGGTGAAACACTTTCTTATGATGTGTTACATTTATCCGAGCAGAGAGAAGTAAGTTTGAAGTAAGTTCGGAGCAGAAGAAATAGTCAGCTTTATGCTAAGCTAAAATACTGCTACATGCACATTACCAGGCACAATCATATTATTTTATCAAGAAAATTCACGTTGGATCATAATGTCTTTAATTCTAGTTGATATTAGGGCTATATATAGTTTGTAAAAATATCTAAAAACTCTTAAAACAAGATCAGTTTGATTAATCTTGCTTTAGAAATAACACTGCATAAGATATTTATGTTTTTCAGATAATGTATTTTTAACATGTGTACTTTGTCTTACTGTAGTTTTTATAGTCAAAACAAGTGAAAAAATCTACCAGTGCTGAAGAAGTAAACCAAAGTATTTAGAATACATTACTGGCCTTGTGTAATCTAACAGAATACGTTACAAATTACATTTTACAGCATGTATTCTGTAATCAACCCTGCATATATATATATATATATATATATATATATATATATATATATATATATATATATATATATGAATACTTTATTCGTAAAGGCACGAATAATGACTTCAAAACAAATAACAAATTCATCTTAATAATAAAAAAATATTCGGAAGACTGAGCATCCAACAAGCACATATAAAGTGATATTTTAAATACACATACCAAATATTACAAAGCAGTAATGAGCCTGTGAAGCCAATATTTCTACAGTGTAAACCTATGAATGAAAATGTGCACAGTGTGATTTCAAGTTCAGATCAGATGGCCGCATTCTCAACACAGATAGTCTCTGTTAATTGTGCGTATCTTAGAAATCTAAGCTCATCAAGACTCAAGAGTATTAACTATATCATACACATTTTCCACTTCGTGAAATGTCTGATCTGTAAGACATTAACTTGAAATGTTTACCACAATTTACACATACAGATCTTTAAACCAACCTGAGCGCTGTTGAATTCCAGACCAGAGAAGTGATGATTTTATAGTGGAGCTCAAGTGGAAGTTGGCCACATTTACAGTATATGCACATTACCAATTAAGTCTGGTTAATCCTTCATTCCAAATTTTTTTAAATACTCCATAGAGTTTACATCTATTCAGAATATTCTTGCACATGAAAAAGAAAAAAAGAAAAACATGCACATTTTTGTTTGAGAAATATAGAGGCTAAATATTGCAATGTATTCCACTGCATTTCACTAATTCTGCACATGTAATTTAACTAATTATGTCCTCCACAAAAATATGTGAACACAAAACAAGCCTCGAGTGTATCATAAATCTTTATAGAGATAGAGATAGAGATAGAGATTTACAGTGCTTTCAGATTTAAGGCTATATAAATGTATTCTCGTTTCTTTTAAACTCGTATTTGTATTTAATATTCGCTGCAAAATGTGTGCTTTACATTTTACAATTGCTTCTCACCTTGTGCCTCCAGAATAACGTTGTTATAATTGCACACTGCACAGACATAAATGAAAATTCTGTTTCAGCAGATATTAATGTTTGAAATACCAGGAGAAAACACAGTTAACAATATATGCCACAGTTTAAGTAGCCTACATAAAAATTAAGAATATATCCATAATGAAATTGGTTGAAAACCCTTAGGCCAAAATTGGGATTCTTTCATCGTGAACCAAGATGGACGCATGGACAACAGCGTGAGTGTTTGCTGAAGCTCAAGTCTGCATTATGAACCTTTTTCCTTAAATATTGAGGACTCAATGCATTTAGCTCCATATTTTGCCAACAAAGGATAACATCTTTTAAGTAACTTTATAACTAAACTGTCACAAATAGACGACAATTAAGAGCGTGCTCTGCTCCATTGTGTTTGTGCTACAATGACTTCCATCAAATCTATGACTGAAGTTATACAAGAACTGAAAAACGAGTTGCTCGTACACTTTGATTCTAAAATGGATAAACTACAAACGAGTCTGAATACAATAGAGGCCTCCCTGTGTACTATTGGAGACCAAGTCTCCCTACTGGAACAAAGAGTCAGCGCTAATGAAGACAATGTATCCGATCTGGAAAAACGTATTGAAATCTTAGAGAAGGAAAACACTCACCTGAGATAAAAAACAGAGGAGATTGAGAACAGGAGCCGGTCATATAACCTCCGTTTTTTTCTCCATTTTTATTTTATTTTTGTTTAGATTATGTTTCTACGTAGAAATGTGTATGTATATGTGTATGTGTGTGTAAGCTCTCTTTTCTACCTTTTTACTGCTAGTCCCTATTACTGCTATGCTTCGTCTGTCGGAATGTTTGTTTACTGTCATGTCAAAACTGTACTATGAACTTCAGTAAAGGTATGTATATCATTCATCTGAATATTAGAAGTTTACTACCCAAGATTGACCTTTTAAGAGCTTGGCTTACTTATAATAAACCTAATGTAATCACACTCTCTGAGACCTGGCTCAATAGTACGATATCAGATGATGATATAAAACTTGACAATTATGTTTTATACAGAGCTGATCGTGATTCTAGAGGAGGAGGAGTGGCTACATATATTTCCACAACTCAAGTCTCAGAACTTGTTACACCAAAGGAGAATCCCTTGTATTTTGAATTTCTATTTGTTAAAATAATTTTTCATAAAAATAAACAAATAATAATAGGCAATATTTATAGACCCCACAAAGCTCCGACTGAATCCACTAAATGTATTATATCAACTATTAATTCCCTTGATGATCACACTGAAATGATAATTCTGGGTGATTTTAATAATAACTGGTTAGCTGGCTCATGCAGTCGTAATTTATTCAGTAGTTCAAATTTAACACAACTTATAACAGAACCCACCAGATCGGACTCCAAATCATCATCCTTGTTAGACTGGATCCTAGTCTCACATCCTGATAGGATTATTTCATCTGGAGTTTTGTCAGACTCATTTAGTGATCATTCTATGATCTACTGTGTCTGGAAAATAAACATACCTAGACTACCTCCAAAATTAATTAGGGTCAGATAATCAAAAAATATTAATTCTGGACACTTTATCCAAGACATGACTAACATTAACTGGGATAGATTTCAGTTAATCCCATTTGTTGAAGATGCATGGAACTATTTATATTTAGAAGTTACCAAAATTATTGATAAACATGCACCTTGGAAAATAATTAATGTTAAGGGAAGACATTTGCCTTGGATAAATGTTGATTTAATAAATCTTTTCAAAGATAGAGATAGAGCTTGGAGAAAATACCGCTCAACAAGGGATTCTACAGAATGGGATACTTATAAGAAGTTGAGGAATATACAGTATGTACAACAAAAACGCGAAATGCAAAAGCAAATTATTTTAAGGACTGCCTAGCAACAGATTATAACAATCCCAAAGTATTCTGGGACAGAATTAATAATTTAACCAATTTCTCATCTAAAAAACAAACTAATTTCATACGAATAAATAATGAAATTATTAATGATTCCTTTGAAATTGCTGATGCATTTAATAAATACTTTACCAAAGTTAGTCCTATATCCTCTGATTTTTCTGATCTCAACTCTAATTTTAATACTCCTAATCATATTTGTGAAAACTCCTTCTCCTTTAGATTGATCAGTCCTGTAGAAGTTCAGCAAGTTATCGACAGTTTAGATTCAGATAGCAGTGCAGGCCCAGATGGGTTGGAAATCAAGTTCCTGAAAATGGCCTCACATGTCCTGGCTTATCATTTGTCTGATTTATTTAATTTATCATTGACAACATGTATTACCCCATTATCTTGGAAACGTACTAGAGTTACTCCACTGTATAAAAACGGTGATCAACACGACATTAATAATTATAGACCAATATCAATAATTAATAGTGTGGTGAAAATATTTGAAAAAAATAATTTTCTTTCAATTATCAAAATATTTTAATGATTCCAATATTATATCTCCTTTTCAGTCCGGCTTCCGACCAAATTTCTCTACAACAAGTGCTCTTCTAAAAATTACTAATGATATTACATCTTCTTTTGATTCTGATAAATTAACTGGTGCCTTATTTATTGATTTAACCAAAGCTTTTGATTTAGTAGACCATTATCTTCTTTTAGATAAACTGTATGATATTGGCCTTTCAAGATCTTCTTTACTTTGGTTTAATTCATACTTACACCATAGACAACAATGTGTTTTGTATCAGGGAAGTTGTTCAGATTTTAAAACTATTGATAGAGGAGTACCTCAGGGCTCATCTCTTGGACCGTTATTGTTTTCAATTTTTATAAATAATCTTCCACAGGTTTGTTCTAATTGTCAAATTCAGTTATATGCGGATGATACTGTTATTTAATTTTCTAGCTCGGATATTTCTTATATTCAGCGATCAATCCAGTCTGATTTTGACGTAGTTCAAAATTGGTTTACTTATAACAAACTTTTGTTAAATAAAAAGAAGTCTTATTATATGTTGTTTAATACAAAACAAATCTCACTACCAACTGACTACTTAATTTTATAGATGGAACTCCAGTGTTAAAAGTTGATGAGTTTAAATATTTAGGTCTTCAGCTTGATTCTCAATTGTTATTTAGATCACATATTGACTTAGTTATTAAGAAAATATCATATCGACTTAGAATACTTTATTCCTCTATTAATTGCTTTACTCGACAGGTTAGAAAAAAAATTATTACTCAGTTAATACTTCCAATCCTTGACTATGCCGATATAATTTACCAAAACACCTCCGATACAAATCTTCGTCCTCTTAATGTTGTTTATAATAATCTTTGTAGATTTGTACTGAGATGTCCATATAAAACGCACCATTGCCAAATGTATGAATTATTAAATTGGCTATCTTTAAATTCAAGAAGGCATTATCACTGGTTTCAGTTTATTATTAAATGTTATCACTTAAATTATCCTTTGTATCTAAAACAATATCTAATTCCATTTCGCTCTTCATATAATTTAAGGCACACTGATCAATTATTTTTTTACGTTCCTAAAATTAATAAAGAAGTAGGTCGTCGGGCATTCAAATTTAAAGCTCCTTCAGATTGGAACAATTTACCAAGGGTAATTAGATCCATTACCTCGTTTAATTTCTTTAGGCCATTACTACATGATCATTTGCAGAATATATGCTCTTGCTTTTGAGTATACCCATTTTCAATTATCACGTGAACTTCATTATTCTCTATGGCATTGAACCTGTATGTTATGTGTGATAACGGTATACTTATTGTATCAATGTAATTAGAGGGCTTGTATGTGAGGAGATAGTTATGGAGAGCTAAATGTTGTTAAATGTTGGTATGAATGTGAAGTATTATGTGTTATCCAATGTAACCTGCTGTTTGTATTCATGTTTGTTCCTAGGACCCCCTCGAAAACGAGATGGTACATCTCAAGGGGCTATCCTTCAAATAAATTTCAAATAATATAATGAAATAATAATATTAATAATCATCATAATATTCATAATATTTAAATAGGCCTATATGAGGTATACTTTGTATACAGAAGCTATAGCCTAAATGTAAATGTTATATTTTAAAATTAGATTTTGACGCACTTCCGGTTTAAGCCATGCCCACATACGGTTATATCTGAATAAATATAATGGCTTTGCTGCACAACCCTAATATATATATATATATATATATATATATATATATATATATATATATATATATATATATATATATATACGTGTGTGTGTATGTGTGTGTGTATATATATATATATATATATATATATATATATATATACACATAAACACACACACACGCACGTGTGTATATATATATATATATATATATATATATATATATATATATATATATATATATATATATACGTGCGTGTGTGTGTGTGTGTATATATATATATATATATATATATATATATATATATATATATATATATACGTACAGTGTGTGTGTATGTATATATTACACCGATCAGCCACAACAATAAAACCACCTGCCTAATATTGTTTAGGACCCCCCTCGTGCCACCAGACATCACCAACCCTATTCTTCTCACCACAATTATACAGAGCATTTATCTGAGATATCACAGACTTTGTCAGTTCAAACCAGTCTGGCCATTCTCTGTTGACCTCTCTCATCAACAAGACATTTCCATTCGCAGTACTGCCGCTCACTGGATGTTTTTTGTTTTTGGCACCATTCAAAATAAAGAGTCGTTGTGTGTGAAAATCCCAGGAGATCAGCAGTTACAGAAATACTCAAACCAGCCCATCTGATACCAACAATCATCCATGTGATTATCTAATCAGCCAAATGTGTAGCAGCAGTGCAGTGTATAAAATCATGCATATAGGATTGGAGCTTCAGTTAATGTTCACATCAACCATCAGAATGGGAAAAAATGTTGATCTCAATGATTTGGACCATGGCATGATTGTTGGTGCCAGATGACTGTGCTGTACAATTTTGGTGAGAATAATAGTATCTCAGAATACTCTTCTGAGATGCGGGTTGGCGCTGTTTTGGCGGCATGAGGGGGACCTACACTATATTTGGCAGGTGGTTTTAATGGTGTGGCTGATCAGTGCATATATACACACACACAGATAATATATACTCGGCTGGTTTCCACAGTCCTTTTGCAAAACAGGAAATGAAAAACAGTGTTAGTTTTATAATCTGGTCTAAATTGATCTTCATTTGGCCCCATTTTCCAAAAGCCACAGAGTCCACTGACGAGGAGAGCACACAGGTAATTCAAAGTCATTATAAAAAGTGTTCTCTCCAGTTAATTGTCTGACAATGATCACAGTCTCCTCTAACCTTGCTGAAGTGGAAGTTTGCACTAAACACTAATTATGACACAGAACAGTTATTCCATTGCGTGTTCTTAACGTACGAACACACGCACAAAAATGAGTTTGCCAGTGACCCAAAATAACAGTGTGGGCAAATTACATGGTATTTGGAACTCGAAAACAATGAAAGTTTCAAGGACACCCACCCACTGCCCATCTTCTCCACAGCTTTTAAACCCCATAAAAAGACTGACGATTGTCTTTTTCAAGTTTTTACATTAGCATTCTACCCAAAGTTTTTAAATTGTATTGACCTTCGAATCGTTTTTGTGCAGGTTTCCACTTCATCCAAAAAGGAACATACTGTACATATTTTGTTGACACTAATGTATAATCACTACAACCTCAGCACACAAGATAGTCGTAGAACAAGTCACCTGTTTCATGCTCTCAGTCAGCAGGGGTATCAGTGAGGGTACGTAAGTGCTTTTAACTTTGGCTTCGGGCCCTGCATTCATAAGTCTGCGCCTACTCTGGGTCCTATGAGGGTCCATTTTGCTGATTGCCTCAGGCAACTTGTACAGTTGCTGTGCTATTACATGTTCCCACATCCAAACTCTTTGCACCTACATGCCCTCTGGAGTCCCACCTGCCAAATACAATAAAGGAAAAGCTACAGCATGTCTATAGAGAGAACAGTAATCAAGAGAATTTGCAAAGTTGACCTGAGCAGAAATTGAATTTCCAATGTGGCTTAGTCCCCAATAAACAAATATTCTGGGTTATTTTGAAATTAAAGGAATATTCCACCCTCCACCAACCACCAGTGTGAATAAGCTTCTCTCTGTGCTCATGCACATGCAATGGACGTCAACATTTTAACTGTATAATGACTTTGGGTTGTTTCTTCAGAAGTCTTGAAGTATGATGCAGGAGATGCAAGAACTACTTTTTGATACTTTTGGGTCCTTTTTTAAACTTTAAATTGAGGCAGGTTGTGTGAAACAGACCTAAGGTATAAAAATATCCAAGAACATCCCTTTGAATTGGCCAGTTCCACATAATTGGCGCTTACATGGGAATCCCGGTCAGAAATATCCAATTTCTCTGGCTGTTAACACACACAATGTGCGATTTACTGCATGCACATAACGCAAGTCAACTGCATGTAACAAAATACAAAATCAAACTTCATTACCTTCCCTGCCAAGTCTGATGCACAATATAGGACACATTAGATGTATCCTGTGCATCCCACCAACCACAGACATCAATATATGGAGACACCCATGCCTTCCAGACATGCTCAAACATGCGAAAGCAAACAGCAATATCAGAATTTTTGCATTGAGGGTTAATCTTATATTCATGGAACTCTTTTGGTCTTTACATACACATACAAACACACACTAGGTTTTGCTAAGTCAGCGGTTTGTCATATTGTATGATTGCTTCACAGACAGGCACTGATAAAGGCTGCCTTACCAGCTTCACCAAACATCAATTTAAGCATGATCAAAAAAATCAATTCAGACCGCCGCTGCCTGCCTCAATATCTTGGATAAGCCTAACGCATACATGCTGCTTTTAAACTCCATTCCTTACAAGTCAAAATGCGGCTTCTTCAGCAGGCAAGCTGTGTCCCCAGATATTTTGGCTTTCGCTGTCCTCTAGTAAAACCATCGCAGCACATTTTGCTTGAATCCAGTTTTATTTGCCTGACATCTCTCTCAGGGATTTAGCCCCAAAGCGCGTGTCTTCTGGACAGTCCTCAGAATAAGCGAAGAGTGCTCTGTTCTTGACTTTTCTTTTCTGTCCGGAAGATGTTGCAGTCAGCAAAATGTAAAATTCACAATAGGAAATGCAGGACGGGTATGCTAATAGAAGTGTCCAAGTCAATTGGAACAGGTATCAGGGGATGGATTGTGTCTGGAAATGTATTTTTGTTCTTAAAGACACCATGAAATGGATTGTTGAGTACAGTTTTCTTTTCTGTGATGATATATCTCCTATTAAAACAGGAGGTTTGGGCAGGATACATCAAAGGGCTTGTCTCTTTAAAAAAAAAAAGTCTTTAGATAAGTCACAAAGGGAGTGGCATTCATATTCTAGAGAGCATTTTATTGGACAAAAATCTGTGAAGTGCAAGATGAGTCATCAATATTTTTGGCCTGTTTTCTCAAAAGAGAAACGGTGTACATTTTAAATTTGAATATCTGCTAGAAGTTTACTTTGTTTTCTTTTAGGAGGATCTATACTTGTTTATACAGTATATGGCTTCAAATCTAAAAGATGTGGACTATAAGCCACAAATCATTTTTATATTTTGAGAAAAGACCTAAATGGAATGCCGTAATTGACACTTTTCATGATTAGTTAATTGAACCAGTTTTAACTGTAATCTCTATTATTTATTCAATTAATTGCGTATCCCTAATGAAAGAGTCTTGTAAGTGGTTTACATATGGTTGCTAGGGTGTTTTGAGTTTTGTTTTTTTGTGCATTGCTATGCAGTTGTTAGGGTGTTCTAGATGGTTGCTTGCCTGTTGCTAGGTGATTGCTAGGTTGTTCTGGGTGTCTACAGGTACAATTCAAATCAGCCCACCCTAAGGTTTCTATTATATTATATTCCCTAGATACAGACTGGAACTCTCCTTTGTTCAAAGGGCCCTATTTTTAGAGCACTAGTGCTAAGGGCAGTGCTATGTCATAAGTCTAAGGCTCAAACTCAGTAGGCATGGGCATGAAGTTTTGGTATTTTCATGCAAGCATGCGCTACGTCTAGGCACATGTGCGTAAGGGAAAAATGTGCATGGAAGGTGCTAATGGGCTGGGTCAAGTGCAATTTAACTTGGAGGTTATTCTCCAGCACTGTCTTTGTCCTATTAAATAGTCAATTTTCCTGAAATGTGGTTCAGGACATGGAAGTAGGCCCCATTCAATTATAGAGAATGTAAGTATTATTAATCATTTTTATCTACTGACACACAAATCATGGCTAGGATTAACAGTGATTGTATCAGCGTGCACTTGACTTCTACCAGTTGATGTGATTTTGAAAAATGACATTTATTGCACAAAAAAATAAACCAAACATATTTCTAAATTCAAATTACACTTCAAACGAAACAAAAATATAATCAAAATTAAGAAGTGTTAAAAAAATCATACCAAATCTAAATATTTTACCCTCTTCAACTTCTTCCACCAGCCCCTTTTGCAGTGACCAAAAAAATCACTCAACAACAACAGGTGGAAAAGTTACAATACAAATTAGATCATAAATACAATTTTATATATACAAATAGAAATAATAATAATTTGAAAAGTAAACCATGACCTATAGATAGTCTAACACAAATATCCTGAATTTTTGTTTAATAAAAAGGCTATTGTCCGGGATATAATTCCATCATATTTTCAGAGTTTGAACATGAACTTCATTACCACCTACTGGTAAAATCTCCAGAGTTTAGAGTTAGTGCTGCAAATAGACCTGCTTTTGAAATGTCTTAGCTCAATGACCTATTTCCCAGGAAAATAGCAAACTGCACTTTTCGCCATTTCATTACCATACAATACAACCACAGTTTGCGTGCATACACCCACATTAGTGCAAACACTCCCACCTACGCCCACTTGTGTTTTGCGCTGGCACGAAAATTGTGCTTAGAATAATCACTCTTATGAAAATTGGATAAGACTTTTCTTCCAACGGTTGTAGCACTTAGCGATGCACTTTGTGCGCTTACGAAAATAGAGCCCCAAGGCTAATGTTTTTATTTTTTCATTTTATCATTTGCCAGGTGTTTAAAAAACTAATAGCACACCCAGTGGTGCAAAAATAGTTTATACAACATATGCAAGGCATAGGGGCAGCGCACAAAGTGGGGCTCGGTGAGTGATGATATAACACCCAAGGGAGGGAATTCCAGCTTCAGGGGGGTGACAGAGTTGATATTGCATACACCCTCGTAATTAGGAAGCTGTGCACCACTTGTCAAAGTTTTGGTTATGGATTTGTTCCAATCCCTGAACACTGAAAGAGTCCAATTTGATATCCCATTACTTTAAAAAAAAAAGAAGCAATGCAGGTACAAATATAATGTTCTTTGGAATTCACTTATTCTGACAATTTTAGCCATGTCCCACATTCTATGAGAAATCCTCTCACTGCAACATGCCTCCTTCATTAAAATTTTAGGAAAAGTACCACCTGCTATGTTTTTTTCATGATTGACACTTCTATTGATGCAGACACATGAAACAGAAAAGAAAATATGTATATGTGTGTGTGTGTGTGTGTGTGTGTGTGTGTGTGTGTGTGTGTGTGTGTGTGTGTGTGTATATATATATATATATATATATATATATATATATATATATATATATATATATATAATATTTCTATGGACCACTCCTGAAATGTGGGTGCACCAGCCAACTTCCATTCCCTAAGGATGACCTGCCTGCCGACTGGCTAGGACCCTTTTTTTAATATATATATTTATCCCCTATAATAAAATATTGAGCCTGGGGCAAAATGAAAATTTAGTGTCCAATACGTCACACATACAACTCTGAACCCTCAACCAAAAATCTTGGATCTTAACACACAACCAAAAAAGATAGGTTGTGTCTCCATCTTCTGATTGGCATTGCCAGCAGGTGGGTGACCAAGCCTATACAATCTAGAGGGGGTCCAATAGAATCAATGTAAAACCTTAAATTGCATAAGGCGCACCCTTGCATCTCTAGATGCAGACTTAATGTTTTTAGAATCCTTGCCCACACTCCCTCCTCCAATACCAAGCTTAAATCTTTTTCCTATAATCTCTTGAGAGAAGTTGAAGCTTTGTCCCCCAGACTCCGAATTAGCAGGGAGTAATACACTGAGCCACCTGCTATGTTAAACATCTTCATATGTGCTGCATTTGTGCCACCTCTGGTGCAATACAGCACCTAACGATTTTTCCAATGCTTGTGCTCCCAGAACAGATTGATTTTTTCAATATAGTCTATATTCTATCTGAATTTAGTGCATGGGTATGTTATAAAATCTAAATCTGGCTATAGCTTAAGTAAATGCAGTGACGGAAATGCATTCTCACGGTTTGCTACCTCTGTTAACAGCCCAGATAGGGAAGCATTACTGCTCTTCTAAATATAACACTGTGGTGTTGAATGCTCTGATTCGCAATTGGATGTCTATGAGGCTGCCTGGAGATGCGCTGGAAGAGAATCAGCAGAGCATCACAGATCATGTGACTGGAACTGACCCCTTTAACTCCTTGCAGCTACAGCTTTAAGGCAAAATGAAACAAAAATTTACCATTTTTACTTTGCTCTAAATGCTCTGATATTCTACAGAAAAAAAATTAATAACCTTTTACATAAAAATTTTATAACTTTCTCTGCCTCTGAAACTAATTTAGAAACAAGTGCCTCACTGTAACATCGATTTTAGCTTTTTTAATGAATATAAATAATTTTTTTGTGGTTATCATCACTGTGCCACAAATTCTGTCGATTGAGCTTAACTTATATAGAACCCGGAATATTCCTTTAATGGAACTTTGGGTTAGAGGTTTGCACAAATCCCCAAACAATAAGCATTGTAGTTGTAATTGTGATGCTGAATTTCTTTGAACACCTCTAATGATATAACACTATTTAATTATCTGGGAAATCGTGGAAAATCATTGTGTATTCATGTGTTTGTAATTGTACGTGCATGTGATTTCCGGCATGTTTGCTTGTGTGTTCAGCGAATCTATTCAAATCTATATTTCTCGGGCCCCAAAGCTACACAGCCCCTCACAGCTGAGTTCTCTTGCCATCTGTTTTTGTTATGAGACAAAATAAGCCTTATTTTGTCATAGCTTAATAGCTCTCAACTTTTGTACTTCTTCAAGGAAGAGATGATCATAATAACCATTTATACCAGTGTGCTGTTGACAGAGGCATCCGTCTGCAGTCAAGCGTAGACTGAGCATCATCTTACAGATCATTCAGAAAGAGAGGTAGAGAGAGAGTGATGTGCTGCATCCACAGCTATGTAATTATTCTCATTATGTCAAATCCCTGTGCCAGAACAATAACTGTGCTTTCATAAAAGTACCCCAAACGTCTATCTGCTCTATGTAGCTGTACACACAAGGCACAAACAAAAGAGGAGAGGCGCTAAAGATTTTTGACAAAGCTACACAGTAAAAGATGCATGAAGCATGACCAGCGTGGAGTTTGACCATATCCTAGATTAAATAAAGGCTACCCAAACAACCCAACTAGCATTTCAGTAAATCAATCAGAGCTTAAAAAGTCACTCACAAAGATTTTGCATATGCACGTTACTAGATGTGTATATGTGTTTGCAGCAATCTTTACTGTTAACTGTAAGGCTTAATCGGTTCCTGTCTAAACAGAAAGCTTTTTTCTTGATCTACCCATTGATCTTCTCAATCACTGAATCATCAAGAAGTTTCAATCATATGTCAACGTGATGTAGTGCTCTGCCGCCAAGGCAGTGCTACCACTGCTACACTGCTATCCACCAGCATGAAATCAGTGATGCAAAACCTGTTCATACCAGTGCATTTCTTGGGGCTGCCAGGGCGCTTGCCATGCATCCCTAACTTGCATCCAAAGTTCTCCTCCCAGAATTCCGCAAACCAAATGTTCCGTCGGTTGTTAGACAAGGAGCGGCTTCTGAAGTATCTGTCAAAGGCTGAAAAAGAGTATAGAAAGCATTGGGAAATTCATGTAAGCTGTAACCTGTAATCTTGATTGATCACTTTATAACAGTGGGAAAGAGTTCATTATATGGTAATAACATTGTAATACACTTTGTTGTAGTTTGTTCATTAAAGCCTTTTCTTTTTAAATGGTTAAGAGCAGATAAAGAGTTGAAGTACGCAAGTTTCCCACACCTTATGATAAACAAAATTATTACAAAAGTATTCTACTGAAATTTCTAATCAGTACTAAAACATTATATGATACATTATATTTTATAACAATTTACTTTGTATTATTTCCCTTTTCATTGATTTGTGATTAATAAACATTACACTCACAAAGATAAATTAAAACCGATAAAATATTTTGGAGCAGGCATAACTTCAAAATGTATATTCACTATAGAAATTTCTATTAGGACTACTTTTTGTGACTTATCCATTTCTTAGAGATTTTTTGAGACTAGGGCTGTCACAATTATGAAATTTGGCTGACGATGATTAAACGTTATAATTAAGGTGCATGTGTGCTTATAACATTTCTTTTAGGCTTGAAAACCTGGAAAAATATTGCACTGGCATAGAATCACATGAAAAATTACATTTTAAATATTTAAATATTTCCACATGCATAAAATTTGTCTCTTTTTTTGGTCAACTTTACTCTTGGTCGACCTAACATTTACACTGTTGTTTTTTGAAGCCAGCCAACCCAAGATATTATATTATATTATATTATATTATAGTAAAAAAAAAATTATAATCTAAATTCTTCACATTTACCAAATAGATCAAATAATTGTGACCAGGTAATAATTGCAACAGGCAATTTCTCCTAAAATTCCCTGATATTTCCAAGTTTTCCTTGACTTTTCTATCCCTAGAAATACCAAATATAAAATTCTCTGAAAAATAACTAAATTAATCAAATAAAATAAAGTAATAACTGGGGGAATCCTGTGCTCATTTGACTTTTTGAACAGTTGCCAAAAGTGGGTGTTACCTTCTATTGATGCTCTTTTTGGAAGGATGGTGATAGCACCTTCTGCCACACTTTCCTGTTGAACCACAGGAGATATCTTGGAACCCCAGCTGTCCGATCCCACCCACAGGAAGTGACCCGTTTGGTTGTTACGCTTAGCAGCATCCAAGACACGCCTGAAGGACCAGTAAACGGAAAGCACATTCATGTAAGCCAGTGAGAATAAAAACAAAGTATATGAATATGTCCTTCAAACAGAAGAGCCTTCATTCATTCTGGCTTTCTGAGGTCAACAATGTTCTTTAGAAGTAACATTTAAATTTGGAAATTGCTCTTAAGTCCTAATCAGACCAGATTCCAAAGAACATCATGTAATTGGCTTAGAAAGGCAGTGGCTTTCAGGAATATAGGAAAGTGAATATGGAGTGAAGGATTATGGTAAAATTAGTTTCTTCCTTGCCTTAGAAAGCTCAAGGAAATAGCTGACTTCACCTGCTTTTGAGGTTTTCCCCTCAAGAGCAATACTTGCTTGGCTGCCTATTCAGGGAACCAACTCTTTAAAATTCACAGTTAAATACTACCTGTTACTTGTCAAAAAAACATTTTTGTGTGTTTGTGTTTTTTACAGATTTACGTTAAAGACCCCATGAAATTAAAATGATTGCTTTTATGGTTTTAGTCCATGTCCATTTGCTGTGAAACCATCTATATGCTAGTATATTCTAAAAGTTGACAAAAGTAGTAGATGCACATTTAAAATGTACAGTGTTTCTCTTCCCCGGAAAATTGACCAAAAACATTGATGACTTATTTTGCACTTAAAGGTCCCTCCCCTGCCACTTTCTAGCTAAACAAATATCAAATTGTCTATAATGTAAACTAAAGTTTTTTGGCTAATAAACAGAAGGGACAAGCCTTTCGATATGTCCTAACCAATCGTCCTTTGTCAATACAAAAAAAATAAACACGGGGAAAACGGCACACATCACATTTCACATGGTCTTGAGAGGCCTATTATCAATAATTAAGTTATCCAAATAAATAAAATATATATACTGTATACTGTATGTTTATAATTGTTTTTAGCCTTAAAAATGATAGATATTCTTTGTTGTTATTTGTGGAGAGAGAGCACATGACGCTTAAACACTCTGCTGAAGTCTCTTAGCAGAAAAGCACATTTTAATAAAGGATAATTTTATATATATATATATATATATATATATATATATATATATATATATATATATATATCAAATAAAGCAGAACAAAATTTCAAAATTTCATTCAATGTGTAAATCGTTTGAAAAATCTGTTTTATTTTCAATGCGACAACAATGATTTTCCGTTAAATTTACACAGAAATACATTGTTCTAGCAGTATGGATTTGGATTCTTTTGAATCCGTTCACTACAAAGATTTGCTCAGATTCATTCACTGATTCGTTCAGTGACCATTTCTGTAAATTACACCTATAATTACAGCAGTAGCTGGCATCAAATGAACGTCTCGGGTTACTTGTGTAACCCTTGTTCCCTGAAAAAAGCGGAACGAGATGCTGCGCTGCTAAGCGCTATGGGGAACAATCTTATTGTGAGCTGCTTCTGAACATGTGTGTAACACGTCAATGAAATTGACTGGAATTTATAGCCTCGGTTGGTGAGATCATTGGACGCACCTGTGACGAGGCTATAAATAGAAGGCGTCACCAGAGTGTCGTCAGATTATTTTTCTGAAGAGCGGTCCTGGGACGTCCCAGTGCGGCAAAAGAAGCGCAGCATCTCGTTCCGCTTTTTTCAGGGAACAAGGGTTACACAAGTAACCCGAGACGTTCCCTTTACAAAAAGCTTCACTTTGATGCTGCGCTGCTAAGCGCTATGGGGAACGAAATGCCCACGCCGCCGCACTGGGGCTGTCCGGACCCCTGATCGTTGTGAAGTGTTTTCACAGAACGCGAGAGGTTCCAGACATGAGCTTGAGATGTCGACTCAAGGGCATAAGCCCGGAGTAGCAGAACATCTAACACCATAAAATCCGAAGAGTGTGTACGGAAAGGACTAGCCTGCCGTATCACAAACCTGGTTTAGACATGAGCTTGAGATGTCGACTCAAGGACATAAGAGTCCGGAGTAGCGGAGCATCTAGCCCACAAAGTCAAAAGATGAGTTTTAGAAGCCGATTCAAAGGCTCTAACTCAAAAGTTCGTACCATGAACTTGGATTTGGCATGAGCCCGGGATGTTGACCCAAGGACATAGTCCGGGGTAGCAAAACATCCCAGCCAATGTAGAAATTGTAGAATGTGTGTGGAGGGGACTAGCCCGCCACGTCACAAACTTGCTCCTGCATGAGTTTGAGATGTCGACTCAAGGACGTAAGAGCCCGGAGTTGCATGAACATCCAAACTATAGAATTTAATGAATGTGTGCGGAGAGGACCAGCCTGCCGCATCACAAACTTGCTGCAGAGGGACCCCTCTAGCCAAGGCTTTAGAGGAAGCGACCCCTCTGGTGGAGTGAGCCCTGACACCTACTGGCGAAGCTTGACCGCGCGCCTCATAGGCCAGGGCAATAGCATCCCTCACCCAATGTGACATAGTCTGCTTACTAGCGGCCGCCCCCTTGTTGCGGCCCCCATAGCAAACAAACAATTGCCCTGACTTACGCCACTGGCTTGTGCGGTGGACATAAATCTGAAGGGCACGGACTGGGCAGAGTCCATGAAGTCTTTCCTGCTCCGGCGTTAAAAACGGTGGGGAGCAGAAGGCTTCTAAAGTGACAGGATGTACTGTCGAAAAAGGAACTTTAGGAAGATAATCAGGGTGAGGATGCAATATAGCTTTGGCCATACCGGGGGCAAATTCTAAGCAGGTCGGCAGAATAGACAGAGCCTGTAGATCCCCAATCCTCTTAAGAGAGGTAATAGCCATAAGGAAGACCATCTTGAGAGTCAGAAGTCTGTCAGACGCTGACTCCAGAGGTTCAAAAGGGGTCTTGACCAGAGCCTCCAGGACTATAGTTAAGTCCCACGAAGGAGTTCTGGCCCTAACGGGAGGCCTGAGTCGCCTGGCTCCACGAATGAAGCGGGCGAGTAGAGGATGTCTCCCTAAAGGCACCCCGTCAATCAGGGCGTGGCAAGCCGAAATGGCGGCCACATAAACCCTGAGAGTAGCGGGGCACATGCCTGCTGACAGTTTCTCTTGCAGAAACTCCAGAACTGAAACAATTTGGCAGTTAACTGGATCTGCATCATGTGAACTGCACCACCTTTCGAAGACACCCCATTTATTGGAGTAAATTCTTCTGGTGGAGGGAGCCCTAGCACTAAGAATGGTTTCAATAACCCCAAGCGACAGCCCTGTGTCCCTCAGTTGGTACCCTTCAGGGGCCAAACGTGAAGTTTCCACAACTCGGGCCGGGGATGAAATATTGTCCCCTGTGCTTGAGACAGAAGGTCCTTCCTGTCCGGAATCGCCCAGGGCGAGCCGTCTAGGAGAGACATCATTTCTGAGAACCAAACCCTGTTCGGCCAGCGAGGCGCTATCAATAAGAGGCAAGACCCTTGCTGGCGAACTCTGGCCAGGACTCCCGGGAGCAGAGAAACCGGAGGGAACGCATACAGGTGCATTCTGGGCCATGTATGCGCCATCGCATCCAGACCCAGGGGGGCTGGGTGACTCAGAGAGAAGTAGAGGGGACATTGCGCAGTCTCTTGAGAGGCGAAGAGGTCCACTTCGGCTCTGTAAAATCTCTCCCAGATCTGTTGTACTACCTCGGGATGGAGTTTCCACTCGCCCGATGGTAAGATTTGTCTGGACAGAAAATCTGCTCCCACATTCAGGCGTCCAGGGATATAGACTGCCCTGAGTGACAGTAACTTGCCCTGGGCCCAAAGGAGAATCCGACGTGCCAGCAAATTGAGGTGGCGAGAACGTAGGCCTCCTTGATGATTTATGTAGGAGACTGCCGCTGTGTTGTCCACCCGCACAAGGACGTGGCAGCCTCTCAAATGTTGGAGAAAGTATTTCAGGGCCAGAAATACTGCCATCAGCTCGAGGCGATTTATGTGCCAATCGAGTTGATGACTCTCCCATTCCCCTTGGGCTGGACGACCACTTAAGACCACACCCCAACCCGTCAGGGAGGCGTCTGTAGTAAGCATCCTGCGACGACACAACGCACCAAGAGTGGGACCCAAGGTGAGAAACCGGGGTCTGAACCACATAGAGAGGGAACGAAGCACTGGGCGCGTAACCCTTATTTGCCTGAGGGGACTGGCCCTTGGATGAAACCCTCTGGCTTTTAGCCACAGCTGAAACGGTCTCATATGGAGAAGGCCCAAAGGAATCACCGTGGACGCAGACGCCATGAGACCTAATATTCGTTGGAACTGAAGAACAGTGCAAACTTGACCTAGCCTGAGAATGCTCAGGGAGTTCTGAATGGAGATGACACGAGCGGGAGACAACTGTGCCTGCATCGTGACCGAATTCCATATAACCCCCAGATAGGAGATTTTCTGGGTCGGGGAAAGAACGCTCTTTTTGGCGTTGAGTCTCAGACCCAGAGAACCTAGATGAGCCAAGACGATATCCCTGTGCTGAACTGCCAGTTCTTGAGACTGGGCTAGGATCAGCCAGTCGTCTAGATAATTCAGAATGCGGATGCCCTGGAGTCGCAACGGAGCCAGTGCTGCATCCATGCATTTCGTGAATGTGCGGGGTGATAGGGCTAGACCGAATGGAAGGACCCGATACTGGAAGGCTTCGTCCCCGAAAGCGAACCTCAGGAACTTCCTGTGCTGTGGCAGAATTCCAATATGAAAGTATGCGTCCATGAGGTCGATCGTGACCAGCCAATCGAAACGTTGGAACTGAGACACGATGGACCTGACTGTTAGCATCTTGAACCTGAGCGCCTTGACCGAGCGGTTCAAGGCAAGAAGATCCAAGATGGGATGCAACCCCCCCCCCCTTCTTGGGGACCAGGAAGTATCTGCTGTAATAGCCAGACTCTTTCTCTGGAAGGGGAACATGTTCTATGGCCCCTTTCTCCAAGAGATTTCGCAGTTCTACCTGAAGTAGACGTGCCTGTTCCGGGCTTACGGTAGTGGAAACCACGCCGTTGAAGCTCGGAGGGCGGCAAGCGAACTGAATTCTGTAGCCTTTTTCTACTGTTTTTAGAACCCACATAGAAATACATGGCAGAAGTTTCCACGCTGCCAGGTTCTCTGAGATGGGAACTAATTTCAAGACTTCCTGTCGAGGGGGTGTAGAATGTTCCGTGTCCTGGAATATGGCAGGAAGCGACGGTACATTCAACATTTTGTTGGAAACCCCTGTCACCCGAAACACCAAGGGTGGCAGGAGTGAAGAGGTTTCGTGAGGGTATCGGGAGGGCCGAAGTGAATGAAACATGCGCCCCGTCCCGAAGGGAACTACCCTCACAAGGTTGGATACAAGGACGTCAGGGCTTCTTTCTCTTGGAGATAACAGCCCTGAGGTCTTGTTTGGGAGGTTGCTGAGGACGACGAGCCTGTCCCCAATCTTTGCGAGGGGGAGCACGACTTGCCACACTCTGCTTCTGAACCTCCCTCCTCACAGAATCAGGGCGAGACTGGGTGACCGACGGCCTCGCCCCCTGAGTGCGACGAGGAAGGAATTTTCCAAAGGCCTCCTCATGGCTTTTCGCCTCCTGGAATCTGGAGATAACCGTGTTCATGGCGTCTCCAAAGAGACCAGAAGGCGAAACTGGGGCATCAAGAAGGAAAACCCTGTCCTTATCCTTGATGCCGGATAGATTCAGCCACAAGTGCCTTTCAGTGCTAACCAAAGCGGACATAGACCGGCCAATAGCACGGGCTGACTGCTTGGTGGCACGGAGAGACAAATCAGTAGCTCGACGAAGCTCAGAGAAAGCTTCATCGTCGAGACTTCTTCCAGCACTCAAATCTTTTAGCAGGTCAGCCTGGTATGCCTGCAAAACAGCCATGGTGTGCAGCGCAGCACCAGCCTGACCAGTCGCTTGATATGCTCTCCCGACCAGCATGGAGGTTACCCTGCATGGCTTAGAAGGGAGAGCAGATTTATTAAGAGATGATGTCGAACCCGGCGAGAGATAACCCGCAAGTGTCTCTTCGACCGGTGGCATCTTTAAATACCCTCGCGCCTCAGCGCCAACGATAGTCGAATATATTGACGTCGAGGGCACGTGAATGCGCGAGGTATAAGGCTTATTCCAAGAACGAGAAAGCTCGTCATGGAGATCATCAAAGAAGGGAAGGGACTGACGAGGTGTTCCCTTCCCTTGGTCACCAGACAGAAATCTGTCCTCTAATTTAGAGCGCTTGGGGGGAACTTGGTCACGTGGCCAGTCTATTTGAAGCCTGGCCACCGCGCGAGTAATCACATCGAGCAGCTCCTCCGAAGATTTTGAATCGCGATTGGAGCGTTCGGATGCGGTTAACTCTAAATCTGACCCAAGGGAAAGGAGGTCCCCCTCGTGAACTGAAGAGGCGCCGAAGCACGCTTCAGGATCACGCGAAGGACCAGCAGGATCTGGGGAGAGAGCGAGCGAAAGGGACGAACCCGTCTCTCGCTCCTCAGCCAGATCCATGCGAGAGCCCCACGAATGAAGTGTGGGTGCCGGCTCTCGGAAGTAAGCAAGGCGAGCGCGAAGCATCCCGACCGAAAGTAGGTCGCAATGAGCGCACCCGCCCTGTTCCAACGCGAGAGTAGCGTGCTCTTCCCCCAAGCAAACAAAGCAAAATTGATGCGTGTCCCTGTCAGACATAGAACGCTGACAAGGAAACACGCATTGTTTGCCCTGCTTTTCTGTCATTTTCCCCTTTTTTTTTTTTTTTTTATATATATATATATATATATATAAAGAGAGAAAGAAGAAAAGGCTTAAGATTTTTAAAAAATTTCTAGCAAGAGTTTCGTGAAAACACACAGAGAGAAAGCTCTGAAGAAAAATGTCTGACGACAGTCTGGTGACGCCTTCTATTTATAGCCTCGTCACAGGTGCGTCCAATGATCTCACCAACCGAGGCTATAAATTCCAGTCAATTTCATTGACGTGTTACACACATGTTCAGAAGCAGCTCACAATAAGATTGTTCCCCATAGCGCTTAGCAGCGCAGCATCAAAGTGAAGCTTTTTGTAAAGGGAACATCTTTTGTATGTTTTGAGAGAGTCATCAAACACAAACAAAACAAATTATCCTTTATTAAAATTTGCTTGTCTGCTAAGAGACTTCAGCAGAGTGTTTAAGTGTCATGTGCTCTCTCTCCACAAATAACAACAAAGAATATCTATCATTGTTAAGGCTAAAAACAATTGTTCAGTAAAGGGCCGTATTCGTTCAGTGGGTTCAACCAATTATAAGCTCATTCACAGCAAGCACTCGAATACTAATTGCTTCTATTAAAGTCAGTCTTTACAGGCAGGAAAAGCCACTAAAGCAATCTTGCGCTTAAAACGAGAGCTCATTGGCTTCAGGGAAAGATTTCAGTGAACAAGAAACAGGAGTCTGTAAATGGAAGTTCCAAAACACTGATTCGTCCATGAACGAAGCACAACTATTCTGCTCTCATTTCATGAATGAGGGCCATTGTTTTTCTTTTTCAACATATTACCACTACAGATCATCATTATTGTTATTTAATATACATGCATCAATGCATTGGGGAAAAAGCTATTGATTAGGGCACCTGATGTCATCCTCATTGGCAAACATGACGACGGCTCGGGCATTAGGAGTCTCCAGCAAGCGCAGGATGATCTTGTCGAACTCTCCTGGTCTAGGCTCTCTGGGGATCTTCAGTGATTGAGCAATACACACACCACCTAAGAGAAAGAAGAAGAGTTACAGGTGAGAAAGAGAGCACATAAAGAATGATTAAGATGATGGAAGGATGGAGAGTGAGGAAAGAAAGAAAAAGAAAAGAATTGAAAGATGATTTTCAAGAAACACAAATATGTGACAATGATGACAAAATGAAGATTAAAGGGAAAAAGTAGGCGGACAGCAAAGAAGATAATGGGGTATTGAGGATGAAAGCATGAGAGAGAGAGAGAGAGAGAGAGAGAGAGTTTATTATCCTTTTCAGGAAATTTAATTTGCAGTAGAGTTTTGAGAACACACCATAAATACAAAAAACACACAATGATCATAATCATAAAACACACCACATATTGTGTGTCTAAAAAAATTCAGCCCCACTTCCACTATTTGTGTGTGTGTGTGTGTGAGAGAGAGAGAGAAAGAGAGAGAGGGACAAGACACGAGAAGGTCAAAGTGTGGAAGAACAGATGAAAACAGAAAACACAACGAAAATTTTTTCCACTACAAGATGGACATAGAGACCAACAAACAGTTTTTGTTTTCTTCTCAGCAGAGTGAGGAAAGCATGTTTTGATTCAAATGATATCTGATAGTGTCACCTTGCCCAAGGTGCCTGTGGGACCACCTCTCCGGTTATTTACTTGGCATAATGCAATTCAGACCATGCAAGACTCTACACTTGAAAGCCTTTGGCCTAGTGTCATATACACCAAAGCGTACACAATAGCAATCCTGTTGTTTCCATATATCTTAGCGTATAAAAGATGTCCAAAGAAAATTGTGACAAGTTAAGTCGTCAAGATCTGATCAGGTCTTCAAGACAGCTCAGGCACTCGCAAGACACTTACACAAATGAAGGAATCATGCTTTCGCTTGCCTCGATTAGAAACAGACTATCTACTCTCTAGGTCAATATATTTCCTGACTGGCAGCCACTGTTTCAATCGAAGGGGATTTGGAACAATAAAACAATAAACATGGGGGATCCCATTCTATTTCACTGAATTAAGGATGAATAATTCAAAATAATTCTGTCAAAACTTTGCTGGGACATTACGTGGATTTCTTAGTAATTAAGAACTGATTTTCCATTAAAAATTTCTGAAGACAACCTTAAACAAATCTAGAGTTCTGGCAAACTAGCCGAAAACTTGCCACAAATTTGCCATTCGCTATTTTCACATGCAAACAGTAAAATTATAAGGGCACCCAAGTATGACTTTGTGACACCTTTTATAATGCCTGATCAAAACTTATGTATATAAGTTGCTAATAGGTTAAAAGGCTAAGCAGTTAGCACTATGCTAAACCTATCAGGTTAATGGGTTAGCTTGCTTACTGAACACACAAATAATTCAAATTATTAATTTGACCATTGCAGCTTCTGTAATACTGTTTTTAACTACATTAATTGACAATTAGATGGTCAATATGTAATCTATATACAAGTGATATCCCTTACGAAAATCGAGAATTCATGGATTTACCACAAACTTGCCGAAAAATCACCACTGATAATTTTCACATGCAAATGAGACTTGCGGCAAATTGTTCATTGTTGCCAAAGGTTTGCTGGAGGTTCACTACTACCGGTGAAGAGATACAAACTTATGACAAACATTTGCGGTGAATCAAAAGCTTGTTTGCATGTGAAAATAATGAGCAGCAACTTTGCGGCTATTTTAGATTTTTTTTTTTTAAGGGTTTTTTTAATTAAGGAATCGCTTTGGGGTCCAAGGTCAGTAGGATTTGGCACAACAGGACAACAACACATTGTCAGGGAATTTGCAACAAGCAGCGTTTGATATGGGAACAGGCCTCTCTCAGTGTTCAAAGTGTGGCTATAATAATCCTCCATCTTCAGTCAAAGACCTCCATTACAGCATTAGCTCTTCATGTCCTAAGTTAAACACTCCAATACCTCTTCAAATACACTCTCTTGCCACTACAGTCCATTTAATGAACAGCTGTGGAGGGCCCCATCCTGAGAGCAGCTCAATGTTTCCTCTCCATCAAGGAAGTCATCACAATACCCAATTCTCCTAAAGACATTCAGTCATTATACTGAATGGATGTCCTTTCAAGGATAAGCGCCAATCTGGACATCGTCATGGTTTTCTTAATAGTGGCTGTTCTCCATTGTTGTTGCCTCAGTCATCATAATGCAATTGAGATACTGTGCTATGATAATGTCTGCTTGTGGGGTGTCATTGTGGGGCACAATTTTAAGATGGTATGTCTGGCTTGAGAGAATTCGACATGTGAGTGGATAATCAGAAACAACCACAACACTGCTAAAAGGCAAACCGCTTAAACCAGACTGAGGTGGTTAACTGGTTTCCCAGTTTGGTCAAGCTAGACCAGCTTAAACAATATAAGACCAGCAAACCAACTAAGGTTGATTTCAACAGGGAATAACTCTTCTGCTCTAGGAAATTTCCACTTTTATTTTCTGCTTTTTTTTCCGACAAACATGAGGTTAATATGAGGCAAATTGCTGCAAACATTTCCCCACAAAGTTTGTTTGCATGTTAACAGACAAGCTTGCCGCGAATGTCACAATGTTTGCCAAATGTAAAAACTATTGCTATTTCATTTTTTTTTTTAAATTACTTTCACTCAGTATTGGTCTGTGCTACATATGTGTTATTCAAGCTTTTTATTTGTATTTCATTGTTAGCTTAGCAACATGTTAACAGCAAAATCGTCTACTGTGAGCAGTTGAGTCTCTCGTGCACTTCACACGAGGAGATATCGCAAGCCCTTTTGACATTTAATCACATGCAGGATATGAATTCTAGACATGTATAATAAACTTTTACTAGCAAAATGCTAATTCTTGATTTCAAGAATGGAATTGCTACTATATTAGTAATTAGTTTTTGCACTAGTAAATACGTTAATTCCTGACACAAAAACTTACGACATTGATCACACACATTCTTGATCTCAAAAATTAAATTTCAACTAGTAAACACTAATTTGTTTATATATGTAACTGCATTTTCACTAGTAGAATGTCACAATGATCTGTCATTCACTCCTGTTTCAAAACACAATTACAGATGTCTATAATTCATTTCTTGTTGAAATTCTTATTTCACATATCAGCAATGTACAACATACTAGTAAAAATGATAATTTTTATAGCAATAATTATATTGTTACTAGTGCAATCTTTGTAGCATGCATGATTTAGTATCATTGTGGTTTGTCGCCTATGTACCACATTTGAAATAAGTCACTAAATAGATTCCAGCTTAGAACGCTACCTTAGAAAGTAGCTGTCTATGAAGGCAATAGGAAACTTTCACTACTGTAAGGTTTTGGAACAGCACTTATTACTTTGTGATGTAAGTTAGTCGATGAAGTATGGCCCTTCAGAAGGTTCATAAACTCACTGCGATGTCGTTCACCCGCTTGGTCTATGAAACTGACTGCAGTCCAGGCTTCCTGCCATTCATAAAATATTCAGACAGGCCATGACACAAAATCTGATTCAGAGACCAAACCGCATGCTCAAAATAAGATGGTGGCCTCGACTAGTGAGGAAGCTCATTTAGAGCTCTTGGTGTCAAATCTGCCAGAGGCAATAAGAGTTTCAGTTGTATTAGTCACACTGTTGTGTGCAACAGACGTACCACCATGACAATCTCAAACAATTTATAAGTGCCTGGGGCATCTTGTCTTTTGTGAGTGAGCATGTCAGTTGTCCAGTAAAATTATCAGACAAAAACATGATATCTTATATCAATCAATAGTCAATACAGTAATGTTTCCAAAAATGAAAATACTGTCATCATCGACTTGTTTCAAACACAAAAGGAGTAGCCTCAGACACCATTTACTTTCACTGAATGGTAAAAAAAAGATGCAATTAAATTCAATGCTGTCTGAGGCTCACATTCTGCCTAGCATCTTAATTTGTGTTACAAAGAAGAAAGTAAGTCATATGGGTTTGGAAAAACTTAAGGGAACAGGATTTAAATTATGCTAGAACTTTTCATTTTTGCGTGAATTATCACTTTAAATCTCCAATTCAAATTTAAATAAGAAGTATGCACAAACTAAATGGCAGATTTGATGTTCAGTGGTTTACAGTAATTAAGAAGGCAAATGATTGTGCTTTATTAAAGGTTGGGATCTGAAGCATTCTGGATAATTCATATTTTGAATTTAGGATCATTTACGCATTAAGTTTTAAAGAGGACATAAATTATCAAATTGTGGTAGCTGTGAGCAGTGTGCTGACAGCTAATTTAACAGCAGTAGTGTGCATACTACAAAAAGTACTTCAGTAATAAGACAGCCAGACATCTTGTGCAGAAGACTTGAAGGGATATGCAAGTAAAAATGAGTCCTTTAAGGAATACAGAAGTATTCGTTGGTAAAGTGTACAAATGTACATTTGCACATACAAAATGTAGTGTGCTAGAGCCACACTATAATACGTACTAATGTGATAATAATGGATAATCTGATGTCTCATCTCAAAATTGTGCAAAAACTCATTTTTACCACAAGTATGATCATTTGGCAAGCAGAATATTTCAAGTCCTCTGCAGCTCTCAAATTTAATTAAATTCAAATATCGTGTTGCACCAAATTTGACGTCCATGACTAGAAACACCAGTGACAAAACAGATATGCAAAAATAATCAGTTTTCAAACAAATTCCAGAGATCTTTCCCCATCTTCAATTGGTTGTATAAACAGATAGTCCCGCCACAACCTCACACCATTGATTGGGCCAATGTTGATGTGTCGGGCTAGGGTGAGTTTCCCAAAAGTATCATAAGCCAATTATGTTCGCAAGTTCCATCATTACCAACGTAATTCAACAAATTTCTGTTTCTCGAAACTACAGTTTCAACGAACATTAGCAAACAGCATGCAAAGTTGTTTTGTTGGAACTACAGCGCTACAATTGTGGTTAAAAATAGGGTTCCTTGTTAATTAGACATAATTTGACTTTGCAGAGGCTTCTTTATTTTTATTCCATATACAGTATATCTTTCATTCTCTCAAGACTTTGACCACATTACATGCAATTAAGAAATGTTTTTTTTTTGGGGTTTGCAGAAAGCAGTGTTCTGAAACGTCATGTAAATGTGACTGCAGCCTTCCTCATGCCGTTTTGAGATTAAAGGTTGTTGAAAGAGCTTTAACAGACGTCAGAAAACACTGCTTATGTGTCCATGTTCACGTGTAAGTGGTGTTCTTATAGATTTTTAAAAGTATGCATGTGTGTACGTTCTCAAGTGCATCGGGGGAACACCAAAATCTTATGAAGAGGGGAAACCCCACTATTGCAGCGCAATGCATCTGTCGCATTACACAATGCACGCCACTTGTGTGTCTATTTAGTGACTTATTTCGAATGTGCTACATAGGCAACAACCACATTGATACTAAATCATGCATGCTACAAAAATTGCACTTGTAACTATGTAATTATTGCTATAAAAATTATAATTTTTACTAGTATGTTTGTACATTGCTGATATGTGAAATAAGAATTTTAACAAGAAATTAATTATAGACATCTGTAATTGTGTTTTGAAACAGGAGTGAATGACAGATCATTGTGACATTCTACTAGTGAAAATGCAGTTACATATATTAACAAATTACAGTATTTACTAGTTGAAATTCAATTTTTGAGATCAAGAATGTGTGTGAGCAATGTCGTAATTTTTTGTCTGGAATTAACGTATTTACAGTTACAGTATATTTTACATTATTATTTCTACAATTCATTCATATGAAAAGACAACAGTATACTGTGACTTCACAGTGAACAGGACCAATATATTACAGTAATGTAGCAGTGCTGTAAGATACGGTCCCATCCAAAGGGAACACTAAACATCAAAATGGTGACTTCACACAAAAAATGCAGTGCAGTATAAAATAAATCACAGTAATTTGATTTGTTGTGATTAGCCTGCATTGATTTAACAGTCAAATACTGAAAACAGTATTTTATTGTAAGATATTACTGTTAAATCTTGTAAAATCCTGGCAATTTTTAACAGTGTGCTTAATATGCTGTTGGTCTTCCACTGTAGGTGCTTTCGGTGGTGGACAGGGGTGATCATGGGTACTCTGACCGTTCTGCGGATACTCAGCCCCATACGCTGCAGGGTGCGATGCACTGTGTGTTGTAACATAAAACATTTCTATGATTTTTGCCACAGTAGACCTTCTGTCAGCTCAGACAAGATGGGAAAGCCTCCATTGCCCTTGTGCATCGATGAGCCTTGGGCACCCAACACCCTGTCACTGGTTTGTGGTTTGTCTCTCCTCAGACCACTGTCGGTTGGTACTCACTACTGCTGACCGGAAGCACCCCACAAGTCTTGCTCTGACCCAATCATCTGGCCATAACAATTTGGCCCTTGTCAAAGTCACTCAGGTCTTTACTCCTGCCCATTTCTTGTGCATTCAACACGATGACTACGAGAACTGATTGTTCACTTATCATCTGATCTACCCAGACCTTGACATGTGGCCTTGTTAGAATCTTCTAATCATCTAATCAACATCATTCACTAAACCTGTGAGTGGTAATAATGTTTTGGCTCATCAGTGCAGGCATAATGGGTAAAAATCTAGTTGTGTCAATCAGGTTTTAATTAAGTTTACGAATGCAAGAAAGCAACCCCATTGACGTCAAACCCGGGGTGAAAATGATTATCTTACTACTTTAACATGAACTTTTCTTTCACTGCTTAAAGCTATGAATAATCTCAATTCCTATTTTCAATCTGAAAATACAGTTCCCCTTCTGTCTCTCACTCTACGTTGTGTCGATTGTAGTGACACACGGGGTCTCTTCTGAGAGCCTCGCATAACTCTGAACTTGAGAAAAGTCCAATGTCAAGTTGGCATACAGAATTTGCATGCCCCACCCCCAGATATACGGGCATAAAGGGGAGCGGGCGAGGGACTCGAGAGATTTTTGAGTTCACCACTGTTCCACTCACCTCTACTGGCGATAATCACTGCTGTTGGATCTACGGCGCATTCCAGCGGCTTTCTCCTCTCTGCACACTGTGCAGTCCATGCCCCTGGGCGCTTTGACAGCGCTTTCATTGCCTGAAAGAGTGTTTCTCCTCCTAAAATAGTTTATTTCCTCTAAAAGAATTTGAGTTCCCAATTATAAAAGAGCAATATGCAGCAGGCGTTGAACGTCCTTTTCAGGACGCGTCTTTTTCAAGATGTCCTTCCGCCTCTGTGTAGTTTCTGGATGAGATCGATTTTTCTCCACTTCTGATGGTCATAAATGCTGCCTTGTGTGCCTGAGCTGCGATCACACGCAGGCAGTGTTTTATGAATGGTTGATGTTCTCAGTGCGAGAACAGCCATGGCAACATTGCGGTCGTGGCTTTTTTTTTCTCATGAGAAAAAGCCACTTCAGCCACCCCCCCACGTTGTTCCTTCTTCCCACGGGATTGAGGATGACCCAACTGGCATTGAAGGCGATTCGGGATGACCACGGGCTCATATGCATCAACCCATGGCATGCAGGGCGGAGGAGGCCTGTCCAGTGGCGCTGTAGGCTTTCGTAGTCAGTGAAGATGTTGTCCTACAGGTCTTGGAGGGGAATACCGGGTGGTCCCGCCAGGTGGCGGCGTTCTCGGAACACAAGTGGATCGCAACCGCCTTGTACATCTGAGGGACCTCCATGTATCCGTGGACCACCCCACCGTCCAGGGTAGTGAGAGCGGACGAGCGAGGAGGTCAGTTCCGGGCAGTAAAAGGTGCCCTCCACGAACTCGCCGGCTCATCATGCACTTCTGGGAAGAAAGGTACCAGGGGAGGCATGGCTATGAGCGGATACCTGGCCCAAGGAACCGATCGAGTAGCAATTAGGGTTGGATGGAGGTTTCCAGTCATGCTTACCAAGGCAAAGAGATCTATCTGTGTCCTGCCAAAGCAGCCACAAATCAGCTGGACCACCTGGGGGTGCATGCCATGGCTCTCCTTACAAGTTCACCAAGCCAAGACACTTAAAGATCTGCACCTGGGTAGTCCCGATCCTGATATGCTGCAGGAACTGCGCCGTGCCTCCAACCTCACTCTCAGAGCTACGAGTGTCACAGCGCAAGCACTCGGGCGGGCAATGGCAACCCTCGTGGTCCAGGAATGCCATTTGTGGCTAAATTTGGTTGAAATGCTCAACATTGACAAGGCACACTTTCTCAACGCCCCCGTCTCCCAGTTCGGCCTCATTGGTGACACTATCGATGACTTCGCCCAGCAGTTTTCGGGGGTTAAGAGGCAGACGGCAGCTAAATCTCACATTATGCCGTGCCACTGCCTCAACGCAGCCTGCTTGAGTCTTTCTCAGCACCTTAGCCTCGGGACGCGCTTCTGCCTCCCGACACATTATTACCTGCTCCCCCCCTGTTGCGAAGCCCCACCTGGTACATCAAAAACGATCGTCCCGTTAGTGCCCCTCGCACGGAGCTTGGACACCACTATCCAACCCGTCCCGTTGGCTGGCCAAGACCACTCGACTCAGCTACGCGATTCAGTTCATCTTTATCAAGGTCGCCGAGGCAGCCCTTGCCCTGCTACGGGATGTTGGCATCCACATACTCAATTACCTCGACGGCTGGCTCATCCTAGTACACTTTCGAGAGTTACTATGCACCCACAGGTACCAGGTGCTCGTGCACCTCAGCCGTTTGGGGCTTCAGGTCAACTGGGAAAAAAGCAAGCTCTCTCCGGTAAAGAGCATATCTTTTCCCAGCTTGGAGTTAGACTCCGTCTCAATATCAGCGCGCCTCACAACCGAACGCGCACAGTCAGTGCTCCTGGGGCAAATGGCATCCTCAGCCGTGGGCGTGACGCTCGGGTTGATGTATATGAGACCGCTTCAGCACTGGCTTCAGACTCGAGTTCCGAGAAGGGCATGGTGACGCGGCACATTTCGTGTGTTAATCACCCCTTCCTGCCATCAGACTTTCAACCCTTGGACAGACCTCTGTTTTCTGCGGACAGGAGCCCCACTACAGCAGGTGTCCAGACGTGTTGTGGTCACCACAGACGCCTCTCAACTGGGTTGGGGCACCGTGTGCTATGGGCATGCAGCCGCTGGCTCCTGGACGGGGCCCCGTCTGTGTTCATCAACTGCCTCGAGTTGTTGGCTGTACTCCTTGCCCTGCTGAGGTCTCTCCTGCTGATTCAGGGCAAGCACATCTTGATCTACTCAGACAGCTCCGCCACGGTAGCGTACATAAATAGCCAAGGTGGCATGCGCTCCCATCACATGTTAACTCGCCTCCCATCTCCTCCTTTGGAGTCAGCCGCAAGTAAGGTCGCTGCTCGCCATTCATATCATATCGCGACAGCAGACGCGCTTTCGCGATAGGTCTCGCTCAGCGGAGAGTTGAGGCTCCACCCCCAGGTGGTCCAGCTGATTTGGGGCTGCTTCGGCAGGACACAGATAGATCTCTTTGCCTCCCAAGACAACTCCAGCTGCCCGCTCTGGTACTCCCTAACGGAGGTCACTCCACCTCGAAGGTGTATGTTGCTGCTATCGCAGCCCACCACGATGCATTGGACAGCAAGTCCCTTGGTAAGCATGACTTTATCAGGTCATTATCAGGTTCCTTAAGAGGCGTCCGGAGGTTGAACCCTTCCCGGCCAAGCCTGTTCCCCTCCTGGGATCTCTCAGTGGTCCTCTCAGGCATTCAAAGACCCCCCTTCGAGCCGCTTTATTCAGTTGAGCTCAAAAGCCCTCTCCTTGAAGACGGCCCTCCTGATCGCGCTCGCTTCCATCAATAGGGTTGGGGACCTGCAAGCGTTCACTGTCAGCAACACTTGCCTGGAGTTTGGTCCAGCAGATGCTCACCTCATCCTAAGACTGCGACCGGGCTACGTCCCCAAGGTTCCTACAACCCCAGGGTTTAGGTCATGAACCTGCAAGGAGGCAGACCCAGCCTCTTCATTGCTGTGTCTGGTACGTGCTTTGCGTATCCATGTGGACCGCACGCAGGGCTCTAGATGCTCTGTGCAGCTCTTTGTCTGCTTTGGCGGACAGCGGAAAGGGAAAACCACCTCCCAACAGAGGTTAGCTCTTTGGGTTGTTGATGCTCTCCCCTAGCCTATCACACCCAGGCTGTGCCCCCCCCCCCCCCCCCTTGCGGGTTCGAGCACACTCTACGAGTAGTGTGGCATCCTTGTGGGCACTGGCCCATGGCACCTCCCTAGCAGACATCTGCAGAGCAGCAGGCTGGGCAACACCCAACAACTTTGCTAGATTCTACAACCTCAGGGTTGAGTCGGTCTCGTCCCGTGTTTTGTCAGGTCCGAGCCAGTAGAACTTGGTAATACAGAACAGCCAACCAGGTGTTCCGCTTGCAACTTGCGCCCTTCACCAAGTTGATCCAATGCGCCTTCTTTCCCAGGTTAGCCACTAAGCTATCGCTTCATGGATGCTCTTCCTCCCTAGCCCTCTGGCCGTTGAATTCAGCAGAGGAATTCGCCGCCAGACCCACCACGAGTCGAGTGCTCAGTGTTGGGCTTGGGCTCCACAGGCATTGTTCCCGCTTCAGGCAACTCCCTGTGATGTATTTTCCACGATACGGTCCGCCTGCTGGTAGGACCTGCGTCTCCCTTGGGCAGTCCTCGCTGCCCCCGGTCGCCATATCTGTAGCAACTCCTCCCTTGTCAGTTAGGATCTACCACCGCACCATGTCCACGGGTGGCTTGACAACCCCCGTGTGTATTAGCCACAAGTAACCTCCCCCCAGTCTGGGCAGGTTGTGGTCTCCGCAAGGCCTTTTCCCCAAAAAATAATAAGAACGGAAAAGGACGCCTTCCCCGACGTATCTATAGCATTAAGATAGCCGCTTTTTAACTCTACGACGAGAAACATAAGAGAGAATATGCACGGCTGGCTAGCTGGCTCCCATACAAGTCATGTTGCCTGTTCCTGTATGGGTACTGGGAACCTAATAGCAGTATATGACACCTTTTATTGAGGGAGTTGGGGAGGGTTACATGCAGTCGACCCAGCTGCTTCTAGCACGCAGCAGCCTGCTTGCACCTGGCTCGGCAGTCACGTAACACGGGTAGTGCATGGCGTTTTGAAGTGGGACGTCGAGTGAGTGACAGAAGAAGAACGTCTTGGTTAATGTTGTAAACTCCATCCCCCGATAGAAGGAACGAGACTTTGTGTTTCTCTTGCCATGTCACTATCCCTCCAACTGTAATGTGCCGTAACCTTATTCTCGGCTCCTCAGTGAAAACCTGTCTGCATATGACGACCTTATCTCAAGTTCAGAGGTACGCAAGGTTCTCAGAAGAGACCCCTTGTGTCACTACAATCGACACAACATCTCATTCCTTCCATCAGGGAACGGAGGTTACAACAGTAACCATGACGTTATTTTTCTGTTTGCGCAATGAATTCAGTTGAACTTTCAGATCTGCCAAAGATGAAAACTTCTTTAATGGGTAAAAGTTTCCCTTATTTTTTGTGTTAAACAGTGTGCTGTCAAGAACCATTTGTCAGCCCCTTAAATCATAATACAATCAGAGCAAAGGAAATTTTGAATACAAATCTCTCACTGAAGTCCCAGCCAAATTTAATTTCTACTGTTTACAATTTATTTAGCACAGCCTTTCTATATGCTGTCAGAAATAAGCCATGTTCTGCTAGACACATGGCAGAACAATCTCAATCTCAATCACAAAAGTGTCCTAAGAGTGGGAGTAGGGGCTTTTGTGTTTCTCATGCAAACCGTGGCAGCCATTAGCGGTGCAGTGTGTAAGCCAACACATATGCATTCCACACTGTGAATGCAAGAAAATGTTTGAAACCCGGAACATAAAGTATCTGTGGGCTGGGATACACTTTACATCTTTATATAACACTCTGCGTTACACCAAACGACTACAGTCATTGTCAAGATAATGTGGGCAATAGAGCAAACGAAGAACAAGTCATTCTGTTTACCGGTAAATGCATATCAAAATCAGGAAACAATATTTTTTAAGCACTGACATTGTGACTGAGACATTACTAAATATGTCTGCCTATGGAACATAATCTGTGGCTGAACATTAGAGATGGGAATCATAAAGAATTCTGGTTCCAATTCTGATTTCACTTAACGATTCAGTTCCTTAATGATTCTTTTAGTCATTTTGAGGATAACAAAATTCAATGCTTCAAAAACTGAAATGCAAAAAGGTTAAAAATTCTTATTTATGATCTATCTTTGCAGGCATTAGGAATCAAAGCTTGGCAGTGAGTCTAGTCTCCTACAGCTCATTTCAAACTTCCAAAGTCACTGGTGCAGTAATTACAG
This sequence comes from Moxostoma hubbsi, assembly GCA_032164185.1. Taxonomy (NCBI): domain Eukaryota; kingdom Metazoa; phylum Chordata; class Actinopteri; order Cypriniformes; family Catostomidae; genus Moxostoma; species Moxostoma hubbsi. The sequence goes on along the minus strand of JAVLUX010000049.1, from coordinate 12,008,953 downwards.
CAATACTTCATTTAAAACTTTCCCAGGTAGGAAGTTACAAAGTTTCCTGCTGTATAACTTGCAGTTTTGCCGGAGGGAGGCCGTTTTCTGCCTTTGAAGTGGAACAGCAGCAAGTTAGCACTGTAGACAAAGACATATCTCTGCCAGCTCCTGTCTAAGATCAACCTTTCAGAGTTAATTGCTGTAGAAATACACATTTGGACCGAGGGAGAGGGGCTTCCATGCTATAAATGAATCTCTGCCACATCACACTGCATTAAGCAGTGGATGCTGACAGTGTTCATTTGTACAATGCCTAAAAATATCTAATATACAATCTGAAAATGCCACAGTGAACATTTCTAAAGAAATGTGTAATACTGTAGAATCTATGATCTTAATTTCAGTGACAACTCATGGAGATTTTAAAATAATTGTCTCTTCTTGCATATTAAAGGGATAGCTCACATAAAAATGAAAACGCTCTCATCATTTACTCACCCTCATGCCATCCCAGATGTGTATAATTTCTTTATTCTCCTACATAAATACATAAATTAAGATTTTTAGTAGAATGTTTCAGCTCTGTTGGTCCATACAATGCAAGTGAATGTTGTCCAGCAAGCAATTTGAAGCTCTAAAAGCACATGAAGGCAGCATACAAGTAATCCATACAACTCCAGTGATTAAATCCATGTCTTCAGAAGTGATATGATAGGTGTGGGTGAGATACAGATCAATATGCATGTCTTTATAGTAAAAAAAGGACTTAAATATTGATCTGTTTCTCACCCACACTTATATCACTTCTGAAGACAAGGATTTAACCACTGGAACCATATGGACTACTTTTATGCTCCCTTCATATGCTTTTTGGAGCTTTAAATGTCTGGTCACCATTCACTTGCATTGTATGGACTTACAGAGCTGAGATATTCTTCTAAAAATCTTTGTGTTCAGCAGAAGAGAGAAAGTCGTACACATCTGGATGGCATGAGGTTGAGTAAATGATAAGAGTGTTTTCATTTCTGAGTGAACTATTCCTTCAAAAAGAAAAATGTGGCTTATCAATATTAATATATCACATTACAGTAAATTACTGTTCAAGGTATTTCAGTTCTTTTAATTATATCGATAAGTTATGATTTTTAAATATATTAAATTGTTAAATGTTGGTTTCTACATATTCTGTATTCATACAGTAGCACATTACATTTATATTTCCTATCAGTAGCATTTCTGTGCTTTTAGTTTCAGTGACAAATAGTTAACATCTTAAGATAACTGTCACTACTTCCATTATAAATATAGAAGGCCAAATGACTAAACATTTAATCATTAAATAAATATTTAAATATTTACATAAATCATCAAATGCATAATGAAATTGTAAAAAAAAAAATCTAAAATAATTAAATAGTCAATAAATCACTAAATAAGTCCAATAATCTCCCTTTTATTTCATATTCCACTGTTGTTGAGCGATGTACAGTTCCCCGTCTGTCACTCACTTCAATGTTGTGTCAAAGAAGCGACACTTGGGGTCTCTCGAGCGCTGAATATGCCTCTGATCTATGAAAAAAGGCCAATGAGAAGTTGGCAGACAGTATTTGCATACCCCGCCCCCAGACATCCGGGTATAAAAGCGGGGAAATACGTCGAGTTCATTCAGGAAATTTTCTTCAGAGCCGATGGTCGTCCATGCAGTCAGCTGCGAGTCACACACCTGTTCCTGTTCCTCTGACGCTTCTATATTCTAAAATACCTATATAGGTATTTTATATAGGTATTTTTATTTAGTCTGTGTAATGTCATGTGGTTCTGTGTTTGTCCTATGTTGTTTTATGTAGCACCATGGTCCTGGAGGAACGTTGTCTCGTTTCACTGTGTACTGTACTAACTGTATATGGTTGAAACGACAATAAAAATCACTTGACTTGACTTCTCTGCTGTTGGATCTACGGCGCACTTCAGTGGCTTTTCTCAACTCTGCACGGCAGTGCAGTTTGCCCCAGGGCGCTTCGACAGCGCAGAAACTTAAAAGAGTTATTAAAAGGGTGATTTTCTCTAAAAGAGCAATACATAGCGGCATTGAATGTCCTTTTCAGGACGTGTCTTTTTAAAGATGCCTTTCCGCCCCTGTGTAGTTCCTAGATGCGGTAGAGTGCTCTCCAATTCAGACGGCCACAGGCGTTGTCTCGTGTGTCTGAGCAGCGATCACACCGAGGCAGCGTTTGTGGATGGTTCATGTTCTCACAGCGAGAGCATGAACATGGCAACGTTGCGGTCGCGGCTCGCTTTCAATGCATGCCACTCCAGCCGCCCCCCGCATTGCTCCTTCTTCCCACGGGATTGAGGACAATGTGGCTGGCGACGGAGGCGATCTGGGGATGGCAACGGGTGCAGCTCCGCCAGGGAAGGCCCCTCGGACCACCCGCCACCCAGCACGATCGTTGACTCCCGTCTGTGCTCGAAGAAACAGCGGCTTGCCTCAAAGCCAGCCTGCCTATCCTCTGGAGCTCGAGGTGGATGAGCCCGCCGCTGCATCGGAGAGCACAGCGTCTGACGCGGATGACTCCCCTGGGCCAGCACGCCTAGGCTGAGGCTGATGCGCAGATGTCCGACATGCTTGTCCGGGCCGCTGCCAGCGTGGGGTTGGACTGGAACCCTCCGTCCTCCCCACAGCCATCGCGGTTGAATGACTGGTTCCTGGGGCCCCCCCGGTCCCGTTTTTCCCAGAAGTGCATGATGAGCTGACGTCTTCATGGAGGGCACCGCTCTCCACTCATCACCAAGCCACCCGCTTATCCACTCTCGCAAACCTCGACGGTGGAGTGGCACACGGGTACACGACGATTCCCCAGGTGGACAGGGCAGTTGCACTCCACCTGTGCCCCAAGAGCCCTACCACCTGGCAGGGTCACCCTGTACTCCCCTCCAAGGCCCTGAGGACGACGTCTTCACTGACCGCTAAAGCCTAAAGTGCCACCGGACATGCCACTTCTGCCCTGCATGCCATGGCCCTCCTGCAAGTCCCCACCGGACATGCCACTTCTGCCCTGCATGCCATGGCCCTCCTGCAAGTCCACCAAGCCAAGGCACTGAAAGATCTGCACGAGGGTAGCCCTGATCCTGACGTGCTGCAGGAACTGCGCTCATTGACCGACCTCGCCCTCAGAGCCACGAAGGTCACAGCGCAGTCACTCGGGCAGGTGATGGCCTCACTTGTCTGACACAGCTGGTCGCCTTTGCACGTAAAATACCTGCCCGCTCCTGTGTCAGCAGAACACGTACACGTGCATGGCGTGATTTAAATTGGACCCCTAGTGTGGCTTCTTCGACTCAACGTCGAAGTGAGCAACAGACGGGGAACGTCTAGGTTAAGTATGTAACCTCCATTTCCTGATGGAGGGAACGAGACGTTGTGTCCTCCCGGCCACGTCGCTGAGCTGAGCCACTGTTGTGGCCGGACCATTTCTGGCTCCTCAGAAAAATCCTGAATGAACTCTATGTATTTCACTGCTTTTATACCCGTATGTCCGGGGGCGGGGTATGCAAATACTGTCTGACAACTTTTCATTGGCCTTTTTTAATAGATCAGAGGCATATTCGGCGCTCATGAGAGACCCCTAGTGTCGCATCTTCGACACAACGTCTCGTTCCCTCCATCAGGAAACGGAGGTTACATACATAACGTAGACGATAACTATAATCCTGCAAATGAAAATAAAAAGAAACAAAGCTTGTGCTTGAATGAAAAGTCAACTCAGAGATAATGGGAAACTGAAAATGGATGCAAACTAGTGCTAACATGAAATATTAGAGACATGAATTTATTTATTGATTTAAAGATGAATGTAATTATTTTACAGCTTTTAAACAATTTCATTATGTATTTAATGATTTTTCAATACATATTTAATGATTTATTTATTTTTGAGTATGATGAGTAATTTTGCCCTCCATAAATATATACTTATTATTCAATATTAAAATATTCAAGACATTACTATGAATTACAGTTAAGGGAAGTATTTCTGTACTTTAAAATTCAGTGACCAGATTATAAAATAACTGTCTCTACATATCTAATAAATAGTAAACTGTTGATTTATAAATATTCATATCATATTTCTATGAATTACTGATTAAGAATAGTATTTCTGTACTTAATTTTAGAGACAACTCATTGAAATTGTAAAATAACTGTTTTGATGTACATATTAAATAGTAAAATGTTGATTACACTATGTTTAATATGTATAGCACATTACAGTAATACACAGCACAGAAAATGATTTATTAATGTTAGTGTCTTTTTGGATTTACATGCATCCTCTAACAAGCACGTATTACTAAATTATACAGCTTGTATCTGCTTTCAGATGCCAAACCTTAAGACTAAGGATCAGAACTGTATTAAGGATCGCAGAATGTCAGCTTGTCTTCACATTCACCACATTTGGTATCCTCCTTTAAGAGTCCTGCATGGGTTTTTTTTTTTTTTATCATTATGAATGAAAATAAAAAGACACAATTCATTTCCATTATATCCCAAAGGACACGAGTGGGTGCAGAGACAATTTTCACCCAGGACAGGGTGTTTGCATAGCATTAAAATGACAGAAAATGCTTTCATGTGGATAATACAAGAAGATCTGCTCTTGACTGGTGTTAATGTCTTTTTTGAAGGCTTTGAGAGTTTGAATACATAACTAGTGCATTTAATATAATCTGTGGTTACAATTCCAACAGATGGCATGGACAGATTTTTAAAGGGATAGTGCTCCCAAAATTTGTATTTTGTTATTATTTACTCATCCTCAAGTTATTCTTAACCCGTATGATTTTCTTTACTTGGAGAAACACAAAAGAAGGTGTTAGGCAGATTGTTAAGCATGAACAGACTTCACTTTCAATGCATCTTTTGTACATACAATGAAATCCTGCCCAACATGTCCTAACATCATGTTCTATGGAAGAAAGATTGTCATACAGGATGACTGACAAGAGGGTGATTAAATGATAACAGAATTTTCAATTTTGGGTGAACTATACCTTTAAATATCATGTTATACAATCCAGCGTTTGGTTTTAAATCGGCACAGCAAATATTGCAATTTTAAAGGCATGTTCCCATTCGCCTACTGCTCGTACCCCTATTTGCATTCAAATGAGATTACCTAACCTTCTCTGCTTCACCACAGAAAAAATGGATGAAACTGTTGTAGATAGGTTCTGTTCGTTTAAATCACCACAAGAAGATTTATCTAACAGAACAGAAAACAGTGACATTGAGTTTCATTTAAGCAAGGAAGGCATGTGTTGATGAGGAATTCAACTTATTCAAGGTCAGAGAAGTGAGAGGCTGCCTTGAAAAGAATTAGAAATATTACTCTATTTGCTGAAAAGGTGGGTCATAAAAACCTTGAATGCATCATTTGTGTTTGACTGCATTGTGCAGTGAAGTTAAGAATTACAGTAAAAGTTTAATTTCTTAATGAAAAAGAGTGTAGCGAATCAGAGCCACAATAAAAATTGCTTTCGGCTAGTGCAAGGACACGGCACCTAGTAATTAGTCCATGTCTTATTTCTTGGAACGAAATAGAGGACGAGTACATAAACATTTTACGTTGAACTTAACATTTTCAACCATATTTACTTATACTTATGTTAATGCAAGTTTCTGGTCTTAATGTGCATATGGGTGTAGAAGACTACCCTAGACTGCCTAGTTTCATTGTAGATGGGTTTTCGAGCAGTGGGATCGCCAAACCTTAAAGCCCAGGGCCCACACGGGGAATCAAGGACCCCTGGGCACTGGCCCGGTCGGTAATCCATCCCTGCTACAGGCACAGAAATAACACACTTCACCTTTAAGACACTAAAACTTAAACATTCTTCAATACTGCACACACAGATTCTCAGGTACCTTAAGTGCTGCTTTTCCATTTGTCTTTATCAGTCAAGCTTATAAAGTGTATTTGAAGTGTAATTGTCTTCATGTGACAGGTTATAATCCTCAGATGGTGCTCTATGAAGCACAATGCATTGTCCTTCATCTGCCATAGCACTGCAGCTGTCAGCCATTAATGAAAGCACACAGAGACTTGTCACCTTCATTGAAACTGTCATCTAAGAACAATGATGCATACTAGAGCCTTATATGTTGCCAAAAGAGGTTTGTGTAGCAAGATGGTGGCACATTTCATACAGGTAAGGAACATTAGCTCTGGTTGTTAGTAAACTGAGGTAGCATATACGTATGTGCTGCCTGACAGGAATGCTTCTGAACCTGGCTATTGCATTCGTGCCTGTCTTTCAAATTCTCTAATAATATGCTTGAACATAAACATGACGGATTGATTGTTAACACGTATAAAAAATAAATACAAAAACATTTGCATTGAACAATCAATATAAAACCTTCATATTGAAACATTATAATTGGAATGATTGCAGGAACGAGAAAAGAGTGGGACTGGGTCTAAATGCAGACTTTTAATTAAAACTCAGAAAATAAATACAAGAAACCAAAAACATGAGAACCCAACAAACCACCACAGTCATGAAAGGAAAAAAAAATGATAAAGAAAACAGGGATTAAATACACAAGGACTAATAGGCTTAACAAGACACACCTGGGAGTAATAAACACAAGAACAATGAACAACGACAATGAAAAGAACTACAAAACCCATAATCAAACGAAATACACGAAGTGAACAAAAAGACACCCCTGGTGGTCGCCTGGGTAATCCTTACAATAATCAATGCTAGATTTTTAGAGATTTTATTTTGGTTTAGATTATAAAACAAATCAAAATAAAATCAGAGGAACTTTTTTGTTCAAGAGCAAAAGTGATGCTTGCCAATAAAGTGCCACTAATAAGAGTAAAGCACTCTTGTCTTCATTACTTCACAATATGGCTCAGTACAACATTTTGAAGAGAGAGAACTAGTGTGAGTGTGCCTTAGCAAGCACCACTAATAATATGCCCATGTGACCTAAGTAGATTAATTTAGTGCAGTCCATGTTTTGCAATACTTTACCAACTTAAAATAAGGTCATCCATTGCCTGGCATCCCCTTCAGCAGAATCAATTAATTGAGAAAACATCTAAGCCTGCACAATTGAACAAGCAACAAATATTGATTAAGCAGCAAGTTGCTATTAAACTGATATCTAGCATGTCATTATGCTGTGCTGCAGTCATTATGTTCTCAGTGTTTGTTTTATTGTATCTCATTCCTCAGACTGGCTCTGGTTCAACTCAAAATTGGAGGCAACGATCATTTACCACAAGACAACAATTCCCCACATATCATAACAAAAAAAAAACCATGACTGCTATAACAGTTTAATATAAGAGATCATCAGTAACACTTGCACACAAAGTACAACCAGAGAGTGATATATGATATACGAAGAGCAATCAAAAGTGGATTAGGAATCAAGAAAGTCTCGATGACAAATGATTTGATTGTGGCGCTAAACGCTTCAAGGGCAAAAAACTTAAAGCTACGCGATGTTGCAGACAAAGCTTAATTTCAAGTTTATCTTGATCTGGTTGCATATAAAATGTCCTGCAGTCTTCCTGATGCAATTTATTTTTAATTAAGCAATATCACACATTTGTGATTGGGCTGTAGACAGCTAATATTTAGTACAACATGATTGTAAGTGTGATATTGGTTTGATTCTATAACAATTCTATAATAATGAAGTTAATATCAAGTAAATTACATTTTAGACACAATATTGCCAGTTGTTTGGTCTATTATAGCGCCACTAAAAAAATAGGTCCAAATGAAGCCAAAGCACGATCAAACGTTGTGTGACGCTGAGCAAAGCACAAACTGGTAACAAAAAAGTGAGAAGGGTACGTATGAGGTACATTTTAGGAGAGTTATAATGATGTAAAGAGAAAACAAAATTTATTTTACAGGTGTAATTTTAGTCTAATACTTTATTTTAATTATATATTAATATAATTATACATATTATATACTCTGCACCCATCTACTGAGGTACTTCAACTTTGGAATTAACATAACTTGCATTTGAACATCATATTTACAGTCAATTTGGCGTCAGTTTTCTTAGGCATTTCTGTTAAAGCAAAGAATTGTTGGTTGTGACTGCCCACGAAGGATACACCTCATGCATCCTCCAAATTCCCGTGAAAGAAGGTCGCATTCAAATGGCTGCATTCGAAGCCTTTCTTTTCTGAAAAAAGTCAGCCTTGATGAAAAGGCTGTATGCGGCAGAGAAATGCAACTTTAGGCCCTTTAGTGGTTGAAGCATAAAATTGCATATTTCTTAAGGAGGAACATTGTTTTGATAATTACTTAATTGGGCTTCGACTCTACTCTCTTCTGCGAGGATGAATCTGATGATAGGAGTAACCATGGTTACAGGCGATCATCTTATCAGAGCAAATGTCACTCACATCAACAAAACTTGCTCCCTCCCCTCAAAAAATAAAGAAAGATAGAAAGGAAGAGAAAGAGAGCTATCCAAAAATATGTCTTTGTGGCTGGGCGGAGGGTGGGGCTGGGATTCCGCACACCCGGCCCTTAATCAGGTTAATTATCCCTCGAGGGGGATAAGGGCCTACAGAACGCAGCAGTGCGAGAGAGAGAGAGATTTATGGACAGCTGTCCTACACCTGTGAGTGTGTTTGTCTTTTTGGTTGAGTTCATAATTAAACTATTATTTATATTGCCAAGCCGTTTCTCATCTCCTACAGTCCATTAAGCCCTTTACAGTTTTAGGAGACGGTAAGTAGCATATCTTCAGCTGTTGTTTTAACTTTTTAAAAACAGTTGTTATAAAATAAATAGCGTTACAAAAGTTATGCAACGATGACACAATTGCAAGTCATATCAGATCAAATCAAACGGTGGATACTATTATAACTTAACAAGCAGGCAAATAAACCACGGTAGTATGGGTTTAGAGATTAGCATTGTTACCAGAATAAAAGTAAATTTTAAAAGTAAAAAATACAAAAACCTGGTTTACGCAGACGGACTGTTGGTATACTTGATCATTAATGAAATTGTCTTACATTTTATAGCTTTAATGATGTTATTGTGAATATAGTCATGGACACTCCGCTTTGTATTGTGCCAAACAACGCCCTTCAGCTGTGACTATATTCACAATATAGCATGGCCTCTCATACCTTATTGCTTAAGCCTGAACAGGACTGTTACACATATATATGTGATAAAAGATATAGAAGCCAAGTGAAATGATCTCTACACACAAAAATAACTTTTATTTAAACTATGCTTCTAACCATAGGTGGAGAGCTGTAGTTCTATCATGAAGACTTGCAGACTTGGGTGAAATTTAAGATGACATTAATTTTATGAATATAAAACAGAAAAGTAATGTCTCTCTTTGGCGTAGGCCCCGCCTGGCCATCCGAAGAAGTCATATCCTGCCGGAGATAGGAGGCAGGGGCGAGGAGCCTACCCCTGTGCAGGACAGGACTCAACTGGTGGTGGTGGGGTGGTTTGCCGTGTTAGCACACTGAAACAATGATAGATAACAATGATAGGCAATGTGATAGATTGTGAGCAGACTTATAAAGCAATAGCTTACATGTGATTGGCTGGGAATTACCAAGCTAATGGTGCGATGATGTGCAGCTGCTAGTCTTACCGCTAGAACTACGCTGCGCTTACATTTACAACCACACAACTTTGATATGCTGTTTGTGACCGCTCATTGGAACTATGGTTTCAGGGGAACAACAAATCATTGAAATATTTTGGTTATGATTAGGGCTGGGCGATATGGCAAAAAAAATTTAGCGCAATTTTTATCAAACTTCTGGCCGATTCACGATTCAGAATTTGATTTTTCAACCTTAAATTCAAATTGCTTGTTCTTTGTTAGAATGCAAGGCAAACTGGGTAGAGAAATCCAAGTTCTTTTAATTAGAGGAAACATAGGTGAGCAAGAAACATTTACAAATGCACCACAGGGTGAAGTTGTCAGCAGAGTGTAAATGTAAAATACATTAAAATCTAATAAACCCAGATGTTCAGAAATAACAGAATAAGAAAACTGAAAAATACTTCTTAGCCAGTGTAGCTATTCATTTTATCTAAACCAAGTCTATATAGAAAGTTATCTAGAAATCAATTTTGTAATAAGCAATAAGCGTAATAACTGTCACGTAACTAACTATTTTTATGGGTTAAAAGAAAAGAAAGGAGGCTGTTCATCAACATGTGCACGCCGAGGCCAGTTATGGTCTTAAGCCGGTGTATACCTGCATGATGGACAAAGCTGAGCTACAATCACACTGTGTCCAATTGTACTGGGAATATTACCGTTGTCAGTCTTCATGTTATTAACCTGTTACATTCATTTGGAGCGCGCCACACACATGCAGCTGATCAGATCGGGAGGGCATTAAGACAAGCACTATGAATTATTTTTCTCTTCCTTATTCAGCCTTTGGTGGATTCACAACATACCTAGCTATAGCGTTTGCAATATTTTATAATGCTAATTCGAATGTGGCAAGGAGGGCGGGGCCGGGCCGTGATGACGCACACCCGGCCCCTAATCAGGCTAATCAAGCTGCCCTGTAAGTGTTTTTGTTTGTGTCTTTTTGTTTAATTAAATATTATTTTAATGCATTGTCCAATTCTCTCCACCTCCTTTCCCTTTTACCCTGTTACATCAAATTAATCAGAAAAATAGGACAGCCTGAATCCCGACGGTTTACCGGATCCTGTCAGGCTCGGGTCGAGTAGCAGACCTCTAAACATACACGTCGACAGGTAATTTTTCTGGGGCTTCAGCCCCGAATGTTTTGACTGTAGCCCTGAATGTAATTTTAAATGTAGGCAACACAAATTTCAGTGCAGCTCAACAACAACGACAAAAAAATTCTGTATGAATACGCAGCAATTTTCATGACACAGTCTGTCACGCAGGTCTTCGAAGACTGTAGGCTACTCACAATAATATTGCTATATTTTGTTTGAGGTTCACACCCTCCCCCTCCGCCTCCCTCTACTAGAGAGAGGCAGCTTGTGTCACTCTGGAGGAAAAATGAAACATCAAGAATAAAAGCAATGCAGCCTTTTGGACTTTATTGAAAAGAAGAGTAATGGTGAGGATTTACTGATGTTACCTATATGTTTAGCTTAACGTTTTTAAACTTGTGGGCTGGTCAAGGATGTCCAAATGTAGGGTGACCATACCTCTTTTTCCTAGACATGTCCTCTTTTTCGGACCTTAAAAAAGCATCCGGGCGCGATTTGGCTTTTGATGCATTATGATGTGCATCTTGTCTAATACATCATTGTGTTTGCGTGCATATTTGCATTGCTTTAACCCCTCTTTGTAAGTCCCACCTTCTCGCACACCAATTGGTTGATGATAAGAGGCTTGCAGCAACTATTGGCCAAATTCCTGCCTGTCGATCTCTCTGTGAACGTGCAAAGCGCTGTTGTGTTCAGCATCAAACAGTTGCTTGACAGTAGCAGCAAATGACAGCTGAGTGGAAACAATGCCCGAACGAAAGTGCAAATTTACAGAAGATTGCACAAATAATGCCCATGCTTTCATTCAGGTCGAGATCCATGGGAAGCAGAATGTATGACATGTAATGCTGGCACTTATGTGTCAGTTGCTAAGAAAGGTGCAAGTGATTTAGAAGCACACATTAGCTCTGCGAAGCATAAATGGATAGCAAAAGGTGAAAGTTCATCAGGTAAATTAACAGACTACATTTTTGTTAACACATTGCTTCATTTTCCATGGCCATTCAAAATAATAGTAATATTAAATGAAGGTACACACATGGCATCAAATATTTTATTTAAGTACATGGACATTCAAAAGAATGTTGGTCATTTGTATTTATTTATATATATTTATGTTATGCTAATAGAGTGTCTTTTTCACTGTATTAAAGTTTGCATTCATAATAGCACTGTTTTGAACCTTATAAATGGTCTGCATGGGGTGTGCTAGTCCACTTTTGCTAGTAACCTACATCTGACTGACTTAGAAGTTAATATTACAGTAAACTAATGCTACACCAAAATAAATGGTTTTACTGTTTAATGATAAATCAGGAAATTAGCCATTTTTGAGGTACACATTGAAATTACCAATGAACAACACATGTACTTCAGTCTTTCCCATTAATTGACTAGACTCTGGCGGACCGCCACAGTCTCATTTGCACCGGCACAGTCTCATAATGAACCAAAAACATTTTTATACTTCTCATCTGAGGTAAAATTAAAAGATAAAAAACTGAAACTGACATCCCTAGTTTTTAACCTGCTTTTCAGAATGAGCATACAAAAATATTTTAAGAAATGTCAAACCCCAGATGAGGAAGAGACATGGTGTCTAATTAAATGAGGACCTGTGAGAGATTAGTTAGCACCACAGACTCCAGTTCTGAGTGAAAATTGTGGGTCAGGTAGTGTCAATCCAGCTAATTTTAGACAATAAAGTTTGGCGAGGCAGGCCTTGGCTCTGTCAGTTAAATCCTGGCTGGGGGTGAAGTGCATCATGTATATGGGAAAGAATTGGGGGCGCTGTTTCTCACAATTCAATTTATTTCAAAGTTGCCTACTGCAGCTTTAAGAACACAAAATTGTTTACAAGAGCACAACACTAGCCTCTTAATTTGCTCTCAGTATTTAACTTTAAAATGTAAAAAAAATTCTTAAGGGGGAGCATGCCCCCAAACCCCCCTAGAGGATCGGAGGTTCCCCCATACTCTCACAAACTCCTGTGGGAATCACTGTACTTTCATTGTAAGGTGGCAGAGCACAGAAAAAAAAAGTAGAGCGTGTTTTTTTTAAATAGATGGGGGGTCACCTAAAGCCACACCCACTTTAATGGGGCCGGGCTGAGCCCCAAACCTCCTCAAGTCCTAGAAATGCCCCTGCCTCTTAACCTAACCCTAACCATACCAGTACTGAAATAAAAACTGCTTTCTTTCAATTCTTTGCAAATGTAGTATCTGGAATGTGATGTCAAAGGCACAGCGTAAGACATTTTCAGGTTATGAACATTTGCTGCATGGTAGCGCTTGTCTGGAATTCGGCATATGAGGTTTGAATATGAGTGGCAAAACATTTGGAACTAAAATGATGATTTATCGTGTGATAATGCTTCACATTTCAAGCCTTAATTTTCTCAGAAAGAAAAGGCTTTTCCAGTTGTTTGTGATAGGTGGGAAAAAAAATATGTATTATTATTTTAGAGAAACCATATTCACTAAGAGCAATTTCTAGTCAATTAAATATTTAATAGCTGAGAATATGTATATATATAAAAAAAAAAAAATAAGAATTCATTGTTCACTTTAGAAATTTCCAAGATTTAAGTGCACAATTCAAATATTACCTGATATTTGCTGGTTTACTATGACTGTGGGAATTCTGAAAGAAGTACTGCTGAATAAATGCCAAGACAACGAGTTGCTTGTTCCAGTCTAATTTTTCCCAGTCAAATTTTGCTTAGCATACAGTAAGTGAAGGATTTAATAGTATGGAAAAGACAACAGCCGCATATTCAAATCAGACAGGCTCACTTAATTAACCATTTAACCTCATACATGTGCCCTGTACATCGGTCCAGGTAATGGAAAACCATCTATGCCAACAAATCATATTCACTCAGATTGGGAATTCATTGAATCCTGTTATACCTATTCAGAGAACATATGATAGAAATGCTAATTTGGAATAGTTGTTTGGAAGAGAACACGTTTATCTGCAGTTTTGCTCAGAGTGATCACGTGACGTGTATGTACAGAACAACAGCCATCATGTTGTTGGGTTGGTGGTAATATACCTTTGCGTGTACATCATTGCCCTGGGGTACATATAACCTTTTACTCCTTATGAAAATGCTAATGATAAATCTCATTATTGTCTCAATATCATTTTAGATGCATGAGGGATTACAGGAATACAATATTCATGGCATATATTCTTGGCAAAGGAAGGGCTTTATTACAAAGATAGAGGCAGGTAATGTGAGCTGAGAATAGTGATAGATTTCATGAGATGTTGTATGTGGCGGAGAGAGATGAGGCACTTGTTTGCTTCCAGAGTCGAGTAGTATTGCATCTTTTATTGAATATTGGGGGGAACAGTTTTAAATATTGCATGGTTACATCCAGTGCAAACTCAATGCTTGTGTACACATTGATAATGACACACAAATCTACAAAAATAGGGAGAGAGTATGAAAGATTGTCATATCTGTCACATTTGAATTACTATTCATTTCCTTTAAAAGTAATACTGAAACTTTTCCTTTTAAATAATTAATGTTAAGCACAAAAGAAAAGTTTCAAAAAATGTAATAACTTTTTGACAGAAAGCCAGTGTAACTAGACATAGCTACCCCTCAGTGGAAATAAATTAAAGTGTTATCCATCTTTTGAAATGTAATGTTATTGAGATAGCAAGAACACGTTTGTGGATCAGCATTCTTTGTTGGTCCAGGAACAATGAACCAATCAAACAATCATATCCATTCCCTAACACTGAAACAAGGGAAATTATAGGTTTAGCCCAGCCTATGAGCAACCTTAAAGTCAGCATGAAATCAAAATGGTTATATTTTAATAATTGTCTTATTGTGCACAATTCATATGTGCACATTATTGTTTTTGCTTGTAATCTTTAATCAAACTGTAATAACTTGCTCAACTGAACTTGCTCAACCCTCTGAAACGACTGTCCTTGATGGCTGTCCAACCACCAACCTAGCGGTAGATCGTGAGTAAACAAGGCCAATCAAGCAGGTTAAGAAAATGTCACAGCAGATTATACAATGTCACAAGCTTTAAAATATGGTATCATAATTTAAGAAAAAAGGACCACACAGGTCTCAGATCCACCTCCACTCAAATCAGCGCAGCACCGCCATTTTTACCAGACATGAAGAGCGCAGGCTGACGACTGAAGCGAGTATGAAAGAGGAGAGGAGCAAAAATGAACAACTGTCGCTTGTTAAATGCCAAATTAGCCCCCTCCTCTTGCTTCTCCTCGAGAGACCCATCTCTTTTCCTGCATGTAAAGGATATGAAAGCGGGTAAATACGCCGCCACCAAAACGACCCAAGATACTCGCACTCCGTATCTGAAAGCATGCATCGCAGAGAACGGCTCAAGATTTTGGACCATAATAAACGTATGTATGACATATAAATTATATTATAAACATCTCTCAGTGGGCTGACTGTCTGCTTACTTAGTCATTCATGTTTATGTAGGTCCGTTTATTATTTAAACCACCCTAGCTGCAAGTTTAAAATTAATCCATAACTGAGATTTAAATCAGAGTTTAAAGTAATTGAGCAGCAGGATTAAACTTAATTCAGATTTACAGTGAAATTTAAATCAGGATCAAAATGATGGTTTATACTGTATGTAACCCTGATTATTTTTAAACAAGGTTTAATATTTGGTGCAACAGAATTATCAGTTAAATCTTAATTTAATCTAAATTTACGATTATTCCTTGTTGGTGCAACCCACCCTATGTATGCAGATATACAATGAAACATATTGAATACTGAAGTTTAATTTGCTGAAGTTTAAAATCTCTAAGCTTTTATTTTCTCTGGCTGTCGTTCAGTCTTTGTCGTGCACAGGCTGGGTCTTTCTTGGCAGTTTTTTTGAGACTGGTTTAGATGACAGTGAGAGAGCCTTTTCGGGCGATGCAAAGAGATAAGGCAGCTTGTCTGTATCTCTCCTACACCTCGCTCACCACTGCAGATAAAGACTCCATTCTCCATATAGGAAATCCATTCCCGTGTATGCATTGCCCATAAGCGTGCCCTGCTCCAAAAAAAGATTCTGTGCTACGATGTGCAGTCGAGTCGATCATGTACCTCCTGGAAATGTATATACCATATGCCAATTTTAGCCAGAGGGAAAAGGGATACTGCATTAATAAAAAAAATATTAAACAGTCAATTATTAATCGCAGAAATGAATACATTACATTTCCCAACCCTACTTAAAATATTTAAACACTTAAGATTTTACCTTTTTAAAAGGGGGATCAAAGTTTGGAAGCATCCCTCCGTTAGTCATTATTTAAATTCTCAATCTCCATAAATGTAATAAAAAAAATTATTGAATGCAAATGTACCATTCATTAATACTGTATTTCTTACCGGCTATGAAACTGTACTTTGCATTATTTTTATTAGTTATGACAGCGGCATCCTAGATAAACTTCTGATGTTTCTGAGGTTAACTTTTAGAAGACACGCTACACACTACGTGATTTTTTTCTTCTTTGAATGTCTTTCATTTGAATTGCTCATGTCACTTACATTACGAGGGTCATCAGCGAGGGATATCAACCTTACAATTCGACTTAAAACACAACTATTATGTTGCAATTTCTTATAAAGTTATGGGCCTTGGAAACTTTATACGGTTTGTATGTCTTTGATTTATAGCTCATGACATCAGGTTTTTAACTTAGATATTATGTTGCCGTTAGGGTTATAAAGTTGCCACTGACAAATAACGTCTGATTTAATTTTGGTCCCTGGCTGTGTATTTGACTGGTTGATGAAAATTAAGCTACAATGCTTTCAAAAAGAAAAATCTTTATAATTTGGCTAATATATTAAATTTTAAAATAAATTTTTTTCTCTTTCTTTTTTTTTTTTTTTTTTTTTTTTTGTATTTTAAATTTGATTCTGATTCACAAGCCCTCGATTCGATTTGATTCCGATTTTGTATGAATATATTTCAGTTGTATTGTGCCTTTGTATAGGAAATAAATTATCCCAGTCTCCCAGCTAATGCTGTTAATTATACAGGGGATCATATAATATTAGAATATACATTTTACTAATTATATTTTATTAGTTTTTCATCATTTTCGAGATATTTTAGCATTTTAAATATAAACATGGCAATATTTTTAATAAATAAATATGATAATATATTGCATATATTATATTTTGTTACATGTTCATTGTTAATTGCATAATCTGTACTATTTACAGGTATTTACATTGATTTGTTGAACGCGCTAAAAACTGGTACTGTCTCTTTAAAGATTCCCTCATTTGTGTAAACAACGTCTTTAAATTAGGGCATCTTAACGAGAGAGCCTCAAATGGCTTTATTTCATCTGTGCTATGCCTGATTACACATATATTAAAATTTTTTTTGTTGTTTTTGATCAACAACTGAGTGCACAGAACAGAAATGGTATTAAAAGAGTTATTATTCATTGACAAATCGGTTGCGTGGAACACACACACACATTACACAGAAAACTTTTACTCTCAACACACAGTGAAAGGATCTCGCTGCTGAATACTCCACCATTATACTAATTTATTAAGTTAAGAGTGAAATCAAAACATTTACCAGCTAGTTGTCAAATATTTTAGTTTAATTTGGTAGCAAATCCCAGTGATTTCTTCTCATATTAGTTAAGGGTTGCGCATAGAGAAAAAGATCGATCTTGGGATTTAAGAATAGATCTCGAGATTGCAAAATCGTGAAATCGATATTTTATACACCCTTATTGAATATATATTTTATGCTGAAATATGTCAGATTGCTTAAGAAAAATAGGTTGCAAATGCCATTTCTTGCTGACATCAAATCATTTTCATTTTATCATCTAGACAGCTTAATCAAAGACCTCCCTTTCTCAGGAAGCCATCCACTATCATGCAAGAGCACTGCACACAATGGATTCCATTTAATTCTTTGCTTATCTTTTCTTCTCTTATGCCCAGAGTTGGTGCCCCTTTAGGTTTTGCTTGTACACACAAATGCATTATAAGCCTGTATAGAAACAGTATGAAAATTTTGCCAAATTTCATGAAAGCAATTACACTTGCTCAAATACTGGCTCACACTGAATAGATACCGGGATGATGTTGGTATTAGGTTGATGCCTGTATTAAGCCCTGATCTTGAAGCAGTGCAGAGGGGGCGTCACTTTACATAAAGTGTCCTACTGTTATCCTCCATACTTAAGGGGCTATAGATTACCAGATGTCATCAAAACCAGCAGAGTTCAGCAGGACACCAATCCAGAAAGATCCATGGCTGAACGCGAAGTTGAGAGGTGTCAGAGAAATGTTAAATCTTCTTAAATAAAGCTTATATTCTCTGAGTTCGATTTAAAGCTTACGGCTTCCTAATACAAACAAAGATTTATGGAATGAAGGAAATCTCCAGGATATAGACATTTTTCTCACACAATTGAAACACATTTTCAGAAGGAAATAAATACTAATTTATTTTATGTTTCCAATTAACAAGCAGTGGCGGAGCTAGGGGGTGGCCAGGGGTGGCCATGGCCACCATGGACCGAAGCCTGGCCACCCCATTGTCCACCCCACTTACAGTTGCTGTTTTAGTCTTTTTTTTTGTCATTTTTTGGAACAATTAAGTTCTTTAGAGGTGAAATCATCTCTGTACAAATGTGCGCACAACAAAGTCGCCAAACCTCTCCATCCTGGGTGTCCGACGATATAAAAATGCTGCCCGAACATTTCTGTGCCACCACAGACTGATTGCTTGCCCCTGCCTGTCCACCCCTTTGAAAAAGTTCTGGCTCCGCCCCTGTTACCAAGTGCTCTTGCTCCAAAGATCAGCAGCATTCAAATAGGCCTTTGAATTTAGCGACTCTTATTGAACAATGAATACATTTTCATGTCTAAGCCACCCCAATTAAAGAGATACAAACTGAAAATGAACTGCTCATATCCGGCGTTTAATCTTAAGTAAACGTTCATCCAGCAGTGGAGATTATAAAGTCAAGATAAACAATCCTTTTAAACTCCTAAGCAGCAGAAGAGAGAATATGCTAATTCGTCATCTAAATGGCCACCTGGTAGTCTGCAGATACAAAGAAACCAGGGCATAAATATAGATGTTGTTTACCATATGATGTTTCAAAAATGTTCTGAAAGAACAGTGATGACAAATAATGATAATAATAATTTCTTATTAAAAATTGTAGAAAACGACCCTCAGGACAGGACAGGATGCATGACGCAAATTTCATCATCAGCAGTGTACAAGCACTGAATGCCCGCAGCTCATGCGCCTGGAAATATTTGCACTAATTAGGGGGTACACAAGGTGGCAACACTCACATTTGAGCTGTTGTGGTCTCAAAGGAGTGCTAGATGATGTAATCGCCGGTAAACAACAGGAGATGAAAGTGGAAACAACAACAGTGGATATGCACGTTAACAGCGTGTGAGGCGGTCCGGAGAGTTTTACATTTGTAGAACTCGAGTCTGAAGAATATAAACACACATTTATGTGTCCAAACTCTTGAAGATATATAGTCTAGTATCTCATAGTAGTCATAGCGCGCATGAGCCAACCGCCTGTGTATGAGTGCACGGTCAAATGAAGTATAATTTGACAGGCAGGCATTCGACTGTACGCAGACACTAAGCGTTAGCGTCAAAACCGAAGAATACTTTGAGTTTAATGTTTAAAGCCGTGGTCACACTACACTTCAAGCTCTATTAACTTTAATTCATATGCATTCGAAAGCAGAACACTGGAAATTTTATGTTGTAATTTGTTTTATCATATTTATTATTTTTTGCTTTTTTGCTCTAGTGTGTTGGGTATGAGAAAAGTGCATTACAATAAAATGTATTATTATTATTAATACTCAGCCCTTATTGAGCATAAATGTAGTCTATAAATTATGCCACAAATAGGATAAGTGCTTCTCACTTTTTCTCAGACAAGGTCTTGCTGGTTGGCCTGCTGGTCTTCCAGCCAAACAGCTGGCCAGTGCCCAAAATAATTTTTGAAATCACCAAACTGGACCAGCCAGGCAATTAGAAACCAGGCTAGCAACAAGTAACCCACCTTAGGCAAGACAAGCAAACCACCTTAGGCTGGTTTAATATGTTTTTTATTTCAGCAGTTCGTATGATTACTCTAAAAGCTGACTTCCAAACTTTGGTGCATACAAAGAACCACATTGGGGTCCATTTCATAAATGGGGTCTGGGGTTCGGCTTGTAGACTGCAGTGTGGTTTGTGATTTATGTGATTGCAATATGTAACTGCACTGCTTTTCATTTCATAAATTTTGCATTGTTGTTAACCAGTAGTTTGGTATCCCAGCTAAAAAGACCGGCTTAGACAGCATGCAATTCTCATTCTGGTCTAGGCTGGTTTGGTGCTGGTCTAGCTAGTGGACAAGCAATGCCATGCTTTTCACAAGCAAAACCTACCTGGTTAAGCTCGGTGACCAGCATGGTCCTTTTGATGAAGCTGGTTAAGCTAGTTTAAAAGCCAGGTGGTGAGGACACCAGCATACCATACTGGGGGACCAGCACCCAAAACACAACAAAAGTTGGTGACCAGCAATGCTGGTCTTTTCAGTAGGGATAATGAACAAAATCAAAGGGAAAACTAATTCTTCTCCATTTTTAACTTTCAAAATGTAAGCTTTGTTACTGAACAACAGTGTCAAACAGCTTCAGGTGGTACTCATGGTGATGTCGATAGCAGTTTGAGAGTATACCACTGTTTGGAACAACATAACACAGTGTGAAAGCAGACCAGCAGGAGCAGGGGTGCAATTAAATTCAAATATAGACTCAAGCAAATGTACAAAGAATGAAAACAACACGAAATTAAACTAACAACTGCAACACTGAATGCTCTGATTGTCTATTATGTTTTCCCCACACCATGGGTGCCCTTGTATTTTCCATGGATGCTACATTAAAGACACGATCTAGCCAAAAGTGACATGGAAGATCCTTTGTGAATCAGAGACGTTTTCAATTGGAAAAGGATTGGTTGCAGAGAGTGGGAGAACACAGAGGGGGTGTCTTGGATGCAAATGGCTGAAGATGTATTTCCCAGTTAGCATGCCCCAGATTTGCTATTGCTTGTTGCATTCCTTTTGATTGGCATCCAAGCTGGGATGTGAATGCGATCAATTAGGGCAGAGCAATACTTTAGAGCATGTATCTGTGGACACATTAATTCCACTGGCTGGCAAATAACACTTTCAAACATTAAATATTCAACGCAATAAGCATGCATTTATACCAGAAGTGCATTCCTTCTCAGCCAGGGTATCACAATGTGAGAAATTTGTTTCATAAAGGTAGAAAAGAAATGGTATATTTCAAATTGCTCTAAATGCGCAGTCACATTTACCTTCGCACAGCGAAATTGCTCCGTTGAAATACAGTCAACTATATGGGAATCCACGTGATTGTGAATTTCGATGGACTTCCGGTGGCAAAGAATGTCCCCTATAGAATTTCATGTGGTTCAAGTTTGGTGCACTTCATACACAGCTACACTAAATATTCACAATATATCACAAGATATTTTAACGATGAGTTTCTTTTTAACTTCACTCTCCCATATTTTAAAGCAGCATTGAAAAGAGGCTGTTTGGCAATTAGATTTTTGCTGGTTTCACACAAATCCCAACATTTACATTTTTACATTTTACATTAATGCATTTGGCAGACGCTTTTATCCAAAGTGACTTACAGTGCACTTATTACAGAGACAATCCCCTTGGACCTGGAGTTAAGTGCCTTGCTCAAGGACACAATGGTGGTGGCTGTGGGGATCAAACCAGCAACCTTCTGATTAACAGTTATGTGCTTTAGCTCACTACACCACCATATAATAAGTAAAGAAAAACATTAACTTTACGAAAACTGTTAAACCGATTGTATCTACACTGTTAACTGTTAGCTGTTTTCTGCAATTTTGTACAAATCTACCAATATCTTTTCATTTAAGTGGATTATTTATTGTCAAAGGCCTTGTGGGAAGATATCCCTTTTTGATCATTCTGTTATATCATACTGACTTCCTCTGCTCACCATCATTAGTGTACCAAGATCAGCCCACTCACTTAACAGGGCATTACTGAATATATTACATATAAATTAATATTTGATCACTTTTTAGAGTACTGATGTCTCAGACTATTCCAGAACATAGAAATGTCATTGTATTCCAGCAATATCAGCAGTTCCCATCCTCATTAGAGACAAATGCAATCTTTAACATGGTTTACAGAACAGGCTTTCTTTTAGAGGGTGTCGTGTCAAGGAAAAATATCATACCATTTTTTCTTTTTGCTGAGCTGAACTGAGCTTGATGAGTGGACCAACAATCATTTTTATTGGACTTTCCCTCGAAATCAATAGACAGAATGTAGCATTCACTTGCATGTTTGGTGCCACTGTACTGTCTACAATCCAAGCAGACTTAATGAAATCAAACAGGCCATTATTTGTCTTTAACAGTCATGGGTGCGAAGCTGGCTATGATGGCAACCATAACATGAATTGTTTATAGAGGTCTAATTACCTAATATAGCCAATTAGGTGTCCTGAATCAGCTGAATCTAAATGTTCCTGAACATATTAGGATGTGTTCGTGGATTGCACAATAAAACTTTGTTGGTTCTGGAATTCCATTCCTATCATTGTCCTAACACTTGCTTGAGTAGCTAGATCTTTGACAATCCAGACTAATCTCACAGTGAAATCGTATAAAGTAGGGTGAGTTTTGTTTGGCTAAAATCAGACCGTGTTTACTGAAATTCGAAACACTGCCCCCAGTGGCCAAAGTGGTAAGTGTTGTAGGGTGTAAGGGCACATGTGATGTGAATGGTGGGGAAACAAAAGTGAGCAGTGAAGCAAAGTTGTTTTCAGCTGTACAAGATGCAATACAATGAAGAGAAATGCATATTTTATAAACTGCACCCCCAACCCAAACCTAAACCTAACCATGACAAAAGTAATATTTGATGTTAGAGGGAAAAATGCAACCTCTGAATCTCACTCGCCACTGACTATGTTAATGCTATACTTTCTGGTTTCAATGAGGGACCATAACCCGGGTCTCCCACACTGCTGACGCAATGCAATTCTGGTAGTGCCACAGAAGAAGGTATGTTATGTCAAAAAAATAGGAGATGGCACTAGTCTGTGAGTCAATATAGGTACTGGAACTCTCAGAAACAACATGCCGACTTTGAAGCTTATTCTGGCCACAATCCACCCACTTAACCCTCCTGTTATATTTGGGTCATTTTTGACCAGTTTAAAAGTAAAAAAAACAACAATAAACAACAATTTAAAAAAATATATATATATATTTATGATACTTGTTTATATTTATGCAATCATAGTCAGGGTGTTTTGGGTGATTACTAGGCTGTTGCTAGGAGGTTGCTAGGGAATTACTAAATGGTTGCAAAAGAGAACTTCCCCAAGTTTCTATGAGTTATCCTGTTCTCTAGGTTAGTATGTATATAGGAGTATATTTATTGTTCATTTTTCATCCACTAGACAAATATTTACATTCTGAAATAAAAATGTTTTGAATAAAAAGCATGATTCTGTATTTGTTTCAAATTACAATTTGTAAATATTCTAATTATCATATTTTAAATTTTTACTCAAATTTAAGGGTTAAATGTATGTATACTGTACAAGAATAGTTGTTGATGTATACACTCACTGAGCAATTTATCAGGTACACCTGTTCACCTACATATTCATGCGATTATCTAATCAGCCAATCATGTGGCAGCAGTGCAATGCATAAATCATGCAAATACGGGTAAGGAGCTTCAGTTAATGTTCACATCAACCATCATAAAGGGGAAAAATCTCAGTGATTTCATCCATGGATGATTGTTGGTGTCAGATGGGCTGGTTTGATTATTTCTATAACGGTTGATCTCCTGGGATTTTCACACACAACAGTCTCTACAGTTTAATCAGAATGATACCAAAAACAAAAAACATCCAGTGAGCGGCAGTTCTGCAGTCAGAAATGCCTTGTTGATGAGAGAGGTCAATGGAGAATGGCCAGACTTGTTCAAGCTGACAGAAAGTCTAAGGTAAATCAGATAACCACTCTGTACAATTGTGGTGAGCAGAGTAGCATCTCAGAATGCACAACACGTCAAACCTTGAGATGGATGAGCTACAACAGCAGAAGACCATGTCGGGCACTTTATTATGACCTTAGTGTATTTAATGAAGTGCTTAGTGAGTCTAAGTGGCACACTTTTCAGATAAAATACTATTTTTAAGCTTGTGTTGTGTGAAAAACAAGCCTATGGCAAACTTAATGTTTATAATCAAAAGGGGGGTGCTGTATATCTGTTGTGCTCTACCGCAGTTCTCTCCAAAACAGAAAGGTTAAACAGGAAGGGTCAATCTTATTAACATATAAAGTGACCGACCACAGTTTGTTTTGTTTTTATGTGCCATTTAAGGTCTGGTTTATCATACATAGTTCATGCCAATAATAGCACAGGAGTGTCTGTCCACAATCACAGAAAACCGTAGAAATGTACAAAAATGTGTCAAACCAAACACTTCTTTCAAAAGTATCTTTCAAAGACTTAATGCCTCTAGCTTGGCAAACTTTGGTGAATGCAGTAATTAGTGATTAGTTCTTTCTCCAAAGCACACTTAGTATCAACCTGTTACCTTGTAAATAAGACTTCATTTCCAGGTTAGCAGATGCACCTCAACTCCAAGAACTTGTGTTTAAGTCAGTCAATCAGTTTGAAGCTCTTGCCATTTTTGTGCAGATGTATTCTACAGAAAGTGAATGGACTGTGAACAGACCCTGAATATAAGCTACCCCTCAAATCAGAGTGAAAATCTGAGCTAGCTATTGGTTGATATAAATGTTGTTCTAAGACCAACAAGGATGTGGATCCAGAAACACGTTCTACTTACTTCCTACAACTGTACTCCGCGAATTTGATATCTATATACCCATATCTTTTTATAATAACATCATGGGGGAACAGTGATATTAAATGGCCATACTATATTTCTGCCCCAGCCAACATCACCAACTGACCTCACAATGATGTGCCTGATCTTCTCTTCCATTCTGCCACCACCAGGGATCTCTAACACTGCTTTTAACCAGCCAACTCAAAAAACAAAACAAAAAAACGCTCTTCTGCATGAAAACTCTCACTCCATCAAACTGTACTCTATTGACAGAAAGCTGGAGCATGGAGGCTACCGAGCAGGGAGAAAAAGGCGCAGCAGGATGCAGGGGTTTAGGGTGAGGAGTGTGGAAAAGAGGATTAAATTGCAATGGTCTCCCAATTAAACCTATCCAGAAGAAGAGACAAGCATATATAGTTGGCAAAATTGGAAGGATTTCCCAGTGGTTACATAATATCTACTGTGCAAAAGATGTTAAGAGGGTGGTGAATAATTTAAAAGTAAATGTTTACGTTAATGCCTTGTGTATTTCGAGAATTTATTGCTATTCATAACAACTGGAACATTTTAACGCACATTAATGCAGCAAAGTCAATGTTTTGGCATTTACTAGAATCATTTATGACTTGACTGAGGGGGAACAATTATATAAATTGAGAAACACATCAAAATGCCCAATAATAGAGATAGTGTCTGTGTGGAATGATAATTGTTTTTGTAAATGTCAGATCTATTAAAGCTTTAAAGCCTTATTAAAGGAATATTCCAGGTTCAACACAAGTTAAGCTCAATCAACAGCATTTGTGGCATAATTTTGATTAACACAAAAATGTTGGTGCAGCTATAATTATGAGGACTCTCCATAGATATAATGATTTTTATATTGTACAAACTATAGATTCTATCCCCTAACCCTACCCCTAAACCTAACCCTCACAGAAAACTTTTTGCATTTTTACATTTTCAATAAAACATTGATTAGTATGTTTTTGAAGCGATTGGAATTATTGGGAGACTAGAAATGTCCTCATAAACCACATTTATAGCATAATACCCTTGTAATTACCAGTTTGTAACCTAAAAAATGTAATCGTAAACCACTTAAGCCTGCCTGCCCACACACACACACACACACACACACACACACACACACACACACACACACACACACACTCTTGAGTAGTACATGCTTTCTATTTCACAGAGAATATTTATCCTACCCTGAACTTCATCCAACATCCATTTATCCTTGCAACATTATCACACACACACACACACACACACACACACACACACACACACACACACACACACACACACACCTGAACTTTCTTTGCCCCACAGTAAGATATTGTCTCTCCAATATCTTTCTTTCATAATCTTTCTTTCAACACACCTTTCAGACAAAATATTATGCCAGTGTGTTTTGGAATTTTCATACCCTCACAAAGATGCAGATCAGTAGCCACTTTCTCTCTTTTCTGTTTTTTGCTTTCAACTGGCCAGTCAGGGCCAATAGCCGGTGCCAGCGTTACACGCCTTGCACATCATTCACTTTGTGGCAGCACAATGGCCAAGCGGTACTCTTGGTCACAATGTGCATGAGTCTCTAGGACACTAAACCACTTGCCCTGGTTCATTTCAAAATAAAAGTCTTGTTTTATGTGATCTTCACCATTCATTTTCAATGGCCAGTCATTTTTGACAGCAAAAGTGTGACTTTGTGCAATTATTTACTAAATAAAAGCATTTAAATTGCAATTTTTGGAAATTCCATGACTTACTGGCAACCTAACTGCAATGCCATAGGCCCATAATTAAATATTATTAAATATGAATAGTTAGGCTTGAGATTGATGCATTTTTCACACATCAATAATGGTAAGATTTTCCAGATGATTATCGATATATATTGGGATTTTGTAGATATAAATAGGGCTACACATTGCTCAATAGTCTTTATTTTTTCAAACATATTTCTCAAAACAACTTTGGTAAAGTGTGAATGGCAGGGTAAATAAAAGGGGTTGCACACCAGTTGTGTCTGGCAGATGACATGGCGTGAAATCTAAATAATTGGTCTCACCATCTCTCGAGACTGCTCAAAAATCTGCAGTGCCACGGAGCATAACTCGCATAGTTTTCCACTAAATTAATCCAAATCTTTATCAAAGGACAAAGATTATTTACTCTAGCCATAACTGGATGTTATATTGTATTTATGTATCTTCCATATAGCCTACACAATGTATTTTCCGTTACAAGAATGTATTTTTGTGGTTTGACAGATTGAATGAAACCCATTTAATGATACATACAGAGAAATTGCATAATAATTTCAAATCATTGAGTTTGCAGAGTTACACCAGTTTCATACACTAACCTGCAAACTCATCAAGGTCACTGTCATTCTTGAAACATTTGTAAATGTTGTGATACCTGTGGCTTGTGACCAGCTTCAGTAAATGTTATATCACCCCTTTGTGGTCTCCCGATGCTATTGTGCCAGACATTCAAACGAAGCCCAACTGAGTGAATTGGAAAGCATGTAAATTAGGCTTCTAATGTAAATGTCAGCTAATGTTAATATATCGATGTCTCAAAAATATATAGGTAAAATTATGTTTCAATCAATAATCAATATATGATATTTAAGGACATGCCTATTAATAATATTTTAAAACAAAATTGTTGCATTGCTTATTTTTTGGAAGAAATAATAATAAAAGATTATTACATACTACTTAAGACAACATTTCTTTTTTCAAGAATGTCAACTTTTAATGAGATTTATACAAAAAAAAATATGTGAATTGCAAAAAATTAGCATCACATCATTGACCCATGATAAAATGACTAAAAATCACATAACAATAAAATTTAGACAAAGCTTCCAAGCCCTCAGTGTTTGCACCAGTGAAGCTTCAGCGGTATGGCATGCGATAGCTGTTGAGAAAGCTGTGCAGAAATTGGAGCAGGGATCCCACTCTGTCTTATCAACTCTAAGCAATCCATCACACAGAACACAGGCGTGGAAGGTGCCGATTAATGAGCGAGTAAATTTCAGCCCAGCTCCGCATACATTATCAAACTATGAGAAACATCTTGATTTTTCATCACAACAGGCATCGTCAATGCATCTGCTGAGAAATTAACTGGCAGAATTTTCCTCTCTGCTCTCTTTTTCCACCTTCTTATCTGTCACTCTCTCCTCCTCTCTCTCTATCTCTCTTTGATGTTGACTAAACAAATGAAAACCGGAAGATGAAGGGAATCAGAGGCATATGGTTATACTTTGAGACAGGATGTTTTCATGAAAATATTTGAGGAAATATATACTAACATAAAAGCTACTTTTAAAGCTGCCCTTGCTTGCTTTTTTTTTTTTCGAGATTAAGATTCATCAAGATTATAGGCTAAAATGTATATGACTGTTCAAGGGAAATTGTATATTTTAGGTCCTGTCCTGCAACTCGACACAATTTTTTTAAGATCTTAATATTTTTTCACTAGTGCACTGTAAATGGCACTTTTAAGTACAAATGTTCCAATTAGCCTCTCAATTAATATGAGATCAAACCTGCATGCATGATAATTATAAAAAAAGTATCAGTATACATTTTCAATAATTAGATATTTTATATCGTTTAAGATATTAAAAATACAAAAAAAATATATAGTTGCAAAAACCATATTACACACACACACACACACATACATATATATATATATATATATATATATATATATATATATATATATATATATATACACACTCACCTAAAGGATTATTAGGAACACCTGTTCAATTTCTCATTAATGCAATTATCTAATCAACCAATCACATGGCAGTTGCTTCAATGCATTTAGGGGTGTGGTCCTGGTCAAAACAATCTCCTGAACTCCAAACTGAATGTCAGAATGGGAAAGAAAGGTGATTTAAGCAATTTTGAGTGTGGCATGGTTGTTGGTGCCAGACGGGCCGGTCTAAGTATTTCACAATCTGCTCAGTTACTGGAATTTTCACGCACAACCATTTCTAGGGTTTACAAAGAATGGTGTGAAAAGGGAAAAACATCCAGTATGCGGCAGTCCTGTGGGCGAAAATGCCTTGTTGATGCTAGAGGTCAGAGGAGAATGGGCCGACTGATTCAAGCTGATAGAAGAGCAACTTTGACTGAAATAACCACTCGTTACAACCGAGGTATGCAGCAAAGCATTTGTGAAGCCACAACACGCACAACCTTGAGGCGGATGGGCTACAACAGCAGAAGACCCCACCGGGTACCACTCATCTCCACTACAAATAGGAAAAAGAGGCTACAATTTGCAAGAGCTCACCAAAATTGGACAGTTGAAGACTGGAAAAATGTTGCCTGGTCTGATGAGTCTCGATTTCTGTTGAGACATTCAGATGGTAGAGTCAGAATTTGGCGTATACAGAATGAGAACATGGATCCATCATGCCTTGTTACCACTGTGCAGGCTGGTGGTGGTGGTGGTGTAATGGTGTGGGGGATGTTTTCTTGGCACACTTTAGGCCCCTTAGTGCCAATTGGGCATCGTTTAAATGCCACGGCCTACCTGAGCATTGTTTCTGACCATGTCCATCCCTTTATGGCCACCATGTACCCATCCTCTGATGGTTACTTCCAGCAGGATAATGCACCATGTCACAAAGCTCGAATCATTTCAAATTGGTTTCTTGAACATGACAATGAGTTCACTGTACTAAAATGGCCCCCACATTCACCAGATCTCAACCCAATAGAGCATCTTTGGGATGTGGTGGAACGGGAGCTTCGTGCCCTGGATGTGCATCCCACAAATCTCCATCAACTGCAAGATGCTATCCTATCAATATGGGCCAACATTTCTAAAGAATGCTTTCAGCACCTTGTTGAATCAATGCCACGTAGAAGATTCAGGCAGTTCTGAAGGCGAAAGGGGGTCAAACACAGTATTAGTATGGTGTTCCTAATAATCCTTTAGGTGAGTGTATATATACATACATACAGTATACACATGCACACACACACACACATATATATATATATATATATATATATATATATATATATATATATATATATACACACAGATGCATACATGTGGAGTGGAGGGGGGCGGGACAGGGAGGGAATGTCGCACGCCCAGTCCCCAATCGGCCTGATGGGGTGCTCGAGGGATAAAGGCAGCCGGTGACGATGGTTCGAGAGAGAGAGAGAGAAAATTACAAATGGCTGCCCTGTATGTGTTTATGTTTGTGTTTTGGTTTAAGTTCTCATTAAATTATTATTTATATTGACAAGCTGGTTCTCGCCTCCTCCTTGCCCATCATAACCCGCTTTACATTGGTGCCGAAACCCGGGAGGGAGGAGTGATGCCCGTCGCAGAGTCCTCGACACTGCCGTCCACCCAGGGGAGCGCTGCTGCCTTCTACCAGGTGACGGAGTCGCCCGACCGCCCGGACACGGGGAACGGCCGCCGTCCATGGGGCGAGTGGGTACTGGATTCCCCGACCGCCTGGAACGAGGGAGCCGCTGCCGGGGGCGGAGGAGTGCCCTGCCGTCCCCAGAGACGTGGAGGGGTCGAGCGGTAGGGCCGCTGGAATGTCCCCACGTGCCGCCAGGAAAGTGGAGGATATATATATATACATACATACAGTATACACACACACACACACACACACACACACACACACATATATATATATATATATATATATATATATATATATATATATATATATATGCTTAAATCAAGTAGATTTCAGTCCTTGATGCCTTTGATTTTGTTTCTTCCCTTAAATCAACAAAACAACAATTTTTCTAAACAGAAGTACTTCCAGAAAGTAATCCATCTAATATTTACCTCCATTCACACTGTCCTCTGACCACCTTTGTGCGATAAATATTTAATATCATATCTGGCCATCTATCATTTAGATGCAGGGGTTTGCACAAATATTCATGCATTCCCTGAGGGAGTGAAAAAGGATGCTGCTTGCTTGGTTCAGAAAATGTTCATGAGTGATTTTGATGAGCATTCACCACCCGCAGGGTCTTTTGAAATTAGTCTTGTATAGAATGTACGATAAGAAATTGTTCGGGAAAGAATCTGACGTGTGTCAGATTTAGAGTTTGCTACTGGCTACAACGTTTAAACCGCTTTAAACTCGTTTTATTTAACATAGTCCCTGGACCATACAGCATTACATCACAGAAGTTTTTGTGAGGTGATATTTTGCTCCACTCTCTTGTCTTGCCATAAGGAAGATGGGAATTAAAGGTCTGAGTTCACAGTAAAACTTGTTGAGAGAGTAATTCTCACTCACTGATGAGCTGTAATTTGAGGAAAAATTACACATTTGGACTGAGGGTGTCTGGTCAAATGCTCCATTTACCTCCTGATATGGGCTTATTAGTGTCTGGGAGGCATGGAGGTACAGGTATATGACTCACACAGATTGGATTGGGGAATCTCTCTACCTCATCGTAATACTTTTTATGAATTTCATCCAAGACACCAGCTTGGGCTTGTGTTCTACAACTAGATGTTTACACTCACTGTAGTCTGTATGTGCTGCCCGCTGTAGTGAGAATGAGTGCTCTCCTCTTAGTCATCTACCACACACAAAGAGTGCATAATGCTCATGATAAGGTATTTTCAGTGTATGAGCAGCCAGCATCACACATTCATTTAAGTGCAGAGCACATGCAGACTATATATTTGTTTTATTAAATTACAGCCTTTGCTGTTAAATAATCACACTAGGACACACTAGGACATACCACGATTTGTTTAAGCAATGACATCTGTAAATCTGTATACTGGAATTGTTTTTTTTTTGGTATCGGAGTGTTTTTATGAGTACAAGTAGAAGTAGATGAGCACAGTATTTGTACTGGGACATCCCTACTTAAAATAAAGTGTTGGATAGGAGGCACGCTAAAATTGCCTGTATTGTAAAAATGTGAAATTCTGCCTTGGTTGGGCTCTATTTGGAAATAACAGATGTAACATTTTGAATGATCCAAGTCGTAAAATATCTTACAATCTCGAAAGAATTTTTACAATCGCTCACAATTTTGTGCCCTCTTAAATGCAAGAGAAAAGCTCAAAACCTGGCAGAACCCTGTTTTGCAAAGTAAATGCATTTTGCAAAGACAAAACTCTGTTAACATATTTCCATAAACAGCACCAACCTCAAAGACTTAAGAATTAAACACACTATATACAACAGTTAGTTCTGGTCCTCAAATCTGATTGGACGAGAGAAGTTCTATGAGTACTGATGTCTCAAAACATCAGTACTCGGACACTTCACTGTGTGTATAACTCCGCTTGTGTTTGTGCGGATCTAAACTAAAGTGTAAGAGC
This sequence comes from Moxostoma hubbsi, assembly GCA_032164185.1. NCBI lineage: Eukaryota > Metazoa > Chordata > Actinopteri > Cypriniformes > Catostomidae > Moxostoma > Moxostoma hubbsi. The sequence goes on along the minus strand of JAVLUX010000049.1, from coordinate 11,976,802 downwards.
AGTGCAGATGTGTTAAGAGCTATATGTGTCTCTCTACATTTATTTTTGTGACATTGCAGATTTTAGCTAGCAGGTGGCGGCAATAGACCATTTTTGTGTGTAATATAAGCCAGTTCAGGTGACGTGAAGTGAGTCAGTGTACTGACAATGAATGTTTTCGTTCATCAGCACCACGTGATTGCTCAGATTACTACTACACTACTAAAACTAGGAAATAGCTTCAAATGGCTTTAAACAAACAACTTAAGCATTAAGGCTCATCACAGCTAAGAGACACAACAGACTGATTAATTACACAAACTCAAGGTGCTTACCTTTTACCGGAGTTTCCACATTGGAAAGGACATACAGTTCAAAATGGCAGAGGAGATTGCTCTTTCTATAGTGAAAGACTTTTGCGTACTGGCTACCATGAAATAGGGAAGAATCCCCCACTTGGACAGCCATTATTGACAAAAATGAAATTATCTTCAGAAAGCCGACTAACACACTAAAGCATCTCTGCTCGGGAGTGGCAACAGGTGATAGCACATGCTCCATATCTCTCTTTCTCCATCCCACACACACACACACCCACACATTCTTATTTATCCAATAACTTGTTAGAAACAGCCTAAGCCATGATACTAGTTCTAAAGTGACATTTTTTAATTACTAATGGATGCTTGGATGCATAATTTGGTTTGAAATAGCAACGGCAAATTCTGATCCATCGCTTAAGAAAGTAGTTCCATACACAAATGTGTTTATGACCATACATACATACATTACTATTTTTTTTTATTTTATTTACTTGTTCATTGAACTGTTGTATAAAAGCAATATCACACTCAAAATCATGCTATATGGCCCAAAAATCAGCACTGCTGTGATCACTTATGGCACTCGGCCTGCAGCTGAATCACAGCAGTGCTGATGCAGGGCCATATCGCACTCATGCTCAAGCGATGTTGCTTAAGCATGGTATACCTCATTATTGCAGTCTTAATGGTCTATTACTGCATGGTCGTAAGTTTTCTGAATTCTTATCACAACTACACTGTCAAATCACAACTAAGATTGTGTGCACTTCTGCCATTAAAAAATGGCTCAGAGAGCTCATTCTTTTCCTGCTTTCTTAATTCATCTCCAGGGCTATAAAACCAATTTTGTGTTTTATGATTGGGTTTATTGCTGAAATTAAAGTCTAAATTAAAAGTCAGTATAATATGTATATAAGAGTTGCTGCCAAAGATTGATGTCAATAATAAAAGATCCTTCAATAACAACTAATTTGACAAGCAGATTGATCTAAGAAACACCAACACAAATTCAAGTAATTGTTTCTCTATTGAGCACACAAGCCTTGCCCATCAGGATAATGACTTTCAAGAAGGTTCAGAAACTGCACAATGATTTTGCATAGCTTTGGATTGCAGTAATAAGCTGAAATTATGTTTTGTTGAGTTAATGCGATTGATATACAGTAGTTACTCACATCCACTAGCCATTTATAATTTTTCAGGCCTGAATTTTGTTTTTGTCTTTTTGACAGTGAAAGTAGTCAGACAACAGAAAGTGATGTGAAAACAGGAGTGGATTCAAACCCATGATTCCCACATGAGGACCATGGATCAATGCATCTGGAGCACCTGTGTAAATTTTGACATGAATAAACCAGTTAATTTAGATGTTACCACATGAAGTACATTTTCTAGGTTAAATACAAAACATTTTCACAGTAATTTTTAATTATTATTATTTAAGTTCCACGCCTCCAGGTTATATGTAATATAATATGTCATGACATGTATGCTTTTGCTCTACATACTTAAGTTTTTAAAAAGGTTGAAAAGTTTTTAATGATTGTAACCCTACAGTAAGAATGTAGAGCTCAAAGGGAACCCTTTCAGAACCTATAAAAAACCTCCAATATAGTAAATTGAAAGGTGCAATCTCTCTGAGCTAAATTAATATAGGAGAAAAATGTGTGTTTCGTGAAGCAAGTGCTGTAGTAGCACTGTCAGGCTAACATGATTACACAGAATATCAAAATGTTGTTTCCGAGAGTTTCAGTACCCCCTAGGATCAGCCGCATTATGCCAACTCACTGACAAGTGGCACGACTGGAATGCCATTGCATCAGCAGGGTGGGAGATCCAGTTTTGAATCCCGTGTTGAAACCAAGACATAATCACATTTACATAATCAGTGACGTGTGCAATTCGAAAGCTGAATTTTTTTGACATAACATTTTTACCTCACTGATGGTTAGGTTTAGGGTTTGGGTTAGGGGTTTATTTTACATTAGGGTTAGGTTATAAACTAAGACACTGTAAGTATCAGAGGTGCATCATTTACACATTGCCTTTTACTGTATTTAAAACAAAGCTCATTTAAACAGCAATTTCCTGCAGGAAAGGGAAGCTTAAAAATCAGTGTTGATGCTCAGATTCTCTGCAGCCATTCTGGAATACAGTTTGAGCTAGATGGCTAATGTGAGCAAACTCTCTTGTTTCTTAACCTCTTCCTCTTTTTATAGTTCTTTACCTCTTTAATCGTTTTTGGTCTTTTGCTTTTTCCTCACTTCCTGTCCACTTCAGATTTCCGTGCATTCTTGGACTTCCTGAGAATTTCTTGGTTCCTAGCATTATCCTTCCACAGTGTTCCACAGAGGTAACTATACAGTGGATTAGATTTAATCGTCCAATTATATTCACCATAGCAGAAAATTGTAACGAGCAGCTGGCATTACTTGCCACAACCCAAGAGCCTTACAGAGTCATTGAGTAAATGATGCAAAACTGTGAATTCCCCGAAACTCACAATAACAAGCACTGCAGCTTTAGCCTCATCCAAAGCATGCAACTTGCTGGGATACAAACCACAAGACAGCAGGACTGCAAATCTGGCCACTAACCATGGTATTTAATGCAGGGGGAAGGTAAAGGTAGGAGTATGGAATTAAATTTCATCCCTATAGGAAGCACCTCAAGCAGTATTTGCTGCTATATTATATCATTATACATGTATATCCAGCTAGCAACTATGGGCATGTTCCAGAATCCTGAATTACTTGACACAGTTATTGTCTGTTAATGGATCACTACCTCTGCTGTACTAATGGAAGCCTGGCTTTGTATATTCTTTCCAACTGATTGAGGTGTATATCTGCATATTCACACATTTGAAGGAAAGGTAAATGACAATTATTCACTTAGAATTTGTAGGGATTATCAAGGATTATATATACCAAATTAGTGTAATATAAACACAATAACCTTTTAAAAGGTGGAGCATGCAGTTTCTCTATGTTAAAATGCCTTCTCCTATCCATGTTTAATGAAAACTACAAGTAAATAATTCATAGGTTGATTCCTCCAAAAATGTTCTGTAGACACTGTGGTGCTTTCAACGTTGCTCTTATTAAGTGGCCCCACATAGAAATGTTAACTCAACCAGTGGCATGAGTTTGAGGCAGGACTACCTGACTGCCTGATCAATGGAAGATGATATTGCTTATCTGTTTGTGCTATTCTGTTTGGTATTGCTAGATGTACAGAAATTACACTTTTAACCCTTGAAATATTCTTATTTATCCAGGTCTTGTACCAATATAAAAAATGGGGTATCGTGTAGCTCTAATTCTCTTGAATATGGTAACACTTTATAATAAGGTTTTGTCCATTAAACTACATTAGTTAACATAAACAATAAATGCCTAATACTTTTACAGAACAAATTAATCTTGATTAATGTTAGACCTCAGCAATCATCACCAGACCACGCAAGACCTCATCAGACCCCCTAGAGACTACATCAGGCCCCATTAGACCTCAACTGAGTTCCTAGAGACAACATCAGCTGCCATTAGATCCCTTCAGACCACACTAGTCCTCATCAGACCCCTAGAGACCCCATTAAATCACACTGGACCTCATTAGAGCCCCGAAAGAATTGATACTACATCGGACTACACACATTAGACCAAATCAGACCCCCTAGAGACCACGTTCAACTCCATTTGACCTCATCAGACCCCATCAAACCTCATCAGACCCCACATATATCAAATCAGACCTCATCAGACCCCCTAGAGGCTACATTAGACCATATTAGACTAGGGATGCACCGATCCGATACCTGGATCAGTACTGGCTCCGATACTGATGATTTTAGATGGATCTAAAGCCTGATCCAAATCCGATACTGTGTTGTCATGTTCGTTAGTGTCAAGCTTAAAAAATGACATAAAAGAACCATTAAAGCAGTTCATAAGACTCATGCATTTTATTCAAAGCCACTTGAAGATGAGTAATAGCTCTGTGAATCACAATAAGCTGTGTTTAATAACTAAATATATAGTATGTGCAGTGCCAGCGCTTTAGTGAATGGCGCTGCTGTTTACACACACTCACTATTTTTAGCCTTCACAGTGGTGCGCAATATTTGAGCTCTACTCATGAACAACATCTCAGATGTAGATGCTCAATAGTTCGGTTCACTTATAATATGCATTTAGAATTGCACCAGAGGTGCTTTTTATTTGACCAGAATTTGAATAAGAAGTGAATTAGACTACTGTGAACTTGCCTTCAAACAGACACATATAAGAGAGTTCAGAATGTCAAAATAAAAGCGTGAGGGTTTAAAACGTGCACCATTTAAATATGTTACTGTTGTATTTAAAAGTAAAAGTCAATAATAATAATATTAATAACTATTTATTATTATTAGTATAATTATTGTCATCATTAGAATTTACAACAGTATTTAAGTTGAATGGGTTTCAAAAAAATAACTGTGTGAATGAAAAGTGGACTGATGTCTTACACCTAAATTGAACAAAAAAAGAGAATCCTTTAAAGTCCAGATGCAAGTTGAAACATTTTTGGGGAGAAAAAAAAAAGAAATAAAAAAAGCAAAAATAAAATACTGGTTTCTTTTCTACTGAAGACTTGAAGACAGGAATTACTGTTAATTTTGCTGCTACCTTATCCAGTATACTAGTTAATAATAAATGTTTCTTAATAAGCTATACATTTCTATTGAAATAATAGTTAGATGTTTGTGTTTCTTTACATATTAAAGAGTACACCAAATTGGTTCCACACAATAATGTAAAGATATTCTAAACAGATTATGCAACAAAAAAACAACACTGGTATCGGAACGGTATCAGCAGATACTGAGATTTCCGGTATCGGAATCGGAAGAGAAAAAGTGGTATCGGTGCATCCCTATATTAGACCCCATTAAAACTGCTCAGACCCGCTAAAGATCATGTCAATACCATCTAGGGTGACCAGACATACCGATAAATCCAGACTGTCCAGATTTTACGAGTTTTGTCCCGTGTTGCGACTGTAACTCCTTTTGTCCAGATAATCTGTTTTAGCCTAAATGTTTTACAAAACTTACATTGCTGTGCTTTGTGATTTATGTTTCTGTTATGACAAACTAGCTATGAGTAACGAGAGAATTATTAATTGATCTCCACAAACTGTGCAGCGAAATCTGAACATATATAATGTGTTTTTCCCCCCAATTCTTGGGGGATATTAAAATTAAAACTCTTTTTAATGCTGGAATTTAACCAGTATATTAATTAAAAGCATACACTTATCTGGAGTGAAATAACTATGTATTCTGTAGCATGTAGCACAATATGCATTTAATGTATGAAGAACATCCTTAAGTTAACTGGATATTTAATTTTAAGACACATTCAGTTGTACATATTTCACATGTATGCAATTTGCAGTTGTGTTTATTGTTTTTAGGTTCCTGTTTTTGTCATGCTTATCTGGTCATCCTAACCTCAACAGACCATATTTGACCTCATCAGACCCCTAAAGACCACATCAGACCCCCTAGAGCCCAAATCATACACCATTATACCTCACCAGACCCAAAATAGCCCACATCAGACTTGATCAGACCCTCTGGAGACCACATCAGACCCCATTATACCTAATTAGACCACATCAGACCCCTAAAGACAACATCAAACCACATTAGACCACATCAGACCCCATTATACCTCTTCAAACCTCATCAGACACAATCGAGACCACATCAGACCACATCAAACTCCTTCAGACTCCCTAGAGACTACATCAGATCACAACAGTCCTCATCAGACCTAATCTTACCACACCAGACCCCTAGTGATAACATCAGACCACATTAGACATCATCAGACCAAATTATACATCATCAGGCCACATTAGACCCCCTAAAGACCACACCATACCACATTATACCTCAAAAACCTCATCATACACAAACGAGACCACGTCAGACTTCATTAGACCCCCTGGAGACAACACCAGACCCAATTAGACCTCATTAGACCCCATCAATCCACATCAGACCCCTAAAGACAACATCAGACCACATTAGACCACATCAGACCACATTATTCCCTATCAGACCCATATTATACCTCATAAGACCTTATCAGACCCAACAGAGACCACATCAGACCACATCAAAATCTTTCAGACCCCACAGAGACCCCATCAGACCCTCTAAAGACCACATTAGACCATAGTAGACCTCATCAGACCCCATAATACCACATCACACCCCATTATACCTCATAAAACCTCATCAGACCCAAACAAGACCATGTCAGACTTCATTAGACCCCCTGGAGACAACACCAGACCCAATTAGACCTCATTAGACCCCATCAATCCACATCAGACCCCTAAAGACAACATCAGACCACATTAGACCACATCAGACCACATTATTCCCTATCAGACCCATATTATACCTCATAAGACCTTATCAGACCCAACAGAGACCACATCAGACCACATCAAAATCTTTCAGACCCCACAGAGACCCCATCAGACCCCATCAGACCCTCTAAAGACCACATTAGACCATAGTAGACCTCATCAGACCCCATAATACCACATCACACCCCATTATACCTCATAAAACCTCATCAGACCCAAACAAGACCATGTCAGACTTCATTAGACCCCCCTGGAGACAACACCAGACCCAATTAGACCTCATTAGACCCCATCAAACCACATCAGACCCCTAAAGACAACATCAGACCACATTAGATTATACCTCATCAGACTCATTCAGATTACCTAGAGACAACAATAGACACCATTAGACCTCATCAGACCTCATAAGACCCTATTATACTACATCAGACCCCTAGAGACAACATTAGGCCACAATAGACCCCATTATGCCTCATCAGACCACATTATACATTATCAAAACCCCTAGAGATCAGAACCAATTCTAGCTCATCGTACCACATAAGCCATCAGACCCAATCAAACCTCATCAGACCCCCAACAGACAAAATCAGACAACATTAGACCTCATCAGACCCTCTAGAGACCACATCAGGCCCTATCAGACCACATTAGAAGCTAATTAGATTTAATTGAAATTAAAAGCTTTATATGTTAACATTGGTATCTTACAGAGATTATGTCTTATTCTTAAAGAGTAACCCTTGAAATATTGCCCTGCTATGTTTTTAAAAAGTACAATCTAATGACAATTGGATTTGAAGAATACAAAATGTTGGAGGTCCACTGGTTCCTAGTAAAAGTAGTTGTGTTCATTGAAAACATTATCCATTGTCCAATATGCCCTATAAAATCTACAGTGATTAAACACTGATGGATTCTCTGTTTTGAGAATGAAGTATTAATTTCCCTTACACCTCTAGAGTGAAGTCTAGAACTGTGAAACTCACCATAGTCCCTTGCCTCACAGTATAACATCCATTTGGTTTAGCAATTTACTACAGCCGAGATATTTTGACCCCATTCTTAGACTGCTCCTTGTCCACTACAGTCTGGCACAACTAATACCACTAAAGTGGAACAACAGCTCAGGGGATCTGCTTCATGCTTTTGTGCACACAAATTTCTGTTTAGTGTGAATTAGATTTTTTTTTAGGGTTCTTTTTGGTTTGTTTGTTAAATATGAATTTTGGGATCCAGAGGGACAAACAAGCTGTTTCTGGAAACACGCTAATGGGAGTTTTTTTTGATTGTGTCTGATTTCAAAGCTTCACTGAGCTAAGAACTTATACATGCAATCTGCAAATCTCAAAACTAAGAAAATGTGTTTGTGTCACGGTCCGGTCACCGTGTCAGGTTGGGGTTCTTGCCTGATGGGATCGTGACAGTATTGGCCTGTCTCTGTGTTTTGTGTGAGCTGTCCCCCTTTGTGTGAGTGCACAGGTCTGGTTGTTTGGGGCCGCTGTGCACGTGTTACCGGCGTGTGCTCTCCGGTGATGTCATGGTCCTGTCAACCAGTCAGGTTGGGTTTTGTCTGACGAGGACCATGACATCATCATCCCCTGTCTGTCTTGTGTTTAGTGTTCAAATCAAATCACTTTATTGTCAAACTACCACATACACAAGTGCAACAGTAGATGAAAGACTTGTGTGCAGTTCCGAGCAACATAGCAGTCATGACAGTGACGAGACATATACCAATTACATATCAAATGTACATATACTTACACAACACAATCCTATTATACAATGTACAGTAAACAATATAGTATATATGTAAACACAATATAGAATACACATACAATAAAAATAAAAATGTTTGTGCTTTATGCCCTGTGATATCACAGTCACTGTGGCATCATCGTTCCCTGTGATTTTGTCAAAGCATGTTTAAGTTTTGCCCTTATGTGTTTCAGGTGCTACTGGTGTGCTGAATCAGCATTTTCATGGGAACCCTGATTTTTTCCATGGTAACGCTGATCATTACAACTTTCAGCTCTGAGCGACACCTTCCCCTTTTTGTTTGTTCTCTGCTTATTTAAATCCCCTTGTGTGTAATGCCTGGTGTCGGATCATTGTTGTGTCTGCACTGTCAAGCATGAAGGTATCATCTGCTGCATATGTTAACTGTGCTATTTTGTGCAGTTGGAGCAGACTCGTGTGTTTGTTGGTGGCCTGTCTCCAGAGGTGAGTTTTCCCTCTAGATCACCTTCGTCTGAATCGCTGCCCATACCATTGGAGGAGGATTCCTCGTCTCCACCCACATTCAGGGTAGACTGTTGCTGGGCTTCACTTTGTTTTGTTTTAAGAAAGAACTTTTGTGTTTCATTAATAAATCCAATTGAACTGTTTCCTCTGCTTTTGGGTCCTGTTTGCCACACTCCATGTCAGATTGCTGTTCCATACATGTGGCATTATTTCTAAGTGCCTCAATATAAGTAAAGTTAAATGTACTGATAAAAAAAAAATTATAAATAAAAAGATTCACAGATTTGTGTTCCAGTGCAAAAATCACTCTCATTTTTTTCACTATTTTGTGAAATGCTGTCAATTATACTGTTTTCAATTCAGTTATTTAAATTAAGATGATTTGTAGTTTTAGTGCAGTGGCAAGAGAAAGAATGTGAACCCTTTGGAATTACCTGCATTTATGTATAATTTTGTCTTAAAATCTGGTTTGATCTTCTTATAAATTACAAATTATAAACAAACACAGCAGAATGCTCTGTTAAAAAAATAAAAGAACCCTAGAGTGGCAGCTAAAGACTTGAACAGTCCAACAAAGTTATTTTTACACCGCACTCTATCATCTTACTTTGGGTACATTAATCCATTTGGTATTCATAACACAATGAAGAGATGATCCACACTCCAATAATAACTACTGTTAATTTTTATTACATAACTTTTAAGGGGAATGGACACAGATGTTTCGGCGCACAGGCATTCCTTAATGTCTGAATAGTAGCTTAAGACTTGAATGAATCATTGGAACTGATTAACATGTCTTTTCATTAGTCTACTATATGGAAAACATAAAACAGGCATGGTGTTCATGGCAGAACACCACAAAGGAAACCTTGACACTCTACAATGCTTCTGGGAAAATATTTTGTGGACTGATGAAACTAAGGTTGAATTGTTTGAAAAGAATCTGCAGCACTACTTATGCTGTAAAAAGGGCACTGCAATCAAACATGAAAACATCATCCCAACGGTGAAGTATGGTGAATGGGGCATCATGCTTTGGGGCTGCTTCGCTGCATTGGGCCCTGGACTGCTTGCCATCATTGAGGGAAAAATAAATTCCCAAGTTTATCAAGATATCCTAGTGGATAATGTGTCAGGGTGGCTGTGTGCCAGTTGAAGCTCAGTAGAAGTTAGGTGATGCAGTAGGACAATGACCCTAAACATCAAAGTAAATTCACTACTGTGGCACGGTGGAGGGCGGGACCAGGGCGTGATTACGCACGCCCGGTCCCATATTAGGCTAATTAAGCCATCAAGAGGGATAAAGGCCACTCGCGGACGGCGATGCAAGAGAGAGAGAGAACGTTCACGGACATGTCCGTTGTTTTATGTGTTTGTATTTTGAGTTTTACATTAAACCTTTAGTTTATATGTCAAGCCGGTTTCTCGCCTCTTCCTTGCCCATGAACGTGAACTGTTTTACAACTACAAAATGGCTTAAAAGAAAAAATCCACCTTTTGGAGTGGCCCAGTCAGAGCCAAAACCTTAAACCAATAGGGATGCTGTGGAATGACCTCAAGAGAGCCGTTTACACAAGACATCCTAAGAATATGGCTGAACTGAGCTGAAGCTGTTCTACAAGGAAGAATGGTCCAAAAATCCTTCTTAATGTTGTGCAGGTCTAATCTGCAGCTACCGGAAACACTTGGTTGAGGTTATTGCTGCCAAAGAAGGATCAACCAGTTATTAAAGCACTTATATTTTAAACAGCAATGTGAATTTGTAATGAAATGTGTTCAATAAAAACATGCAAGATTAGAATTGTTTGTGTGTCGTTAGCTTAACCATATTGGGTTTGTCTGTACTTGTGACTTTGATGAAGATGAGATCACATTTTATGGCCAATTAATGTAGAATAACAGCTAATTCCAAAGGGTTTGCCACTGCAGTTGTATTCATGTATATTTATCTATTTAATTTACAATCTATTATATATACAGAGTGGTGGTGGCATAGGGGGCTAAAGCACATAACTGTTAATCAGGTCTCTGGTTTGATCCCCACAGCCACCACCATTGTGTCCTTGAGCAAAGCATTTAACTCCAGGTTGCTCCAGAGGAATTGTCCCTGTATTAAGTGCACTGTAAGTCGCTTTGGACTGCCAAATGCATAAAAAAAAAAAAAAAAAAAAAAATATTACAAAGATTTCTTATTCCTTCAAAAACCCTCATTTGTTTGTTCCAAAAAAATACAACTATGATTCATTTATATGATCTAATCGGATAAATATTCATTCCAAAAGATTGTCCCTTCATAATAAGCTTCAATGTTGTTTACCTACTTTAGTACTTAAGTTACTTTAGTAGTTACTTGAAAAGTTACTGTTTCAAAGTAGCTTTCCCAACAACTGATTTGTAAATATTTACTGACCTCAGCACTATAATACATTTGATCCTTAGTGTTTTCTACATGGTGCCATATACTGCAAGTACGCAGGAAGATGAATGACCAAAAAAAACAGCTGTATTGACACATAATCTTATTATGTCTGCCGCTGAGTTTACTGATCAATACAGATAAATCTTTCAAAAGAATGTAACATTAAATTATTTTACTTTAAGCTCCCCAGACAATTTTGAGATCTTAAATTTGTTACGCTGAAGTGTGTTATCTGTCGGTATTGCATAGAAAATGTACAGTCGATACTATCGATTTGAATTAATCCAACAGTCAAGGTCAGAATGCTCAATGGTTAAAATGTTCAATAGCTTCATGCATTTTCAGGTAACTTATTTTTTAAATCCTTGGATTCCAAGAAGGTCTGTCCCATTGCTAATATAAAAGTGTAGCTGTATTATAACAACAGACCACTTCAAGGTGATCTTAATTTCAGAATTGCAATCCAAAGCTTGAGCCGTATCCTAGCGGTTAGTGCATGTGCACAAGATGCTCCTCTGGGAAATATAGGTTTAAATACAGCCAACATAATTTCCTGATCTCATTTCCACTCTCTTACAACTAAAGTCTCTTAAAGACAAGTCAGTTCACTCTGTGGCCATCTGGGTATCACACCCAAGAAGCTATTTTTTGTATGTAAATAATAGGCATTCAAGTCCAGCTCTTACTGTATATACTATATTGAGGAAAGTCAACATTTTAAGCTCGTTCAGCTAATGCACATGTGGGTTCTAGTCTAAATAAACAGGTGATGCCTCTGCCAAAAGGACGATTGGTCCTTTGAATGGAAAGGAAGGAAAACTTAAAAACTTAGAAACTTACTTTTCTACAGCCACCATATTGACCATTATGATTTTTGGCACTACGAGTGGTATCAACAAAAAGTAGCTTAAAATAATTGTTGTATATCAGTTTCCCTTTATAGGTATGTAAGATTCCCTTTATAGGTTTGAAAGTTTGAAATGGGTGTTTGTGATAATAATGCCAGTTTGACTTTAATGGAATAAACTGTCAAAAAAAGACACATCACATATCAGATTTGGATGAGCATCAAAGCAAAACGTTTAACACCGAGACCAATTTTAGGAAATCTGATCATTGCTGGAGAATATGTTGTTGGACATGACACACAGACAGCTCTGCTCTCCTCTATGTTTGGGCAAAAGAGGATTTCTTGGTACTGTTTGCTTAAGAAAAGTAAAACATAAATGGGCTCAACAATCTAGTTGTCCAACTACTTATCAGTCGATTAATGAGGTAGCAATGGCTGATCAATTAATCTGAACAAAAATGTGTTATCGCGATATGACATGTGCGATTATCAAACCGCAAAGGCTGCAATTTATTTAATTAAATAAATAAATAGTCTGCATGTGCTGCTCACTGCACTTACGTGCTAAAAGTTATTATCCCTATCTAAAGTAACCAGATTGTCATGGACTCCGGTTCCACAATCCACCCCGCTTCTTCCAGTTCCCATACTCGTTTCCAATCACCCGAATATTAGTTTCACCTGCACTGTTTTGTTCTCTATTTAAACCCTGCCTGTTCACTTGGTTTTTGTTGGTTATTGCATGTATGTTATCCTGCTTTGCTAGCTCCTGTAAAACTCTAGTAGTTTATTCGTCCATTCTTTCTCGTGTTTGTTTTTTCCCCTTGCCCTGCTCCGCCTGTTTGTTTATTGACCTGATCTCCTGGCTTTGACCTGTATTCTGTATAACTACGCTTCTCTGGATTTGCCCTCTGTGTTTTTGGAAGTTTGTCATTAAACCATTTCTGCATTTGAATCCATCTCGTCCTGTTCCGTCATAAACAACTACATTACCCATGGTACAGCAAAGAAAGATCCACCAATCAGAGAACCGCATCTAACGAAACAAAAGCATGCCTCGGAGCGCCCATGTGCTCCAATGTCGCACTGTGAATGTTGTAATCGAGTCAGTCTCCCATCACCATTAAACTACTTTTATATTTGTAATATCGGAATATTTTGCAATAAGTGCAAAATATATTGTTTCTATACTTATAATCAGCAACCCAAAATCAAAAGTTTTATATTTTCACATCGTTTTTTTATTCAATGGCATCATGCGCAATGCTTCATGTGGTTGTAGTTTGTGCCCTCATGAAAGACGGTAAGAACACAGCCTTGTACCTTTGTCTTTATGTCCAATTGTGATTCTCCTTGGAGCTGTTTTGTTTGGTTCATGGCTTACAATGAAGGATTTTATAAACAAAAAAGTATATGGAAGAAATTAATGGGGGAAAATACTTCTGAAACCCAGATGGCTGAAAAAGTGGCCAGGCACTGTTGCATTGTATTGGTAGAAAAGTATGTTTGCCTGTGACTTACTTTTGGTCAAAGCACCACTGCCATACACATTCAGACAGTTATCTTTGGCTGTTGCATCTTTTCAGCATCTTGCCACAAGTGTTTTGTTGCAAAACAGAGGGTCAAGTACAAGATTTTCCAACTTTTAAAAACACATCTCAAGACTGCTGCATTCTGTTCTGTCTAGATGTTCCTGAATGCAAGAACCAATCTTACTTTATGTAAACACCCCCTAAAAACGCATAAACTTAATTCAGTTGGGGGAAAAATCTGCCTAATTTTACAGGGCTTCTGTAGGTCTGATAAGTCAACTAGTTATTTGATTTTTAAAATATGTCGTTTTGCACATATCTAGCAGAGAGTCCAGGTGCAGCTGAACAAATAAAACTACTTAAACTCATGTGAAGAAGAGTGAGAAAATTGAAGAGATAAATCTGAACTAATAAGATCACCTGACTCCATTTGACAACCTTCTTCCTAAACGCCTGTTAATAATTCTGTCAATTCAGAAGTTGGTTCTGGGTAGGGCTGAACTTCATCTCACATAAAAGAAAATTCTTTCTAAATCCATGACAGTTTATCCCAGCCAATGAGGTCAGTGACTTTGCATCCTGGGATTTCCACCATAGAAGCTGACGTGCAGAGATACTCAACATTATATTGGGGTTATACATTTACTTGAACAAGAATTTGACCCCCTGCTGTTATTACAGGCTCATTAAGCATCCTTATATCAGACACAGTTACCTGTGGTGATATTGCAGGTGTGGATAACTGATTATGAGACAGGCTTTTCATAAAAGCAAGCTCAGCAAAGAGAAGTGGGACATCCGGCTATGCTAGGTTTGATCATCTTTGGACAGCCGACTGAGCTTAATGGGAACAGTAGTGCATTGCTTTAGGCATAGCAGCGCAGTTGGAGAGATGTGTTATGAAGGAGACTGGGACCTGCGGTACATTTCTCAGAGTTTCTGGTTTAAAATCCCAATTTTTGACAGTTTAGATAGTCTCTTTAATGTTGAAATTCTTTGGTTCATCTGAGGTGAATTGTGCTGTGCAATGACGACGGAGCTACATCCAAACTTTAAACTGTATTTCAAAGTGAAAAACTGCTATAGTGATACAAGAGTTCTAAATGTTACTTATTCAAGTAGGACATGTTACAAAGTCAGCATACTTTATTGGTCCAATGATGAATCATTTGCCTTGTAATTTTTGTAGGTAGGTTTAAATGTGATGTGTGCAAATTTTCAATTGTTTTCGTGGAAAAAAACACTTCTCCTATACCAGTTTAATATGCTGCATCAACTACAAAGTTAACACTGTGGCTCTGTGACACTATCTAAACATTGCTCAACCATTGACCTGAGTTCTGTTTGGGCGACCAATGGAAGATTGGGGGAGTGTTCTAGAAACCTGTTGCAATTCCATTTGGTGCCGCAAGTGTGCAGAAATTTGTTAATGTTAGTCAGGCTGAATTAGTTATATTAAATAATATTTTTACTTGAAAAAGTAAGGGCTAATCTACAGTGAGCTGGTCAAGTAATCCATATTACTCCAGTGGTTAAATCTATATCTACAGAAATTATATGATAAGTGTGGCTGAAAAATAGATCAATATTTAAGCTTTTTATATATATATCGCCACTTTCACATTCATCCTCTTTTGTTTTTGGTGATTCGCATTCTTTGTGCATATCGCCACCTACAGGGCAGGGAGGAGAATTTACAGTAAAAAAAATATGTACATTTTGACCTGTTTCTCACCGACACCTATCTTATCACTTCTGAAGACATGGATTTCACCACTGGAGTCATATGGATTACTTTTATGTTGCTTTTATATGCTTTTTGGAGAACCATCACCATTCACTTGATTTGTATGGACCTACAGAGCTGAGATATTCTTCTTCAAATCTTTGTTTGTGTTCAGCAGAAGAAAGTAAGTCATACACATCTGGGATGGCATTTACATTTTTGGGTCAACTATCCCTTTAAAGCACTTGACCCAAAATAGCTCAAGGTGAACAGTCCCTACACTGAAAAAAAACTGCTTCATGAGGTAACAAATGGTTTAATGCAAGTCAAAGATACTTTTAACATCACCGAACAAACCTACAGTAAATACAACAAAACAAATTTTAAGGGTTAGATTATGAACAGAAGAAATAACTCCTTAAGGTAAAAATTGCAGGTTACCAATTTTTACAGTGTACTCTCAATATTCTGCATGTCAATCTGGACAAAACATGCCTGCAAAATGATTATTGGCCAATATTTGAAGGTTTTCCAAAGAGGGAATATTAACATATAACAGCATGTTTCTTGTAAACATGCACTCTGGTGTACCGTTACAGAGGCAGTCTGTTTGCACTACTGTATAACACATGAACAGAAGGAAAGAGTCATACACGGAGTTTCAGTATCTACAATAATGTAACAAGATCACGCAGACTGATGAGACATCTCAGAGAGACAGATTGTACCATTTTAAATAACTCATAAATCGAACATGAATGGGTGAGTGGTTGTTCCCCAAGGAAAAACAACTGTTGTTTTCCCCTTCCATAAAACTGCTATTTTATCTGGTGCAGCAAATTGTATATTACGTCATTTTTCATGATTATTTTTGCTACGCGCCATTTACATAGAAATTGTATTGCAGTGGTAGTGAGTGCAGCCTTCTAAACACTACGGTAATGATCTAGTGGGCTTTCAAATGATGGAGTGGGTCACTTTGCCACACTGCAAGGCTCCACTGCATGCCAATCAGCCAGAAAGAAGAAAACGAATAGCTTCTGGTAACCGCTTGTTTATTCAAGAGTATAATTAACTGCCAGTTATTACCGTTCTGGAGACTGTTTGGTTTTTAACTCACGATAAGGGGCGCATTTCTAAAGCAAGAGAGTGTGGATTGTGTCAGAGGCTCATTTGCATGGAATACATTATGAATATTCCAGCATGAAGAAAAAAAAAATTCTCTGTACTTAGCTGTTATGAAAGAAATAGAGTTTCAAACTGTGTCTACGAAATGATTCATTAGTTATTATTGCTGTATTTGATGCTATTCTTTGATATGGAGTAAAAAAGGCTGTTTCACCACATATTGTTCAACAGTGTACTTACAATACAGCTGTTACGCCTCCATGCTGTCTTTCACTTTCAGCCAAAATCAACAATTAGGCACTACACGCTTAGTGAACAATAAGTTGGAAATGAAATTAAAGTTTTTGTTAAGTTCATAATAAATAGAAAACTAAGGGACCCTTCACATAACATTCTACAGGTATATTGCTAGGCTCTCCTGCCTTAATAAATCAGTTAGGTTCATTAACAAACAACTTAAATATTCATATTAAAAACCTTGGCAGTTTGACAAACAAATTAGTGAGTCATTAAAAGTAGTTTTTTTTCCACCTCAGATCTGCTGCAAAATTAAAACAATTTCTTTCCCATAAAAATCTTGAAATTGTAATCCATGCATTCATTTCATCCTAGTGGACTACTGTAACTCCTTGTATGTCGGCTTGCCTCAGTCCACTCTATCTCATCTGCAGATTGTCCAAAATGCAGCAGCCAGAGTTTTAACAAGAACAAAGAAAAGGGAACACATTTTTCCTGTACTTGCCTCATTGCATTGGCTTCCTATAGATTTAGAGTTGATTTTAAGATTCTGCTCTATGCATACAAAGCACAGACTGGCACCCGATTATATCTGTGTTCTCCAGCCTTACTCTGCACCCAGGTCACTTAGATCAGACAACCGACTTCTTTAACTGTCCCCGTTCACATTGCAATTCCAAGGGCGACCGGGCCTTTTCTGTGGCTGCCCCTAATCTCTGGAATAATCTACCTTTTAACATCAGGGCTTCACCATCATTAATCTTTTTTTTTCATCTCCTCACTGTATATTACTATAATGTATTTAATGTATGTAAATACTAGTTTTCTTAATTGTACAGCACTTTGGTTCACTTGACACTGAACACATTTGTTCAATGTGTTTTAAAATGCCATGACAAATTGAAAGAACTTAAACTTTTAAAAACGGGCCTTGAGGGGGGCTTGGGTAGCTCACCGAGTAAAGACGCTGACTACCACCCCTGGAGTCACGAGTTCAAATCCTAAGTGACTCCAGCCAGGTCTCCTAAGCAACCAAATTGGCCCGGTTGCTAGGGAGTGTACATAAAAAACAATGTGAAATTGAAACAATGTGAAAGTGGATAATGATAGTAAAAAAGGACTTAAATCTTGATACTGACATTTAACATTTTGACCTGTTTCTCTCCCACACCTATCATATCACTTCTGAAGACATGGATTTCACCACTGGAGTCATATGGATTACTTTTATGTTGCCTTTAAATGCTTTTTGGAGCGTCAAGATTTTGTTAGCCATTTTCTTGCATTGTATGGACCTACAGAACTAAGATATTCTTCTGAACTATCCCATTAATGAAAAATTTTAATTTCTGACCCTGGTACTATACAAAGTTTCTATAGCTAAACTGGTAGAGCATGATGCTAGCAACACCAAAGTCACACACATTGTAAATGTATACCTTGAATACACTGATTAGATTTGGATTAAAGCATCTGCCAAAAGCATAAATGTAAATGACAGACAGACAGACAGACAGCCAGACAGATAGACAGATAGATAGATAGATAGATAGATAGATAGATAGACAGACAGACAGACAGACAGACAGACAGACAGACAGACAGATAGAGAGAGAGATAGAGAGATAGACAGACAGACAGATAGATAGATAGATAGATAGATAGATAGATAGATAGATAGATAGATAGATAGATAGATAGATAGATAGATAGATAGTATATAACAATCCACATAAAAAAGCAGCAACACTTATTCAGGCAGCTGAGTGCACACACACACATACAATATATTACACACACATGCACACAGGGACAAACACGCTTGATGAGCCTGAAGGTACAGTGTGTTATTCGCTCACATGTCTCTTATTTTAATTTTATTTCCATAATTACAACATAATTAATGTGGCACATCCGTGTCTACATGAGCATGAGCAAGATACACTGCAATAATAAATCAATCATGCAGCACAAGTTGACCACAATGCCATTACGCTACACTTCAGGGACAACACGGTGAGTCCATTACTGGACCTGTTCCTGTAATTACACCCCTCTGCTACATCAAGGCCCATTCTTTTCCTTTTACACTCTTTCTTTATAGATAAGCTACTTTGTACTTGTGGTTTTCCCTGGACGTGTGCTAACGGTAATACTCTATGTTATTGTAGAGTTGTGTGGGAGGGAAAAATGTGGGCTCTTAAGACCCATGTGATGTGATGTGAAGCGAATTATTGATAACTGCAATGAGTGAAGGAATCTAAAACAGAGCAGAACTCAGAGTAGAGAAGTGAGTGTGAATACATATTTCTGATTTTTTTCTTTTGCAAGGTCACAACTGAATTCTGAAAGTTGAAACCTT
This sequence comes from Moxostoma hubbsi, assembly GCA_032164185.1. NCBI lineage: Eukaryota > Metazoa > Chordata > Actinopteri > Cypriniformes > Catostomidae > Moxostoma > Moxostoma hubbsi. Next base: position 11,957,564 of record JAVLUX010000049.1, on the reverse strand, counting down.
TTTGTATTTTTTTCCTAATTCTTTCTTGCTTTACCTTGTCTTTTCATCTCCCTGTAAAACCCCTAAATAATGGTCAACATTGCAAAATGTAAGCTCAGCTTGGGTTTGATGTAAGATTGAGTCTGAAGATTTGAGACGTTTCCTTACATTTTATAATACTGCCTGACCTTTCTTCTGTTGAGATGGCGAATTCCGCTCCATCTGTCTGTCAAAGCGTTTAATTCAGTGTCCGCAGTGCTTTGTGTACAGCAACATCAGTAAACAAGTTCAAAAAAGTCTTTGTACCATCATATTGTATTTTTTTTTAGGTTTTCAAAAGGCATTTTTAAGGAAACATATATTAAAGGGGACATTTTACAGATAAAAATATATATATATTTCTCTTACATATACTATGGAGACATTCTCTAAATATTTACAAAATATACTGTAATTTAAGAAACATAGTGTTTTAAGTGGAATTGCTATGGACGTATAGAATATGGCCCTTTAACTCTAAGCAACAACACACTTGAAAAAATTGTATTCAGTCAGTCAATCAGTTGACATCAGTGAAGCAAGATAATCTGGAACATTAATGTATTTGAAAATGTTCTCCGGAAGCTTACCGGTCTCTCGTGAGATCTGGACGAATGCTTCCACACCACTCTCCCCATAATTCCCCTCAGAGGCCAGCGTGGAAACGTAGTTCCAGCCCATTGCTGTCACAATGTCCAACATGGCCTGGGCCTGGTAGGAGTCAGGTGGCACGACCCGGGAGAAAAAGTCGTACCGGGTGTTGTCACTCAGCTCCGGCGCTGTGGATGCATAGCTGATCTGAGGGATCTATGGAGGAGAGAAAGAGAGAAGATCGAAAAACTGTGACAGAATAGATTCAGAGAATCCATTCTCTATTATCCAAAGACAAAACTCTCATCTGCTCTTGAGAGCCAAAGAATGCAAGGAAAAAAAAGCAGAAAAGCAATAATAAAAAATCACTTTTTTATATTGATTATATATGGAGCCCCTTAAAGGACAGGGTGTGAATTCTTTTTCTGAAATAGTTTTGCATGCCCTCGCAATAGTTTGCATTCCTTGACTATACATTTTTTGTTTCCTCGCAAAAGTTTGTGTTCCCGTGCAATAAGTTTGCGTGCCTTTGCGATAGATCTTGCATTCCTTTGCAATAAATTCACCTTGGTTTCACTACAGTAACCACATGTCAACCATGATATCCATAGTGAAAGCACAGTGACAATACATAAAAATGTATGGTAATAAAAATAATAATTGTGTGGTTATTATGGTTTTACTATAGTAATACTTTAGACTGTATTAATAATAATAGTTTTGGTGGAAATCATGTTTTTTCTATAGTCATATTGCAGTTACCATGACTGTTAACTAGACTTTTTTATGTTTTTTTGGCAGAAACATGGTTTTACTATATTCCTGGGCAATATTTATATAAATATTATATATTTACTATACACTGTAAATCCCAACTCATCAATGACACATAATTTGAGTGTAGAGTCTACACATGTATCAAGTTAGTTTGACAATTTTTTTTAATGTTAAGTCAACAAGTTTTCATTTTTGAGTTAACTGTTCTAAGATTTATAAAGCACATATAGCCTAAGTTCAATTAACAACAAATACATTGTGCACATAGCATATAATTTAACAGTCTACTGAACACAAAATTCTTTATGTTTTCATGTAGTGATTTTGTTACTCAATAAAATATTTTGTTCACTTCACTTAAAATGATATAGTTATATTGTGGGGCGGCTGTGGCTCAGGTGGTAGAGCGGGTCGGCTGATTATCGCAGGGTTGGCGGTTAAATTCCCGGCCTACATGACTCAACATGCCGAAGTGTTCTTGGGCAGACACTGAGCCCCAAGTTGCTCCCAATGGCAGGCTAGCGCCTTGCAGGGCAGCTCTGCCATCATTGATGTGTGAATGTGTGTGTAGTAAAGTGTACTTTGAATGCCGCTAAGGTTAAAAAGGCTCTATATAAGTGCAGACTATTTACCATTTAAAATCTTTGAGTAGAAACAACACCTAAATTTGTGTCAAGTGTACTCAAAACTTTCATGTCACTGTGCTCGAGACTAAACTAAAAGTTTTATGTGCAAGCCGTTTTCATAAAAAATTTAAATAGAGTGATTGAGTTGGGAGGGAACACAAAACTTATTGTGAGGGAACGCAAAACTTATTTTGAGGGAACGCAAAACTTATTGTGAGAGAACACAAAACTTATTGTGGGGGAACGCAAAACTTATTTTGAGGGAACACAAAACTTATTGTGGGGGAACGCAAAACTTATTTTGAGGGAACGCAAAACTTAATGTGAGAGAACACAAAACTTATTGTGGGGGAACGCAAAACTTATTTTGAGGGAACGCAAAACTTATTGTGAGAGAACACAAAACTTATTGTGGGGGAACGCAAAACTTATTTTGAGGGAACGCAAAACTTATTGTGAGAGAACACAAAACTTATTGTGGGGGAACGCAAAACTTATTGTGAGGGAACGCAAAACTTATTGTGAGAGAACACAAAACTTATTGTGGGGGAACGCAAAACTTAATGTGAGAGAACACAAAACTTATTGTGGGGGAACGCAAAACTTAATGTGAGAGAACACAAAACTTATTGTGAGGGAATGAAAAACTATTTTGAGGGAACACAAAACTTATTGTGAGGGAATGCAAATTATTGTTAGAGAACACAAACTATTGTGAGGGAATAAAAATAAATCTTTAGAAAGGATGTCCATCTAAAAGATTTAGCTCCACTCCAAAATAAGCAACTATTGATTTGCAAAAGCGAGAGTTGTTTATAAAGTTCTGCTGGAAGGTAAGAGGTTAATGAAGCTCCAGGTGTAGCTATACCTATGCATCCTCCAAAACAGCTTTTGCCCAAAGCTATTGATGCAAACTACTGCCATCCAGCGAGAAAGCAAAGGTGAAACAGGACCAGGAAACAAAGACAAATAAGCTCATGTTGGGGTACAAAGGACAGCGGTGAAATCTGCCAGCAGGCGAGTTGGCTAATGTCTTCTGGTGGCGGTTGATGGCCTGATTGATTTCTCCTCAGCCAAAAGGCCAGACTGTCAGCCGGAGCCTCAGAGGCTCGACTCATCAGCATGCATCGCAACAGCAGGAGAGAACTAGACCACAATACAAATGCCACTCATCGGCCGGCGAATCAGCCACTGGCACTTTTTCACCCACAACCCTGGATTACAAGCTTGTAAATACAAATGTCATGGATGTGTTGACATGAGTGAACATGTCTGTAAAACAGATGTGTGCGTGTGTGGGGGGGGGGGGGGGTCAGGTTTGGGTGGTTTACGAGGACATTTTTTAGGTCACAAACTGGTAATTACAAGGGTATTATGCTATTAATGTGGTTTATGAGGACATTTCTATTGTTCCCATAATTTAAATCGCTTAAAAAATATGTTAAACTGAAAATGTAAAAATGCAGAACGTTTTTTGTGAGGGTTAGGGGATAGAATCTATAGTTTGTACAATATAAAAACCATTATGTCTATGGAGAGTCCTCATAAGGAGAGCTGCACCAACATGTGTGTGTGTGTGTGTGTGTGTGTGTGTGTGTGTGTGTGAGAGAGAGAGAGAGAGAGAGAGAGAGAGAGAGAGAGAGAGAGAGAGAGAGAGAGAGAGAGAGAGAGGGTGTTGGGTTATGTGTTATTTCTAGGGTGTGTCATAAAAATGCCAACACTAGACTTGACATGCACCTTCAAAACCAAACCAATTAGTTTGATTTAGTCTCATGAGATTGATTAATAGGCAGTGTTGGGAGGGTTACTTTTGAAATGTATTCCACTACAGATTACAGAATACACACTGTAAAATGTAATTTGTAACATATTCCATTAGATTACTCAAGGTCAGTAATGTATTGTAAATACTTTGGATTACTTCTTCAGCACTGGTAGATTTTTCACTTGTTTGGACTATAAAAACTCATACACATTATAAAAATACATTATCCGAAAAACATAAATATCTTATGCTGTGTTGTTTCTAAAACAAGATCAATCAAACTGATCTTGTTTTTATGGACTTTTAAGATATTTTTACAGGAAAAAAAAATAAACAATTATTATCAAGAATATGATTTTTGCCCTAATATCAAAGAAATTATGATCCAACGTGAATTTTCTTGATAATAAAATATAATTGTGTCTAGTAACGCGTGCATGTAAAATGGATAGAAATAGCATTTTAGCTTAGCGTAAAGCTAACAATTTACACAAGGTTTATTTCTATTTCTTCTGCTCCAAACTTACTTCAAACTTACTTCTCTGTCTGCTCGTATGAATGTAAAACATCATAAGAAAGTGTTTCACCGCTGTTCAAATGCACTTTTGATCACATCATTTATATGTATAAATGTTTTCCATCTGAAAGAACTAAATATTAAATGAAACAAATGACAATAAAATGCAAAGTAATCTCTTCAGTAATCAAAATACTTATTGAATGTAACTGTATTCTAATTAACAATGATTTAAAACTGTAGTGTAATACAGTTACTTTTATTTTGTTAAATAGGCTAGGTGATAATAAATAACAGGATAATGTGATAATCTTTTCTAAATTTGGTTAAAGGAACATTTCTGGATCAATCCAAGTTAAGCCCTATCAGCAACATCTGTGACAGGTGGTCAGTAAAAATGGAAAATAAGTCGCTTGTAAAATAAAACTGTATAAAATTACTCTGTAAAAAATGGTAATCTGCAATTGTTAGGTTACCTTAAGAAGCTACTCTATTTGCTGATCTAACCTTTAAAAATAATTTTGTTGGTGTAGTCCAATGTATTCAGGAAGATTCAGTGATGCTAAATAATATTTCTGACTTTAATCATTTTTATTGTTACTTTAACTTTATATTTAAAGTAGGCAACGTTTGAACGCTAAGTACATTCACCTAAAGAAATAGTTCCACGAACATCACAGATCAATAAATACACCATATTAAACTAAATAATTAATATAAGTGCTTAAACAAAAATGTGAACTTCATATCTCTTAAACCCTCCAGAATGCCTGCCCCTATAGACTTCCATTGTAAGTGCATTACTGAACATTTATTTTATTTATTTTTACAAACTGAGGAGCGAGTCAAAATAATTTTTATTGTACCTGACAATATTTCACAGATGCTCCACGGAACATTACTTTAAAGGTAAATCATGAATCCACAGGGTAAAGACTGATATCACAATTAATTCAGTGACAGAAGGTCGAAAGTTTTGCTGTTTAATTCAGTCGGTGCTTACTAAAATTTGAACCACTGACCCCAGTGGCCAAAGCTAAATGTGTTATTGAATGTATGGGCATGTGTGAGCTCCAGTTTCAGGGCGAAATGTCCACAGAGAGGCGCCAAAAACGAGTTGTAAAGCGAGTTTGAGTTTTTAGTTGAAAACTATGTAAAACAGTCACAGGAATGGAGATTTTATTAACCCAACACTCTAACCTAACCTAACTAGAAGGAAAATGCAACCTTTGCAACCTTCAAATCACACTTGTCATTGATTATGTGAACGCTATTACTTCCTGGTTTCCATGGGACGAGGACTCGAGTCTCTGAAATTGCTTGTGCAACGTGTGATCAATCGCAGCACAGGTAAAGAAAAGCACATTTAAATTCAAGCAAAAATGCCTGATGGGTGATGGCGCTTGTCAGTAACTTGGCAGAATGGTGTTGACTTCAGGGTACCTGAACATTTGGTACCAACATGTCAATTTTCTCTTCCTTATGGATAACCCATATGAATTAAAACATTTTACATTCACATGTGACTACATAGATTTCATGTGCAATTTCAAGCCTCGAATGCTATTTATATGTGATAACATGCAATTAACATGTGAAATTCATGTTTTTTTCTATTCATCTGAGTAGTGTTAGATGGTTCCTGAACTAACTTTTAAATTGATGCTGACTGTTTAAAACCTCAAGTCTGGCTCTGGAACACATTGTTCATCCATTTAAGTGAATGACAGAAACTTTAAGGAGCTCAAAATTCTCTATTTCTTTTCAAATACCTCCTTTCTGACTGCCCTCAGTGTATGAATTTTGGTGCATTGTAAAGGTTTGACTCTCAAATTGATGCCTGCAGAACTTAATTTCATGCTCATGTTTATCAGTTTTATAAAATATTACCGACCCACAAAAGAGATGCAAAAGAGACTACAAAAACGAAGAGTTCTGAAAGCAGCCACAAGGGAAATCAAATTCGAGACTTTCCATCAAATAATATAAAATTGCCGATGGGGAGAAGCAAATTAACCTTCATCAGCACTGCAATAAACAATTTCTTTATACAGCTTCAATTCAAAAATGCTAAATTGTATCTTTTGCAATCTCTGGGGACCCACTATATATTGTACTTAAGCATTTGATATAATGTACTTATTATGTACATTCATGTTATTTAATTGTACTTACATTTAAAGTGCCTGCATTTAATTACACCTGCAGCAACACTGTTAAACATAACCCCTAAACCCCTAGCACTAATCTACTCCTAAACCTACCTGTACCTCAACCTCAGAAGCAGCAAATGTGAATCTTTTGAGACTTTTGTAGAACACATGTAGTTACACAATAAATACATTGTATTGTATGGATTTTAATAGTAGTACATAGTAGTATAAGACACCTAATATAAAGTGGGACCATTTTCGGTTCTAGAAAACTTGAAGCTTAAAGCTGGAAGCTGTGTAATTTTTGTGCCACTGGCGTTAATAAACGCAATTGCAAAAATAATTACAGTTTTCAAACAGATGCCATAAAATCTTTATCAGTATATGTTACTACGTTTATGAGAAAGCTTCAAAACTTCAAGAATGCAAAGATGATTAAAGGGATAGTTCACCCAAAAATGAAAATCATCTTGCATCCCAGAAGGGTATGACATTCTTTCTTCTGCTGAACATGAACAAAGATTTTAAGAAGACTATCTCTTTTCACTTTCAAAATGTGAAAGAATATAAAAGTGAAAGTGGAGATTTATAGTAAAAAGGACTTCTGTTTCTCATCCACACCTATAATATCGCTTATGAAGACCACTGGAGTCGTATGGATTACTTTTATGCTGCCTTTATGTGCTTTTTCATCGTTTCCCCTAGGATTTTTTTCAGCAGCGGTGCTGTTGTGCACATATCCATGAGCCCACAATGCTGGACACGTATTAACACGTGTTGGTGGAGGAATAGCTTAAAACAGGGGTTTCAAACTCAATTTCAGCCTGGGCCACATCAGCGTTATGTGTGCCCTCAAAAGACCCATTGAAAATGAAGCACCAACCCCTAATTTGGTTGCACCCATGCATTTACCAATAATATTAAACATTATGTGCATTGAATTGCACATTCGACAGTAATGTATTGATTTTGAGGTTGGGATGCAGAAGTAAATTATGGTATTAACAACAGTAACATCTGTGGAAAAAATGAACACCTATTTTTTACAGGGCTAAATTGAAATATTCTGACAGTGTGACTAAGTTCTCCTTTACTTTCATCATGCTCCGACTGATTAAACAACATTCATCTCTTTGGATTTCTGATGGCAAAAAAAACATTTTCCTACAATCAGAGAGCATTACAATAGAACAGATTTTACACCAAAGGAAAACTGATAGCTTGGTCCATAATAATTAAGAAAATGTACCATAGTTCTTCCATAATATTCATAGTTTTAAACAAAGAATTTTGTAATAAGATCATGGTCACCAATCACCATTGGTAAAACCATGCATGGCTCCTCACTACCATAGATAGTAACTTTGGTTTCTATATATAGAACTATAGCATTTTTGTAATTATAAAAAGCAGTCTAAATATATTTATTTTTTAGAACCGTCGTTATAAATACATTTCAACACAACAAAGATTAGCAAACTCTGGCTGCGGTGCTCTCAGGTCTCTCTCCTCTGTCTCTCTCCCCCTCCGAAATCACTATAATGAGAGACAGGTGTTAAAAATCATTGTGAACCAGGTGACGAGGCTTACCACTCTCTCTCTCCCGCAGACCGGCACATGACCACTCCCCCAATGCCACAGTGTTATTACAGTAAATCCACGCAAAATGCTTATAAGCATTGTGATGTGAGGACTGAAGAGCCTTCTAATTTGTTTGCTCCTTTTTTATTTGTCAGTGCTATTTAGAATGTGGGGGGTGTTTGTTTTAACTAGTTTCATCACCGTGACATAAGAGTTTTGCAACAGACAATTCTGTACTGCTTTCAAACGGGTATTGCGATCCACACCACACATCCCACTGGTTCACATATACATTGGAAATAGTCTGATCGGTTGAGACCAGTCAGCGAATTACCGCACCTGCTCTGCGCTCGTGCTGCTATATCCATTGAGTCATGTTGATAAATGGTCTGGCAAGGCAAAGCAAGCAAAATGAGCTCCAAATCATAATATTAAGATGTTAGTGTAAGGACATGCCAACTAAGGAGCATGAGATGAACCCAGATAAGGGAGTTTATTACACTGAACACAGGAAAAGCAGGTAAGCAAAGTGAGGTAAGTAATTAAGTAAATAAGGTACAAAGTCTTTGATCATACAGTGAACCAAGGCAGAAGGCACAGATCCAAAAAATGGTTATTTCCAAATCAACAAGTACCCAAAAAGGTAACTTAAACTTCAGACAGGGTCAAAGGTGAGTCACAGAGGAGCAGGTTTGTATATCAAGACATAAATTATTTTCAGAGTTTGCACATTGTTGTCTAACAGGCAAGTTTCAAACAGGTGAGTATACACTCACCTAAAGGATTATTAGGAACACCTGTTCAATTTCTCATTAATGCAATTATCTAATCAACCAATCACATGGCAGTTGCTTCAATGCATTTAGGGGTGTGGTCCTGGTCAAGACAAACTCCTGAACTCCAAACTGAATGTCAGAATGGGAAAGAAAGGTGATTTAAGCAATTTTGAGCGTGGCATGGTTGTTGGTGCCAGATGGGCCGGTCTGAGTATTTCACAATCTGCTCAGTTACTGGGATTTTCATGCACAACCATTTCTAGGGTTTACAAAGAATGGAGTGAAAAGGGAAAAACATCCAGTATGCGGCAGACCTGTGGGCGAAAATGCCTTGTTGATGCTAGAGGTCAGAGGAGAATGGGCCGACTGATTCAAGCTGATAGAAGAGCAACTTTGACTGAAATAACCACTCGTTGCAACCGAGGTATGCAGCAAAGCATTTGTGAAGCCACAACACGCACAACCTTGAGGCGGATGGGCTACAACAGCAGAAGACCCCACCGGGTACCACACATCTCCACTACAAATAGGAAAAAGAGGCTACAATTTGCAAGAGCTCACCAAAATTGGACAGTTGAAGACTGGAAAAATGTTGCCTGGTCTGATGAGTCTCGATTTCTGTTGAGACATTCAGATGGTAGAGTCAGAATTTGGCGTAAACAGAATGAGAACATGGATCCATCATGCCTTGTTACCACTGTGCAGGCTGCTGGTGGTGGTGTAATGGTGTGGGCGATGTTTTCTTGGCACACTTTAGGCCCCTTAGTGCCAATTGGGCATTGTTTAAATGCCACGGCCTACCTGAGCATTGTTTCTGACCATGTCCATCCCTTTATCGCCACCATGTACCCATCCTCTGATGGTTACTTCCAGCAGGATAATGCACCATGTCACAAAGCTCGAATCATTTCAAATTGGTTTCTTGAACATGACAATGAGTTCACTGTACTAAAATGGCCCCCACAGTCACCAGATCTCAACCCAATAGAGCATCTTTGGGATGTGGTGGAACGGGAGCTTCGTGCCCTGGATGTGCATCCCACAAATCTCCATCAACTGCAAGATGCTATCCTATCAATATGGGCCAACATTTCTAAAGAATGCTTTCAGCACCTTGTTGAATCAATGCCACGTAGAATTAAGGCAGTTCTGAAGGCGAAAGGGGGTCAAACACAGTATTAGTATGGTGTTCCTAATAATCCTTTAGGTGAGCGTATATGCTGTAAACTCAGGTTTCACAAAGTCACTTATCTTGCATGTCAGGAGCAGATCGTTGACAAACAGGTGAGGTTAAAACAGGTGAGTAGGTATGCTGTATTCTCAGAACCCTCAGAGTCACTTATCTGGTATATCCAGAACAGATCATTGACAATCAGGTAAGTAGTAAACAGAAAAGCAGTTTTCCACTGCAGAAAACCAAGAGAGAATTCCAAGTTACCTTTCAACAAGGCTAGACGCTGACAGAGTGTGAGAATGAGTTTTAAATACATGTCTTAACGAGGTGATAAAGAGCTGCAGTTGTGCATGATTAAAACACGGGTGAGTGAGCGGGTGACTGATGGTGAGGGAGAGCCTGGTGCTTTTGTGACAGAACCCGCCCACCCCTTAAAGGACAACTCCTGGTGCCCAAAGATGGGGGAGGGCAGGAGGACATAGATGACTGGGATGATCCACGAGGACAATCAGGAGGGATTGGCAGACAATCCGGTGGCCAGGGAGGAGACTGTGGATGATCAGGAGACCAGGGAGGTGACCGTTGTGTGGCGGCCACAAAGCAGGGATGGGGTCAGGAGGCTGGGGAGACGGCCACAGAGCAGGAACGGGGTCAGGAGGCCTGAGAGGCAGCCACACAATAGGGACAGGGTCAGGCTGTTTGGCCGCAGGAAGTATAACTTCAGGGGGCGAGAGCGAAGCCGAGGAAGACTCAGAGGGTCGGAGCCGTGAAAGACTCAGAGGGCGGAGCCATTGAAGGTGGAGTCGTGAGAGGCTCGAGGGACGAAGCTATGGAAGGCGTAGTTGTGAGCACGGGCAGAGACTGGGAAACGACCTCCATGGTCGTGAACAGGGTCAGAGACTGGAAACGATCTCCATGGTTGTGAACACGAGCAGAGACAGGGAAATGACCTCTGTGGTTGTGAATATTGACAGGGACTCTTGAACGACCTCTGTGGTCGTAAACATGGACAGAGACTTGGGAACGACCTCCGTGGTCTTAAACATGGACAGAGACTTGAGAGTAGGAGCCCTTCCTGTATGTCTTGTTGAGACAGGTTGAGGCTGGATTTTTTTTTTCTTCCCCTCGCTTGGGCCCCAAGTGCGATTAAGTGAATTAGTCATGTGTGTTAAGCGATGACGTCACAGTGAGTACATGCATGTATTTGTGTGTGTGTGTGTTGGGTCTCTTTCTCAGTGTACAAATCGCACAGCTGACTGGGGCTGGCAAGCATTATGTTGCATCAAGAATATTAAATGAACCATGTTAAATTGCAACTGCTGCGTTCATAATTCTGTGGCGGAGCTGCGACGCTTCAAAATGCATTAGGGGAAACATATGTACCTTCAAAGATCTGGCCACCTTTCACTTGCATTGTATGGACCAACAGAGTTGAGATATTCTTCTAAAAAGCTTAAATTATGTTCAGCAGAAGAAAAAAGTCAAACACATCTGGGATGGCATGAGGGTGAGTAAATGACAAGAGAATTTGCATTTTTGGGTGAACATTAAGCAATTTAAACACTTGATTGCAGCATCATCTACAATTGGTGGCTAAAGATGACAGAATAATTTTACTGTCTGTGATTTTGCATTGGCAAGATCTCCGTGAGAATGAAGGACAAATAATACTGTACTTTAATTCCACATTCTATTATAGTCATCAGACTTCTATCTAGGAGGTAGGGAATTGAAAATGCGAAAGTCTTGGATTTCCAAGATTTCTCAAGGGATGCACCATGTGGTTTGTACTTTATGTATTGCCCACAAATTGCACTGGTACTCCAACTGCACACATAGCCAATTACATACAGACGTTACCCTATCTTTCAGACACCTACAACAGTTTGCTGTTTTATTTCTCATTTTTATTACACTGTATTGCAAGCTGAGGCAACAAATAATCCTCTTCGAGTATCAATGGGAAGTCCAATTAATTTTACTGATTGAGTTTGTTCATTTAATGCTTCATTTGAGTCCAATCTTTTTTGTATCACTGTTAATATTTAATTCAATGCAGATAATGCACTCATTATTTTCAGATTTTTTTGTAAGGGTAGCTAATTACTTTTATAGGAGGCTAGCTTGACTGTAGCCTAACTTGCTTAGCTAGCTTAGATTGTGAAGCTAAATTTCAAAATATTTAACACTGCAGAGACCTGGCTACATGCTGAAGTTCTTTGAATTACTATGCAATCTTTGTACCAACAAAAATGTATACTGTAGAATTTTAAAGACAAGTATCTGAATATTTAAGCTTTTGTTTACCTGTTGTTATCTCTTTTATCTCATCAAAACAGAGCATACAGTTATCTGTGTTTGCCTCCATAATGGAGCTGTCAAATCTAGAAAAGCCTTGGCTGCTGATTGATTACATTCAGACAATATTCATTAACCTCTCTAAAGACCTTTATTTAAAACACACTCTCCAAGAGAAGTGGACACAAATTGCTGCAGAGTGAGAGATGCTTGCACTTAATCACTCACTCTTTTACTTTCCTGCCTTGCCCTTTTTTGAAACATACAAATGCGCACACTAATTATGTATTTGCAGTCCTCCAGGGAGGTTTCATATGCTGAAGAGCTACATGTCTCTAGGAAAATACAGTCCTATTTGCCATAGTCCCAAGGGTCAGGGTTTAGATGGTTATCTTTAGCAGTTAGCCTATGCTGCAGATTACCATAATTACATCATTCTGAAAATATAATTTCTCCCTTGATTAATATTTGTTTTAGTTTCAAATTAATCTTAACACTGAACACTGAAATAACTAAAACTAACAATAGAGTTAAAGCAAATGAACACTAAACTGCTACAATAGTTTTGACTAATTCAAAACTAACCGCAGTTTTCCTGTACAACCACTTGGCAGTACACTGACAATTCTGAATGCTGGACTGTTTTCTGATTCCGGTCTCCATAAGAAACAATGTAAATGAGCGATCCAGGCAGAGAACAACAACAAGTGTCAGTGGAGTAAACATCTGTTCAGGCTCAACTGGTGCAATTGTTGGCTGTCATAACAACTCTTAATAGTTAATAATATCAATGATACTAAACTCAGGCCATCACTTCATGTCATCTACCCACTCCTTAAACTTTGACGGGTGAGGCAATGTCAAAAGACGGTCATTGCGACTGTGAAGTATTGGCACTATGTTTTTTTTGTTAATGTGTTTTGCCAATTTTTAAGGTACAATTCCGTTTTCAGGAAATAGGTGGATAATAATCTTGCACCCATGCTGCATACTTCTGGTGTTGCATGTTCCAGCCGAGCAACTGCCAATGTGATGAATAGACAGTATGACCTTCTTGTGCTAGCCTGACACAACTTCAAGTGCCACTGCTGATTCAGACCTATGGGAGGTATTACTGCTTCATCTTTAACAGGATACAATTAATTAGATCAGATGTGGCTGCTAAGCTGTATGTAAATATGCATCAGGTTCATGATCTTAATCCCAAGGGGCACCAGTTAGAAGGTTTGGTATACTGAGATGATATTTAGCAATCCTGATGTTTTTTCAGTTCGGCATTAAACAGTACTTTTACTATATCTGTATACTTTATTGTATCTAGAGGAAGGTGAGTAAATGTCAGTTCTTTGTTTGACAGATAGATGTCAACCAACTCACTTTCACCTGCCATCTGGTATAATGATGACCGAACTGTTCTCAAAAGATTTCTGCATTTTGATGTAAGTCTACCTAATTTCTCACAAGGTGATATTCAAAGCCAAGCTTAAAGCAGTGACATAGCAGCTGTGTTCTGCTGTTTTAGTAGTTCTGGAAAGCTCCTAATTACGAGAAGTCCTGGGATTTTGTAATTACAATGTGATGTGTGTGCTCAGGTCGATTTTGGTCAGAAAATATGGATGCTTTGGGCAATTTCAATTTCAATTTTGGACATTATGGGTTTACATCATGCAACGGTAAGATTGTGTAAACAAATTATTCTATCCATCCATCCATCCATCCATCATCAACCGCTTATCCTGTGTACAGGGTCGCGGGGGGCTGGAGCCTATCCAAGCTAACATTGGGCGAAAGGCGGGGTACACCCTGGACAGGTCGCCAGTTCATCGCAGGGCCACACATAGACAGACACACACTCACACTCACATCCACACCTAGGGCAATTTTTTGGAGACACCAATTAACCTAGCCTGCATGTCTTTGGATGGTGGGAGGAAGCCGGAGCACCTGGAGAGAACCCACACAGACACGGGGAGAACATGCCAAATTATTCTATTTAATAATTAATTTCATATAAATTAATAAACATATTATTATTAAATCATTTATTCTTAAAGCTCGGATTGGCCAGCCAAGAAAAAAAAATACAATATTAATAACTACAGTCTTGACCAACACAAAATAGGCATCGTTTTAAAGCTTAGAAGCTGTACTTTACAATGCATGTAGGCATTATGACCAATACTGAACAAGTGCTTTGAAATTTGTAGACAAATCAGAAGTGTTCCCTTGTGATAATTTATTAATAATTTTGCACAGTACATATTATTGTAGTCAGTAAAAAGATCAAACTGATCAAATAGCCATGTGTCATATGTCATTGGAAATCTCTCAAAGAGTAGACTACAACCAGCATATTTGTTTTACTTACAGACAAAATATAGCAAGTATTAGCTATGTATATGTCTTTGACAGGCATGTTAAATGTAAACAGGTGTTGCTTTTAACTTCACCAAAAATACAAGAAAACAAAACATAAAATATCACATACCATTACTGGGGGAGGGGATTCCTATTAAAACAAGCCCACACCCAACGTAATTGGATGCATAGATCCACATTAGATGATCCACATGAAGCACATGATCATTCTATCTGGCTAAAAACATGTTTGCTTTTCTGATTTTTAAAAACACCTTCAGAACTTAAAGGGTTATTTTATTAATTCACTGTATTGTCCAAAAATAGGCATTACCACAGAGTAATTCAAATATAAACCATTTTCTGTAGGTTATCCAGCAAAAATATGTATATTGTGAAACATATTGGTATAGTGATATAAAATCACTTATACAGTGATATAAGATGTATAAAAACAATCTTATAATATGGTACAAATAATTTTATAACTGTATATATCAACCCTAGACTCTATTGTGTCTTTAAATAAAAAGCATTAAAAAAAAAAAATTAAAAAAGAAAAAAAAATTTGAAAAAAGAAAACACTTGGAAAACAAATTTTTGAGGAAGTCAGGAAGTTATTCTATCCTTCACCCATATGAGCAAAAGAATGACATAATACTTAATTATCACTGTTTAGCTCCTTAACACAGAGCATATTTTAGTTAATCTAATGACACTCTATCGCAAGACTTTCTAAAGAAGACCCCGCAATGGATTTAGATAAACCTGAACCGAGCAAGCCGCAGATATTGTGGACGTGGTATATCATTCTTACAAGCTTTTTTTTTTTTTTTTTGCCTTTCATTCTAAAATTACACTTCCGGCAACTATACTGATTTCTCAGGAGTTTGGGATGCAATTCTCACTCCAGCACAAACAACCTGCTTCTATAGCACTCAAACAAGCAGCATGTGAGAACTGCCATTTGTGTGCCATTTTCAGCCTCACACCTCAGCCTGAAAGAGTGCGCTCTCCAGAGTCTGCTGTCTTAGCGGAAGTGTGGAATCATGCTTTGCCACTGCTTGCGTCTCGCACCCTCAGCACATAAAAGTGAGTGTGCAATAGCTGTACACATGACTGTATCTTTTAAAGAGACATCAGTCTGATGAAGTTAATGAACATAGATGTTAAAATTCACAAAGAATGTACAGCATCATTTTACCGCTGCGATCCAGACATTTAAATTGGCTCTTTGAAGTGTGCTTATCAACATTGTGTGTCATTTTAATGCTCTTCTTCATCATTGATGCCTTACTGGTATAACATCTCTTTTAAAGTTCACCCAAAAATAAATAACAAAATTTGACACAATTTACTGTTCATGTGAGAACTTGTGTTGTTGCTAGCGCTAAAGCAGCTGCATTAGCATTTTTAGCGTTAGCCCCAACAAACTTTAAAGTGCACATGTCAACACTGCACATCAAGATGTGCCCAGTTTTAATGCTCTTCTTCATCATTGATGCATTACTGGCATAATAGAAAATGTTCAGAAAAATCTCTTTTAAAATTCACCCAAAAATAAAAATGTAAACACAATTTACTGTTCATGCGAGAACTTGTGTTGTTGTTGTTAGCGCTAAAGCAGCTGCATTAGCATTTTTACCACGCACCTCTGTGAACAAACTTTAAATTGTGCTTGTTAACATTGCATGTCAAGATGTGCCCCGTTTTAATGCTCTTCTTCATCATTGATGCATTACTGGCATTCTAAAAAAAAATTCTGAAACGTCTCTTTTAAAGTTCACCCAAACATTCAAGAACTTGTGTTGATGTTAGCGCTAAAGCAGCAGCATTAGCATTTTTAGAGCGAGCCACTGTGAACTTCTGTCATAATACACAACGGACATCAAGATTTGTACTGAAAAATTACATATATTTAGAGTTGTTTCTCTTATGCTTTCAGAAGACTTTGAATGTATTGACTACTTTAATGAAACTTTTGCAACCTTTATGAAGACTGAAAGCGAATCACTATCTCCTGCCATTATACTGAAAAGACAGACCAGGATATTCATGAAAATTTCTCCTTTTGTGTCCTGCAGAAGAAAGAACGTCATATGGGTTTGGAACACCATGAAGGTGAGAAAATTCTGAAAGAATTAAAATTTTGTGTAAACCAATACTTAAAATGAAATTTTGTTTAACGGCTGCTTTCCGTGAAATAGCACAATGTTAATTGCGCCAAGTAAATAGCGATGAGTTTTTGAATATGGCAATCAGTTATTCAATTTAGAATAAAATTCAATCCATACCAAACTTAATTTACATAGAAAAGAAGCATGTTTCCGCCAAAAAATGACAATTACTTTTTTAAATATTTATACTGTAGCCCTATTTCTGCACATTTAGCGGCTGCTTAAATTGGATTGAAGGTGGTTAGTGAACAAAACGCAGGTTTTTGCGCAGAATGCTGCATTCAAAAGTTGAGAGGAACTGTTTACTGAATTTGTCCCTGAGTAACTTGAGGCACCATTGACGTATTGCAGTCATCTTTACATAGGTTGCGCAAACACCAGCAAGACAGAAAGTGACAGAACTTTGATGTCTGAAGATGGGACAAATATATCCACTAATGTTCCGCTTGAAGAGATATCCCTGCCCTTCATGCTGATGAATGCTGTTTGCTTACGCAGAACACATCTGAAGTAAATGGAAGTGAAAGCCAGCTTTGGGGAGGATAAGATGACACAAAGAGATCCGAATGCTCAATCCCACTATCGGCATGTTTGTTTCCCCTTGTTTATATTATTATAACACAAGAGTAAAATTTGTTAAATTTGTTCACACAATATTATCTTCAGAATCTCCATGCTCCTCATGATTTGTAGTTCTCTCCTCTGGCACAGAACAGGTGTGCCACCATTCAATTGTCTGGTATCAGTAAGGACCAGCAGGATTCCTGAGAAAGGACAAGAAAAGAGACAACGAAAGAGAGAGAGAAAAAAAAGGCAGAGACCAACACACCTTCCTGATTGTGTAACTTTTGGGGCCATATCCACACTGTTCCTTGGAAATAAACTGAGAAATAAAAAAGGAAAATGCTGTTGTTCTGACTAACATCTCCTTTTGTGTTCCACAGAAGAAAGTTACATGTGTTTGGAACAACATGAGGGTGAGAAAATGTTGACAGAATTGTCCTTTTTTAGTCTCTTATATTATTATATGTATTATCGGATTTCCATATGAGTTTGTGTACCTTAATTGTGATTTCAGCATCAAATAGGAACACTACAGATAACTTTGTCCTAAAAATGTTGATATAATTCTTTAATTACCGATGATAGCTGAGCTCATACTAATTCTGATACCCCAAATAAGTGAATTTGCATTAAGTGGATTATAATGAGCCAAAGGCCTTGAGGACATGCACATCATACTCAGATTTTGTCAGCATCAAGGAGCAAACAGAATTTGCGTTCTCAAAGGCAACGCTGTCGATTTAGCGATGACATTAGCATAAGTCACCCTCTGGGCAAGCAAACAGAGCAATATGAGTGGAGCTGAGATAGTCAAACTTTATTTATTTTTTTGGTATACTGAAATGGGATATCCGCAAATGGTAAAAGATGCAGCTACACGGAATGGTAATATCCTTAGGATTTTATGTTGAGACTGTTAAAGGGGAAAGATGGAAAGATTGCATGCAGCTAGGCTAAGGGCTAGCATTATAATTCAAAGTCCCAATTTCAGTCATTTCAATAGTCGATTCAATTGGAAACTTGAAACACTTAAATGAGCATGAATTCTTACTGGCACTAGAAATAAGAAAGTGTAATCAACTGCGCTTAGAAGTTAATTGTACTATAGCTCATTTTTATTCAAATCAGAGCCATAGCTTAGCGATTAGCACACAGCGGTTAGCTCGTGTAGGTGACGTGAGTTCAAATTCAATTTACAATACTTTCAAAATCCCATTCATCCATCATTTTCGGTGCCTTTATGATACCTACAGAATAACTAAAAAATGATTGCACAAAGCAAGATCAATCTTTTTATCATCAACAAGACTATTTATATTGGAAACTCCTGATTTGGCAATGCAACACACGTTCAGCTGATATCCCTGTCCTATGTTGTGTAACACATAAATTATTAGTATGAGTTGCAAATGAGCTATTAGGTTTTTCTCCTTTTTTGTTGAAAAAAAATTGTATTATTTATAAATATAATATGTTTGAATTGATAACTGTAAATTTTATTTGTTTTATCCTTAAATAACTTCTGACTGTTGTATCAAAAGCAGCTTATGATGGAATTAAAACGCTGAATCAAATTACATAAGATGTTAAAAAATGATTTCCAAACTTGTAAGACTCTCAAGACTCGTAAACAAAGACTGTAATGTGGCATGTTTGTTTGTGGGAAGGTTATGTAGCAACTAGAACTGTCAAAATGAACATGTTTAATGCATACGGTTAAAACATTTAATGCATTAGTTTTCTTAATCGTGATTAGCACATTTACTGTTAATAAAGCACAAACCAGCAAAAACACTGGTGGGACGGGGCAGAACCTTTGTGATGTGTCCGCCCACAGTCATTACACTGATGCACACACCACAACACACTGACACACAACAGTGATGGGAAAGGACCTCTTAACGCTATATGTATGTGCAAAGCAAGACTTGTGACAGAAAGCAAGTACTTTGCAGATTCTGTAAGGTGCAATTTAACTATCACAAAAATGCAGAATGAGATGTTTTTTCTGCAAGCGCTTTTCATGTGGAGTTCAAAGCGGCACTTGACGCTGGCATTGACGCTCTGATGCGAATCATCGACGCAGCTTCACAATTACTGTAATAAAGTGGATAGTCACAGTCTGTGATCTGCTTAATATAGTGGAGGATGAGAGTTTAAGAGATTGAATGCCCATTGCAATGAATATGCAATATGGGGAGTTCCAGTTCTTTCAATTAGTAAAAATCCCACTTAGACTTTGGGAAACGTTTACTGTTACTTGAATTGGTGCTATTTTAGTGCATTTCTATCTTTATACTAGGGCTGCACGTTTTCAAGTTTTTCATTAACCGTTAACCGAGGCCCTTAACGGTTAATACTCGGTTAACCATAGTGTGCGCCAGGGATGGAAATTAACTTTTTTGTCCACCGGCCACTGTGGATTTCAAAATCTACCAGCCACTCAATGTTTTTACCAGCCACTTTCTTGTTTTTAACCGACAATGTGTAACTGCATGTGAAAATTAATACTACAAGATCTACAATACTTAAGCCGTTTATTTAATCTCAAGTCTCAATGAAATACTGGCATTTTCTCTTTCTCTCTTATAGCCTACACACACAATCCATGAATTGATATTCATTTCAGTTCGCATACGAGGAAAACACAATGTTACGGACGTGAGCGCTCTGAAAGCGGCACTGAAAGATGCTTTAAAACTTCCACAGAGACATCAAACAGAAAGCACAAAACCTTTCTTTAAAGTGAATTTCGTTTTGTATTAATTGTGTCTTAATTTTAATCAATGTTTCATCAACCAATTGCCTGGATTTAATAAATAAGAATTAAATATAGCAGACGATATAATCGCGGAGGCGCCGGCGCGTGAACTGGAGCTCGTCTCATAAAATGAACCGAAACTCAGTGTATAAGGTAGCCTTGCCTCACAAATAATTCAAAACTAAAGAAAACAGACACAGACTGCTCTCTGCTTATGTAATCCGTAAGAAATGTGCATTTGGTCTGGTGCGTTACTGCGAAGACCGCGAGTCAGCATCGTCAACTTCATCTTTGCAAATGACACGGACAAAAAAAAGACTTGTTTATTAATAAATAATTAAAATATCTCCTTGCTATATTTTACATATTTATAATCATTACTTTTGCCGGTTCTTTGTGACAGATTTTAGGAGCTTTATTGGCAGTGCCACGCCGTCACCGCACCCACCAGAATAGCCCTGTTTTTTTGTTAAGGATTTGTTTACTGTGTGTGTGATTCATTTAATGGAAAGCACATTCACTGAGCTGTCTTGCTAATCAGTGTCGCCTCGTTTATTCAAACTAATTTGTCCTTTAACAGACGAACGTCGCATGATGCTATTTTTATTTACCCGCCACAGTGGCCGGTAGGTGAAGCGAGTTTACCCGCCACAACACAAAATCACCCGCATTTGGCTGGTGCTAATTTCCATCCCTGGTGTGCCCGGGTGTTGGCTGTTGAGATGGTACAACAACGAGGTTGTACTTGAAGTATTTCTAAGCACTGCATTGCAATACTTGCATTTTGCCCTGTCATTCTCGATTTTAAAGTGCTCCCACGCTGTGCTTTTCTTTGCCCGCTTCATATTAGAAAACTGGTCAAGACTACTTCTTGTGGACATTACAAATGTCTGGGAGCGCTCTGGCAGTCTCTGGTGGTGCAAAAATGTATTACAACTAAATTCAATGCACGCCATTGACGCCACTTAACCGAGCAAAATGTTTCACTCGGTTACGAAATTTTTAACGGTTAATCGGTTAATCGGTTAACCATGGACACCCCTACTTTATACTATGGAAGCTATGTTTGGAAAATGTTAATAAAGCATTATATTGTTACATATTGTTTTGTTTTCTTTCCTAATAAAGGAAATATATGCATTTTGACAAGAAAAGAAGTATATTTAGAGTCATGTTTCAACACTTCCAAATTCAGCGATTAATCATGATTAACTAAGAAAATTGTTTGATTAACTGTGATTTAAAATTGGAATTGACTAGAAGCAAAATAACACACTATAATATAACATAACGTCAAATAACAACATAAACATAATGCAATGCAACGAAACGCAATGTACTGTAAAGAAACAAAACATAACATACCCATTATCAGGTGGAAAAATGCAGTGACAGAGCATCTCAATACAGAAAGAAATTAATGATGGACAGAAAGATTATTGCAGAGAACACACAGTACTCTTCTACAACCTTACAGATACATTTTTCCTCTAGTCTGTCATCCAGTAATCTGAACAGCGAAAATTAGACAGACTGCAATTTTGTGCTGTAGTGAAGAATAAAACTTTGACACCAAACTACTCTATAGTGATTGTAGTATAAGCTACCTGCGATGACACACTGCTTTGGTTAAGGAGTTAATTACATCTTTATTAATGACCACGTATCCTGGCTCCAAACCTACAGATTTACTGTATATTGCATTAATTCTTCCCTCAGAGAATTTGAAGGTATCGTGTTCTGCTCTAAGAGCTCTAATCTTTATAGCACCATCCATATAATTCCTACAATCAAAATACTATAGAAGACAAAAAAATGTACTTAAACTCATGAATACTTGAGTATAGTCACTGAGGTCCTCATGTCTATAGCAATTTCTTATGTGGTTCTAGCACACTTTAATGGTATTATAAAAAATATTTTTGTCAGCTAAGAGGCCCATTCAATGCGATCTAATGCCACGTGCAAACTTTAGGTACCAAATAGAGGATTTATTGTCAACTCCTTGTCCTGGGCAGGGTTGGAGAGTAACGGAATGCATGTAACGGGATTACATATTTAAAATAAAAAATATAAGTAACTGTATTACACTACAGTTTTAAATCATTGGTTTTTAGAATACAGTTACATTCAAAAAGTATTTTGATTACTGAAGAGATTACTTTGCATTTTATTGTCATTTGTTTCATTTAATATTTAGTCCTTTCAGATGGAAAACATTTATACATATAAATGATGCGATACAAAGTGCATTTGAACAGCGGTGAAACAGTTTCTTATGATGTTTTACATTCATACAAGCAGACAGAGAAGTAAGTTTGAAGAAAGTTTGGAGCAGAAGAAATAGAAATAAACCTTGTGTAAATTGTTAGCTTTACGCTAAGCTAAAATGCTATTTCTAGCCATTTTATATGCACATGTTACCAGACACAATCATATTATTTTATCAAGAAAATTCACGTTGGATCATAATTTCTTTTTTCTAGTAAAACCTTTGATATTAGGGCAAAAATCTTATTCTTGTTAATAATGTTTGTATTGTTTTCCTTCAAATATCTTAAAAGTCCATAAAAACAAGATCAGTTTGATTGATCTTCTTTTAGAAACAACACTGCATAAGATATTTAGGTTTTTCAGAGAATGTATTTTTAACATGTATTTTGTCTTACTGTACTGGCAGAGTTTTTATAGTCAAAACAAATGACAAAATCTACCAGTGCTGAAGAAGTAATCCAAAGTATTTAAAATACATTACTGACCTTGAGTAATCTAATGGAATATGTAACAAATGACATTTTACAACATGTATTCTGTAATCTATAGTGGAATACATTTCAAAAGTATCCCTCCCAACACTGGTCCTGGGCTAATATTTTTTCATGCTGCTGAATGGCACTTTTTCAGTTGTAAATCTATCTGGCAGTACCCAAAAATTACGCTAAAATGATGCCCCGCTTCTGACTTCCCTCGCTGTCTAATTAAAACAGACATGCCTTCAACTGCTACCTTCACATTGCATAGAAAATGAACAAAGACATCAGTCCTCAGAGGCTAGCAACTCAAGGTACTGTAACTAAGCTAAAAACAACTGAGAAAAAGGGAGAGTGAACACATGCATGACCAAAACCCAACAATTAGTTAGTCTCATGACTACTCACTAATTTGTACGAGAAGACAAACTTTTAAGATATTGTACGACTTGGCTCACAAAAATGCCTGACTTTTATTCCCATAGAGAATAAACAAACAACAAACAGAATTTAAAAATCAATACAATACAAGCATAAAATTTTAGCTACAGCTCCTATATTTGGTGCACCTATAGGCGCTATAGCTCCAATCCAACTCTTGTTTTAACAAAAAGAAACATTTGTGTCGGCACAGCCATTGACCAGGAAAATAAAAAATGATACTCCATGTCAAAAAGGTTACCGGCACATGGTCTAGATTTTATGGTTAGGTTTAGGTTTGGATTAGGGGTTAAACTTTTAAAAATTATTGGTTGTTGGTTGTAATATTGTAATAGCATTTTTTGTTGGTGTCTTTTATTTTTCTCTATGGGAGTAAAAGTTTTAAAACATTTCTGTATGAGCCAAACCTATTTTTTATAACTGTAACTTTGGTTAAATTCAATTAAAATAAATTATTAAATATAAAAAAAAACTATGTGGTAAGCCAGTGAATCAAAGGCTTTATAAATAAATACTCTACATCTAGTCTGATTATTTTCAGTTTTATTTAGAACTCGACAAGCGTAAATCAATAAATGATTATTTATAAAATTCATGATTACTCAATTAATGATAAGTCTTACATTATATTACACCTGAGTTAAAAAGTAAAAAATAAAAGTAACATTAGTTACATAAAAAATACACCTAACTGTTCTTTTTAGAATACATTTTTAGCTCTGTAGGTCCATACAATGTAAATGTGTACCAAAACTTTGAAGCTCCAAAAGCACATAAAGGCAGCATAAAAGTAATACATATTACCCCAGTGGTTAAATCCATATCTTCAGAAGCAATGTGATGAGTGTCCTATCCTATTGTTTTGACTTGTTTGGGACACTTTTTTTTCCACATTCCTCAATGCTTCTTTATCACTCTAATGTGTACATAAAATAACATTTGGCAGTCCTGAATACTCAAAGCATCCTACAGGCAAGCAATGACTGAAACCGCCAGTTCCAATCTGAAACACTGCCATGTAAATAGACACACTGCGGTTGGTCACTTTACATCAGTGTTTCCCAACCACTGTGCCGCGGCACACTAGTGTGCCGTGAAAGAATGTCAGGTGTGCCGTGGAAAATTATCAAATTCCACAAAATAAAATAAATGCAAAAATAATAATTTCAGGGATCCATACTCCTCACCTTTCGGGGTAATTTGCTGTTTTGAAACCATAATTGGTCACTTCTGTGATTGTGAAGCGCAGTGATTAATGTGCAGAAGTGACTGATATTTATACACGTTAAAATTCTTTCACATGACTCGCGTCACTGATGCAAATGACTTTACACCAAAGTGTTTTCACACACGTTTTTGCTTCACCAGTAATGTATTTGAGAGAACTAAGCAACAAGGAATATTTAAAAACTGTCCAAATTTGTGAAGAGACATTGAATTGTTACGTTCCATATTGTCTTTTGTCTATGTACTTTTATATTTAAGTTTCTGGCACCCGTTTCGCTCCATACCAGTGGTCGGGAACCTATGGCTCGCGAGCCACACGTGGCTCTTTGGCAAAAATCATGTGGCTCGTCAGGTGTCTTACCATTTACCTACAAATTTAAGAGACATCTTATCAGTTTCCAGCAGGAGAACGCGGGTGGAATTGCAAAGTAAAATATAATCAATTTGTCTCTAATTTGTTGTACAGCCTACAAAAGTCAGTTTACAATAATACATTTCAGGGTTTCCGTTCATTGTGCATTT
This sequence comes from Moxostoma hubbsi, assembly GCA_032164185.1. Taxonomy (NCBI): domain Eukaryota; kingdom Metazoa; phylum Chordata; class Actinopteri; order Cypriniformes; family Catostomidae; genus Moxostoma; species Moxostoma hubbsi. The sequence goes on along the minus strand of JAVLUX010000049.1, from coordinate 11,932,488 downwards.
GCAGCGCTAAGTGCAAGTCTCACGACACCAATCCACAGCCAAAATCACTTGCGTTTCTATGGTAACCTCTCGCGCTCAATTTCAAACAGCTAGCTAGTTTGTGGAGATGGGGAAATGAAAGAATGTGGAGCATTGAATATTCCAAAGTTATTGGACTGAAACATACGGTTTTTGTTGAAAGTTCTGGTGTCCCGCCGTATGTTATTTGCGCACAACGTATTGCCTCATTTAAAAAAATCTAATGTTTAGAGACATTTCGATACCCACCATGCAGTTTTTGCAGCAAAGTACCCGGTGGGCGAGAGCCGAAGGAAGGCGTGTGCGGAGCTCCAGCGTAAACTGCAAGCTGGCCAGCAGCAGCTGCAAACATGAGAACAGGGGAATCTGGAAGCCTGAATGCTGCCAGCTTTGCTGGCTCATTGGAGATTGTAAGACAAGGAAAACCTTTTACTGATGGAGGGTATGTAAAGTCATGCTTATTAAGTGTGGCAACTGAACTGTTTGCTGATTTCCCAAACAAGGAGAAAATCATTCAGAAAATAAAAGACGTGCCCCTTTCAGCCCGAACTGTGCATGACCATGCTGTCGTGATGGCGCGTGAGGTAGAGAGGGTACAGATCAATCATATAACTTTGGTAGATTTCTCTTGCACTGGACGAGTCTACAGACACTTGAAATATTGCAGAGCTTGCATTGTTGGGCGCTATGTGTCTGACGACAAAATATGTGAAGAAAGTCTGGCCAAAAAAAAAATATATTTACATTTTTAAATAATAGTAAAATACTAGTTTTTGCAACGGCTCTTTCGAAAAAAAATTGTTAACAAAAAATGAAAAATTGGCTCTTTCATGAAAAAAGGTTCCCGACCCCTGCTCCATACTGTCTTTTGTTTATGCACTCTTATTTTGAAATAATTCTTATGTTCCTGTTCCCCAGTCTTGTCATGTCCTGTTTTCCCTCCATGTCTATGTGTCTGATTTTCATTGGTTCATTGTCTAGTTATCTTGTTATTAGTTCTAGTTTATCATTGGTTTTAGTTTATTGTCTTGTTATCTTGTTTTGAGTTTTGGTTTTCCATTGGTCTATGTTTCCCCTTGTTTTGTATTTAAGTCCTCATGTTTACCTTGTCCCTTGTCGGTTATTGTTTGGTCATTGTTAGATGAATGTCGTCACTGCCCGTCACCGTGTTCCTGCTTCGACCCCTCGTGGTTATTTTGTAGTGTTTGCCTCAGTTTTCCCACTGTGGATATTTCTTTGTTCCAGCGTTTTCCTTTTGATTTACTTTCAATAAAGGCTGCGTCTAGATCCTCACTCCTCGTCTCCTCATTCATAACAGATCCAGCAGCCCTCACAGCCCAGCAGGGGAATTTCCTGCTTCTCGGCCTCAGACAAGAGGACCGCCCGATAGAGGCCCACGTCAGTGAGTTTCTGGAGCTGGTAAATTCTTCGGACTTCCCAGAGTTTAACTTGGTGGCCTTCTTCAGGGCTAATCTATGCAGTTCGCTAAGGGAGCGGTTGCCACCAGCGACCCCGCGCTGGACGCTCCAGGACCCCTGGCCCACGGCTCCGCCTCAGAAGTCCGCCATGGCTCCGCCTCCCACGACGCCGACCCTCGGCCCTTCCACTCCTCCGGAGCCTCCCCCGCCTCCAGACCCTTCCACGGCTCCGCCTCCAGACCCTTCCACGGCTCTGCCTGCTCTGCCCCAGAGGGCCTTCATGGTTCTGCCTTCCACGGCTTTGCCTGCGCCTGCTCTGCCCTCCAAGCCTCCAGAGCCTTCCATGGCTCCGTCCCTAGAGTCCTCCTCGGCTCCGCCTTACACAGCTCCGCCACCTGTACCTGCCTTGGCCCCACCTACAGAGCCTTCCGTGGCTCCGCCCACTTCCCCTGAGACTCCTCCCAGGCCTTCTGGCCCTGCCCTGTGGCCTCCTCCCAGGCCTTCTGGCCCTGCCCTGTGGCCTCCTCCCAGGCCTTCTGGCCCTGCCCTGTGGCCTCCTCCCAGGCCTTCTGACCCTGTCCTGTGGCCTCCTCCCAGGCCTTCTGACCCTGTCCTGTGGCCTCCTCCCAGGCCTTCTGACCCTGTCCTGTGGCCTCCTCCCAGGCCTTCTGACCCTGTCTTGTGGCCTCCTCCCAGGCCTTCTGACCCTGTCCCGTGGCCTCCTCCCAGGCCTTCTGACACTGTCCCGTGGCCTCCTCCCAGGCCTTCTGACCCTGTCCCGTGGCCTCCTCCCAGGCCTTCTGACCCTGTCCCGTGGCCTCCTCCCAGGCCTTCTGACCCTGTCCCGTGGCCTCCTCCCAGGCCTTCTGATGCTGTCCTAGCCCTGTGGCCTTCCTCTAGGCCTCCTGAACCTGTCTCAGTCCTGTGGCCTTCCCCTAGGCCATCTGACCCTGTCCCAGTCCTGTGGCCTTCTCCTTGGCCTCCTGACCCTGTCCCAGTCCTGAGGCCATCTCCCTGGCCTCCTGACTCTGTCCCAGTCCTGTGGCTGCCTCCCTGGCCTTCTGACCCGGTCCCTGCCCTGTGGCTGCCTCCCTGGCCTCCTGACCCGGCCCCTGCCCTGCGGCTGCCTCCCTGGCCTCCTGACCCGGCCCCTGCCCTGCGGCTGCCTCCCTGGCCTCCTGACCCAGTCCCTGTCCTACGGCCACCCACCAGGCCCCCTGACCCAGTCTCGACCCCGCAGCTGCCTCCCAGACTTCCTGACCCCGTCCCCAACTTGAAGTCGTCCCCTTGGTCCCCTGGGCATCTGCCTGGCCTCCTTGGTCTCCTGGCCGCCCTCCTGTTCTGTCATGGTCTCCCTGTCCTTGTCTTGTTTCTCGGTGCCCCTGTTCTCCGTGGACGTTTTGCCTTTTCCTTTTTTTGTTTGGAGCGTCTGGGATCCGCTCCTTAAAGGGGGGGCTCCTGTTACGTTCCATATTGTCTTTTGTCTATGTACTTTTATTTTTAAGTTTCTGGCACCCGTTTCACTCCATACTGTCTTTTGTTTATGCACTCTTATTTTGAAATAATTCTTATGTTCCTGTTCCCCAGTCTTGTCATGTCCTGTTTTCCCTCCATGTCTATGTGTCTGATTTTCATTGGTTCATTGTCTAATTATCTTGTTATCAGTTCTAGTTTATCATTGGTTTTAGTTTATTGTCTTGTTATCTCGTTTTGAGTTTTGGTTTTCCATTGGTCTATGTTTCCCCTTGTTTTGTATTTAAGTCCTATGTTTACCTTGTCCCTTGTCGGTTATTGTTTGGTCAATGTTAGATGAATGTCGTCACTGCCCGTCACCGTGTTCCTGCTTCGACCCCTCGTGGTTATTTTGTAGTGTTTGCCTCAGTTTTCCCACCACGGATATTTCTTTGTTCCAGCGTTTTCCTTTTGATTTACTTTCAATAAAGGCTGCGTCTAGATCCTCACTCCTCGTCTCCTCATTCATAACATGAATGTCTCATAATTTCTTTTAATTCAATATGACCTTATCGTTTACGGTTATCAGAGACCCCAGTTATTGAACTAATTTAAATTCACCAATAAAACGCTTCGACCTAAACATAAACGAGACCTTTTATTACTTTCTGCTATCAAAGCAACACAAGCTTTTTTTCTCTCTTCCAAATACATGTTTTCAATGTTTATTGTGCACACCTCCTGCTTTTTTATGTGGCAAACTCGTAAAATCGCCCCTCTGTGACACTTTCTGCAAATCTTGTCATGTGGAGGGCAATGCGGCGCTTGACGCTGGGTTCAGCCTCCAGAGCCAAATTAAAACTGCCACGAGAAGTTGTCTGTATGAGGCAAAGACGCCAAATCTAATGACAATCACCTCAGTATCAGTCTCCCTTGATGCGTTTGATTACGCACAGGCAAGCACACAGTTTAAGTCGATGCGGACGAGGAGGAAGGCTTGAGTTTTCGAGTTCTATTCAGTTAATTTTTTACGTGATTTTTTTTTCATATTTTAATTGTATTTGTTTTTTGTAATATTGCGTTGTTCATATGTCGTGTTTTAGTGGCCAAACATTCATCTGCTTCCTGTGGTGTCCGTTGTTCATCTGTTCTCTTCATAAATAAATACATGCATAATCTGCTATATGCTCATCCTCATGATTAAAATATAAAACGTGAATGAAAATAAAAGCTATTAAATGTCTTATTATCAATCAAATATGAAAATTAAAATGACAGGTAATATTAGACTGTGAGGGAATTTTTTTACCCTGTCCTTTTTTCTTTTCTTTTTTTTTTTTTTTTTTGCATAGCTGAATTTCAAACACTACAAGTAAACACGCTACTAAGACGGACAAAAAACATGGACAAGTATTTAAAAGGAAAAATATTGATGATGGTTAGCCTATGTGGGATAGTGGTGTGCCGTAGAACTTTTTAGTCCTAAAAAGTGTGCCGTGGTAGAACATTTTTTGGGAAACATTGCTTTACATGTTGGTCAGACTGTCTCTTACTCAGTGGGCAGTTTTTGGCCAGTATAAGCTGCAATGAGGACTACACCTAATGCCATTTTGTCAAAGATATGGCTAAGCGAGGCTACAGTGCCCTGGTCAATGTTCCCAGTTGCCCACCCTGATGATAGCCCTGCTAGTGAGTATGGCTACATACAAGACAGAAGACTTGGAATGAGATAGAGGTGGCAAAGAGGGATACCTGTTTTACCCTCTTATGGAGTCCTGACTCCAATTTGGAAGTCTCAGAGTCTCATGGAACTCTCTGATAGAGGAAACAGGATTAAGTCATATTCTCCAGTCTCACAGAGAGGTATGCTGTCTATGTGATTAGCAATAGTGTGTAGAACTCAGTGCAGAAGTGGTTCTCTTTGACCACAGGCCTTTGGCAGCTCAGAAGAGAAAACAGCAGATGACGATTCTGTAGAATAACAAGTCTAGGATGGATATAATCTGGCCGTGTTATCGCCTGTTATGCATACAGAATGTGCCAGAACGTTGTTCGAGCTCTGTCAGACAGCTACCTGTGATATTTGGCTGGCATTTACAAATGTAGCCTCTGGTTGTGGTACAAAAAACAGAAGCTAGTGTGTGCAAGCAGGAAATACGTGGCAATTAAAGGACAGCCTCGGCTCTGCCGCCTCCATCCCAAACAGGCTGGATTATGTAAGTCGTGCAGGGTGGGAGATGGCCCCATCCATCACCAACCTGCAAATTACCACCACATTTTATGACTGTGCTTAAAATGAGCAACGTTCAATCCCACAAACAATGCATGAGAATAAAGTATGGAAATTTAAATGTGATCCAAGTATATTCCATTAAAAAAGATTTACAGATAGTGGCCATGTTTACATGATTGTCAGATTTATTTTCCGATTTACTGTAGGTCCATATTCCAGCTAAGCTTTTATTCTTAAAAAAAATCTACATGCTTGACAGCTTTTGGAACATTCTTTGCCAGCTATCCTCTATTCTCACTTTCACATTCTTTCACATTTAAAACATATAATTGTGAATTCAATAAATTGGGATGTGAGGAAATAGTAAGAGATTTTGAAAATATAAGGTCAGATTTGTGGTATTGTGGGCTATGCACATGCTCATGTCCTGATCCCATTCTTCTTCTCTCACCCCTACATTCCTATAAGGCAAAATTCTGAAAATATATTTTTAAAAAGGAGATGATGTATCAAATATTCATAAGAAAGGAAAAGATCAGACATTCTTACACATCTATTTGCTTACATGAGCCCCTGCAGAACCTCGAAGGTGCTTGACACAAAAATAGTTAAATGAAAAATATATTAGCTCGCTCAACACCATATGAATCTACTGCATCATCATTTCCTATGGCTAAACCAGCTCCATCTGTCATGGGCAAGAGGAAGCCTGTCAATCTTCCTCCATTTGCAGTTGGCCTTAGATGAATCACCCACAGGCTCTGGGAGCATCCGTCACCCTTGCAAATGCACAAGCGCATGGAACCACAAATACGCATATACACATTCAGAGGCCAGCTATAAAATCCTGGGAGGGTATTAAGGTTTTATCCGGGGCCAATCAGAACCACAGTTGTCAAAGGATGGGAACGTTGCTCCAACAGGCTGCCGTAATGAAATTGACGGAGTAAAGGAACCAGATGAAATCTGCCACAGCCAATCAGCATTTTTAAAATGAGTGAAATGTGTTCACCTCAAGGGATTGGATGAGATTCCATACAAAAAGCAGTCTGTAAAGTCTTGTTATCTGCTTTGTGGTGTAGTCTGCTAATAATAAATGTTCATTAGATATGCTTACAGTATGTATTTTGTTCACTGTTATGTGCAAAAATGCTTTATTATTCATATCCTGCATAATAAATTACACTAACCTTTCCTGGAATAAACTACATGAGATATTATACAATATTACTATCTGATTTTGTCCAATAATCATTAGCAGCCACTGAGAGTCAGTGATATTTATTTCTGGGCATATTTTCTCACATTTTATATGTAATGTTCAGTTAAAACCAGAGAAGGAAAACAAGGCAGTGCAAAGAACATTAATGACCTACTGGATACAACAGCACACAAGACTGGAAACAAGATGAACTGACACTGGACAGCAAACATGAGGAGACTAAATTAGGGTGAGGCATACAATTGGTTAACAACTAATAATAAGCAAACAAGGAGGCAGGGTATGAAGTAAGTCAGAGAGACATGCGGCGAAACAGAAACAAAACAAAGCCACGTGCTCTCACGAGACAAAACACCTGAATGGCATGAGCGCACATCACCAAGACAACAAGACAATATACACCCATTCTAAGAAGGATGCTTAGCAACACCAAACAAGGTGTTGAAACGATTCTACGCATTCTCACACTAAATAAAACCTAAGCGTACATAACGAGGCAAACGCCATGTGATGCACGCAACAAGACAAGACTAACATGGAACATGAGTGTCCAGATCCCAGCACAGACTGAAACCGATGTAGACAGGAAGTCAGGATCCAGAGCAAAAACAGACCAAAAAGCGCACGGCAGGGAATACAACCGAAACTGTGCACTCGCACAAAGACAGACACGAAACACAAGACAGACATGGGATGATGATGCCACGGTCCTGTCAGCTAAAAACCCAGACTGACAAAGTGACAGGACCGTGACAATCAGTTCAAATTGTTTAATGGATCAATTCAAACCTCTGATTGAACTATTCGTTTGCATCATTAACGTCATTTTCAGGGAATTCTGTGTAGCATTTTATATGTATTAAAATGTTTTAGTAGAAATATAGGTAAATATTCCTGTTTATTATTATGTACTTTCTGTATTTTGGTGCATTTAAATGTTAAGTATTAGCCTAGATATTTCACCTAAAAGTATTAATTTAGTGAAAAACAGAGTGGAAAACATGCCTTGATATTTTTACTCTTTAAGTAAACATTCTGAATCTACTTAGCAAAAATGACTGTCAGTAATACTCGATGCTTCCTCTGACTGACAAATTCTTCATTTCTAAGTTGCTTTGGATAAACTAATGAATGAATGTTAAAAAAAAAGTCCTTTTAATCTATTTCAGAGCAAATAAATATCAAGATACTGTGTATATCGAAAATCATCAGAAGGCTGAAAATATATATATTTAATATTTTAAGCTATATCACTCAGCCACACCAGCTGCTAACAACGTTCATTGCTTTTACAGTTCTCCACATTCAACTTTACATATTTTCTGGCACTATTGTAGTTAATCAGACTTGTAGTCTTATGGGCCCAGCTGGGAGTGTTGAATGAACGTTTGAATGTCCTACAGCAGAAACTCTGTTTGTTGTGGCTGTGCCTCATTATCTTTGGCCATGGCTGCTGCTGGTGTAACAGAGCCCCCTGGTGTGGTAATTGCTGGACTCCAGCCGCAACTTTCTAAACCTTATGCTTACATGCTCCAATGCAGCTGCCACAACAAGCCTACCTAGTGTCCAGCTGAAACTATCAAATCATGCTTTAAGACAACAGAGCTTTCAGACAGCAGAACAGAGCTGAAAGCCTAAATGGGATGCTAAGGCTATTTACTTCAGGTTTCCAAATGGTTTCCATATGCAATCTTGCAAGTGTATGCAATTGGCAGAAGCTTTATCCAAAGCGACTTTACATTTTATGACAAGGTATACATTTTATCAGTTCAAGCATTCCCTGGGAATCAAACCCATGACGTTGGGATTGCTAAGGTGCCTAAACACCAGAGAAAGCTCAGACGAAGTGTTTGACAACTTGGGAAAAGTTAAGATTAATTTTAAGAGAGTGGAAAGTTTGGTCAGTTTGAAATCAAGTGATAATACAGTGAATTGAAGTGTCGCTACAAACATTTACTTTGGGTCACATGCAACGCAGCATTGAAATCAATAGATTTGCTGTCACATCCTCCAGATCTGTCTTCGATCTGTCTTCGTGAGATAGTATTAACTTGACCTTGGACTACAATTCTCAGAATCCCTTTCCTCCTGTCATTCTCACACACACACCTGTTTCCCATTCCCTCATCAGCTCCCTGTGTATTTATTCTCTGCTCTGGCTTCACTTCATTGCGAAGTCTTGCAAATTCACCTAGTTGTTTAGCATATCTGAGCATTTTCTATCTTGTTCAAGCTAAAATGAAGTCAAAAATGTAGCTAAATTGAGATCTTGTAGATTTGAATTTGATAACTTGTACAATAAAGCAAAAGGTATACTTCCATTTTGACGTGAACACTCAGCAACTGCGTACAGTCGACCAGACTTTCTCTTAAGGAGTTTAGAACCATAAAGATGTTTTTATATTGCTTCAGACTCGAGTTATACAAATGCAAGTATCTTCAAACCTCCTTACACATGCGCTCTTGAGTTGCACATCCACTGTTGTTGTTTTTAACCTTTATCACCTGATGTTTAGTGGCAATTACAGCAATTACAATGGCTCTAATGTGAGTGTTGCTACCATGTGGACCTACAAATTAGTGCAAATAACTCCAGGCACATTCGCATTCTGAGCTTTCAAAGACGAGCGGTTAGAAAAATCTGGCAGCACACGTTCAGTCATTTAGCACTCTCGTGATGACAAGATTTGCCTCACGCATCAAGTCTGACCGAAGTAAACTTTGTGCTTAAATATGAATGAAGCAATGACCAATTACAAGAGCTAGAACAATCGATGCCGGACTAATCAAAATGGATATTTTATAAAAAAAATTACATATTCACAATGGGTAATAAATGTATATTTCAACTTACAAGTAGGGCTGGGCGGTAAAACGATATCGATATATATCACGATAAAGAAAATCCACGATAAGCTTTTAAGGAATTTTCAATATTTACTGCGTGTCGCTAAAACACAAGCAGTTCGGCTTTCTCAGGCTGCGTTTCCTATGGGGTGGATTAAATCCACTCATAGGCGCTCACAGCGCTAAGAGAGAGCTTGCTCTGCACCGCTGCCAATCCTACGATCCACCTTGTGAGCATGACACTCGGCTTTCATAGGAATTAATTGAAAATGCTCTCAGCTTCACTCACAACGCGCCAGTGGTAATGTAGTGTCAGACTGGACACCGGATTGATTCCATCCGCACCCCAAGACTTCATGACAACGGTTGCGCTCTCTCTCATCGTCTCTAGTGAAGAGCGCGACAGAACAACAGTGATGTGGACAATAATCGACTAAATATCGATATCGAACTATATGAAAAAGATTATCGTGATAACAATTTTGGCCATATCGCCCAGCCCTACTTACAAGCACAAAATATTTATTGTAAAAGTTCTCAAATTCAATCTACAAGCTCTTCGGTTTTGCTACTTTTTTACCTTCATAATCAACTCGAATACAGGTTTTGAACAACTACTACTTCTTTAACTTCCGAATGAACCACATTAAAGGGTCATGAAATCCCAAAAGACATTTTTTTAGATATTAACAGAAATATACATGTTGCACATCATTAACTGGACTGGAGTGAGCACGTTTGTTTGCCAAAGTTCTCCTACTCGCGAAGAATACTTGTGGCATCAACATTATACCACTGTCAAGAGTTTTACGTGTATTAAACCAGAAAAATTCCTTGTAAGAATAAATATCTATGAATTTATATAAGGTCTCTAAGCAGTCTGGATTTGGTGGCAATGCCTGCTTTCTCTTCATTCTCGAAAGTTTGAGCAAAATATTTGAATATTTTTTATTTGCAAACTGTTCTATCATTTTTTACTCTTCGCAAGTTCACACTTATGTCCTGTTATTGATAAACACTAAAGTGCCCCAAAACTCTTTTGTTTTCTCTGAATGTTGATAAGCTATCTCAATTGAGAAAATGTTGTTGTCATATTTATTTACATATTTTCACACCCCTTTTTGTTAATCTGGGTGTGAACGACTGGTGCTGAACTAGGGGGTTTTATGACACTTTAAATAATGAGTAGTGTGCAGCTTAAGCTACTGTTTCAATGTAGCTTTACCAACACTGCTGGTTCAGGACAGGGTAATTGTTCCCTACCGCATGGCCCCAGGCAAGGTTAAACAGCAAGAAAATCTGTGACGTTACATGTGGTAAATTCCCACTTCATTCCCTTCCAGAAACCAACCATAATTTTTAAAGGGGAAGTCAAAATCCACCTGTGCCCAAGCTGGTCTGCCAAGGTGCCCAACTCAGGGTTCCCCTCATGTAGGCACAATGCCAGCCATCCACTTCCACTTTCATTCAGCCTCCGAGTTGGAATCTACCCAACTGTACTGCCATAATTCAATGGCTATTGATTTTGACACCCTTTTCACTACAACTTAACCTTACAACTTATAAAAGGGGGCATGTAGGCTACTATACTTTTGTTGCATCCCTCGTCAAGAAATCCTGAAGGAATGTGAACAGGAGTGCTATTGGATTTTCATCATTTGAAACCATTTCTATCAGATCCTAATGGGAATGTTCTTATAGATTACAACATAACACAGTGGTTTTCAACTGGTTTCGTGAAAGGACCCACATTGGACATCAAGTTGTGACCCAACACAGTGCCAGTCAACATGCAAAACAAATGTAACACAAACGACCTTAAAAAAAAATTACATTTATTACAAAAAGTAAATGCATTATAAAATTAACTAAATTCAAATTGATATATTTTACAGGCTAAATTGACAATTTTGTAAATGCTTAAACAATAACCATATTAGTATTAGCCATATTACCAAGTGACAGATGAATTTGTGCAAATATACAGTATACTATATATGATAGTTCCATGTTTTGTTTAGTTTTTTCTCAGTTGAAACCGTTTTACTATAGCAATATTGTAGTAACTAAGAAAAGTAACCTTGTTTTTTGGTGGAAACTATGGCTTTAATACCGTATACTGTGTTAATCTTATGGTTACAATGGTTTTACCTCAATTTTCAGGGTATTTGTAGTATAATGAGACAGACACAATGTTCAGTGGGTGCTCTGTGGGGACCATGCCATCGGTTGCAGGGCTCCCTGTTCTTCTATTCTATTCTATTCTATTCTATTCTATTCTATTCTATTCTATTTGCAAAAGTAATGTTTGAGAGTCTAAAATGTATATTTCCTATTGACACACTAAAGCTGAAAATATATAACCATCTTCAGACTAATGTTTTTGTAAAGCATTTTATGTGCCTAAAACTTTTCCGCAGTGCTGTATATTCTGTTTAGTCTGTTACAGTTTGACGTTTTTGTCATTTTTCATATTATCGTCAACTAAAATCACATGCCATTTTAGTAAAATTGAATCAAATTTACTCAAATGAATGGACATGACATGATAAAATAATGACATTTCAGATTGGTTAGCTCTCTGATTACCTAAAAAAAAACTCTGTTTAGCCTGAGGTTAAAACAATTATTTCAGTGAAATCCATCAGGTAATAGAGACATTTTACTTAATTACATCACACATTTTAATTCATCTTAACCAAAGGGTACATAAAGTATACATCGATGTATACCCGTTGTTTTCAAGATAAAAATTGTCTAAATTAAATCATGTATCTGAACATGTTTCATGAATGACAGTGTTAGATTTATGGGAAGTCTTGCCTTAGGCCTTCTAAATCAGGCAGTTCGAATATCCAATTAATTATCACTTTGCAATAACAGCTCCTCTTCACACACTGAAAAAAAAAAACAGTGTGGCAGCGTATTGCTCCTCTGTATCTCCCATGCCAAGCCAATGTCATTTAATCAAAAACTGTGTTTTATTTTAAACACATTTCATCCACATATCAGCATGAGAAAGAGACTGGTAAAGGTGTTAGTCAAGTACTTATTAATAACTGTTTTCTTCACAAATGCAAAGTTGTGCTGATGCGTCAGAGCAGAGTGATGTATTTGAAGTGTGGAAAGCACTGGTGGGGAACAAAAACTAGGCTTTTATGTAATGTTACAACCAAATTCTTCTTCTTCACTTTATTTAATGGGTTTAACCCCAGACATAAACCCTTGGCATCACACTGCAGTTGCCGACCTCTTATTGTTTAATCTTCCATTGCTATATTAACTTGTACTTTTACTCATCTGCCTGCCCTGGTTTTTGCCAGTAATGTGATTTGTGCACTGTAAGTTGCTTTATTGAGAACGCCTCCAGTACAAACATAAATGTATAGCAATGTAATATAACTGACAAAAAATAATATCTTAGCATTTGGGTTGGGAATCGAGAATAGTTTATATTGCATTCTTTAAAAATTACTTTTTTTTATTATTTGCTTTGAAGTGGATTGGACAGAAAACCATACTAAAATACTCTGACAGTTTTTCCTGCACCACTACACAATCTACAGCACCACAGCAAAATAAATGATGTTTTTAAAATACAAATACAATAAACAGATGTATAGGAGTTAAGGGAAAGGAAGAGGTGAGAACTGGCTTAACAATATAAATAATAGTTTAATTATAAACTTAACCAAAAAGACAAACACATGCACAGGTGTCGGACAGCTGTCCGTAAATCTCTCTCTCTGTCGCACTGCCATCCTCGAGGGCTAATTAGCATGATTAGGGGCTGGGTGTGCGGAATCGTGGATGGAAGGGGTCTCCCCCGCCCCTGTCAACAGTCCTCCCGCTCCAGATGGTCGGCAGGAGCCCCTCCCCACTCGCAGTCAGTGGTCTCAGACCCCGACGCATTTCAGCCGGGATTCGGCACCAGTGTAAAGGGGTTAAGGGAAAGGAAGAAATGAGAACCAGTTTGACATACATTCCAATAATGATCCATTTCTGTCAAACCAGGGGCAGGGGGGGGTTATGTACCTAACATATGGCCACTTCAGTGGATTCATCGATCTGAAATGCAAACAATGGGCTGTGCCTGACGCTGTCTAACACTTGCTCCTGCACATCCTGTGCCATGTCAGAGATGCACTGACCCACTGTGTTGTCAGAGAGTGGAATAGAATCAAGCTTATAAGCCACTGCCTCTTCTACTATCAAGGAACACATATCTTTTGCTGCCGGCAGAATCAATGTCTCTCCGATGTTATGTGCATGGCTCGCCTTGGAAAAATGTAGCACAACGTGATATGAAGCTTCAGTGGCCTTAACATTTAATTTGACAAATTCTCCGACAACTTTTTTCTGACCTTGAAATGCTTGAATTTTTCTTTAGAATTTAGCAAGTCGCATGCTGTCATTAGCTCAAGTCTCCTGACAAACAAAACATAAAGGTCATGGTGCATCTACTGATCCTAAACTAAACTAAAATATTGCTCATCATATCGTCGTCTTTTGGGTTTGACCCCTGACACTGAAGGATTCTAATTTGGTGGTCTCAGAAACCACTCCATTGTAATTACAGCCTAATACCAGTTTATTATTGTATTATATTTAAAACATTATTTAAACAGTTCTGAAAATTATAGGCAAATATATATATATATACACAGTATCTCACAAAAGTGAGTACACCCCTCACATTTTTGTAAATATTTGATTATATCTTTTCATGTGACAACACTGAAGAATGACACTTTGCTACAATGTAAAGTAGTGAGTGTACAGCTTGTATAACAGTGTAAATTTGCTTTCCCCTCAAAATAACTCAACACACAGCCATTAATGTCTAAACCACTGGCAACAAAAGTGAGTACACCGTAAGTGAAAATGTCCAAATTGGGCCCACAGTGTCAATATTTTGTGTGGCCACCATTATTTTCCAGCACTGGAACCCTCTTGGGCATGGAGTTCACCAGAGCTTCACAGGTTGCCACTGGAGTCCTCTTCCACTCCTCCATGATGATATCAAGGAGCTGGTGGATGTTAAAGACCTTGCTCAACAGATCCACAGATGCTCAATAGGGTTTAGGTCTGGTGACATACTTGGCCAGTCCATCACCTTCACCCTCAGCTTCTTTAGCAAGGCAGTGGTCATCTTGGAGGTGTGTTTGGGGTCCTTATCATGCTGGAATACTGCCCTGCGGCCCAGTCTCCGAAGGGAGGGGATCATGCTCTCCACTCAGAACAGGCCTGGCAATCTTCTTATAGCCTAGGCCATCTTTATGTAGAGCAACAATTCTTTTTTTCAGATCCTCAGAGAGTTCTTTGCCATGAGGTGCCATGTTGAACTTCCAGTGACCAGTATGAGGGAGTGTGAGAGCGATGACAAATTTAACACACCTGCTCCCCATTCACACCCGAGACCATGTAACACTAACGAGTCACATGACACCGGGGAGGGAAAATGGCTAATTGGGCCCAATTTGGACATTTTCACTTAAGGGTGTACTCACTTTTGTTGCCAGTGGTTTAGACATTAATGGATGTGTGTTGAGTTATTTTGAGGGGACAGCAAATTTACACTGTTATACAAGCCGTACACTCACTAATTTACATTGAAGCAAAGTGTCATTTCTTCAGTGTTGTCACATGAAAGATAAAATCAAATATTTACAAAAATGTGAGGGGTGTACTCACTTTTGTGAGATACTGTATATATATTATCTATCTAGGATTAGATATTCATCCGTCCACAGTTAGACAAATTGTCTATAAATGGAAATGGTTTAGTACTCTGGCTACTCTCCCTAGAAGTGGCCATCCAGCCAAGATGACTCAAAGGGCACCCCACAGAATGCTCAATGAGGTAAAAAAGAAACCTAGAGTGACAACTAAAGACTTGTGAGTCTACTATACAAAAGAGATTAAACAGGAATGGTGTTCTGCCAAAAGAAGCCACTAAACACAACAAAAACGGTGGAGGGAGCATCATGATTTAGTGCTGCTTTGCTGCTTAGGGGCCTGGACCGCTTGCCATCATCAAGGGAAAAATGAATTCCCAATCCTTTATCAAGATATCCTAGAGGATAATATGGCGGCTGAAGATCAGTAGAAGTTGGGAGATGCAGCAGGACAATGACCCTAAATATCAAAGTAAATCCACTACAGAATGGCATAAAAAAAAGATAATCCACCTTTTGGAGTGGCCCAGTCAGAGCCCAGAACTTAACCCTATAGAAATGCTGTGGAATGACCTCAATATGGCTGAGCTGAATCATTTCTGTAAAGAAGAATGGTCCAAATTTCCTTCTGAACGTTGTGCAGGTCTAATCCACAGCTACCGGAAACAATTGGTTGAGGTTATTTCTGTCAAAGGAGGATCAAACACTTATTAAATCCAAGGGGTCACTTACTTTTTCTACAGCACTGTGAATGTGTAATGGGATGCATTCAATAAAGACATGAAATATTATAACTGTTTGTGTGTCGTTATCTTTAGCACATTGTGTTTGTCTATACTTGTGACTTTGATAAAGATGAGATCACATTTTATGACCAATTAATGTAAAAAAACTGCTAATTCCAAAGGGTTCGCATACTTTTTCTTGCCACTGTACATCAGTCATTTTTATTGCAAAAATAAATATGGAATGTGTAACCAGATTTGTTCCCTGATGTTTTCTTTCTTAAATAAAGTACTTAATAGGAGGTTATAGCTAAAATTTGAAGCCTCTATTGTATCGATTTGAAATTCTGTTTATTGATTGCTTGGCCTAAATGTAGTGTAACTTTTTGTGCCAGCAAAGTCGTACAATATTTTAGGATTCTGCCATCTTGTATTATTACAATTATTACAAGTTGTTATGAGAGTAGGTTGTGCAATTTTTAAAGGTGAACTAAGTTCATTTTTTGTTTACGTTGTGCTGGTCAATAAGACTGTCATCTTGGACACTGACATCTAGTGGGGTAGATGCAGCGTCACACAAAAACAAAACCACAAGTGAGAAAGTGTTACAGAGATAAATCAGTTCATGTGATCTCAACATGTCTGCCCCCATGAGGAGAACCACTCCATGTAAATAAAACAGCTTTTATTAGGCTACTAATATGACCGGAGTATTCATCTCAAGTAAGTGTATATATGATTTAAAACATATTTTACAAAAGTACTTACTATTAATTTCTTAAGCATATAAATATTTTAATGAGGAAAAAAATACTGAATGCACCCTTAAGGAACTGGAATTAAGTGGAATTGGAATGGGAACCAGCACTTTGTGGTTGGGTATGCAGTAATGATAGTATGAAAGGCTTCTTTAACTTGTTAAACGTTCTTCTGTTTTTTCTGTCATCGTTTTGCCCTTAGCTAGTGATTAAGCTAGCGGTCAGCCTGGGTGAACTCCACAGAACTGTTTAAAACTTAATGATGAGGAATGAGGCTCTGAGTTTTTTCTTTCCTGAAGACCTGAATCTCACCACATAAGCCCAGCCAAATATATGCCAGATTCAGCGAGCTGCAAGCAATGACCGGCATTATTACTCATGCTGATGCCTCTGAGCTGTAAATGTGTAACTAAAACTCTGTAGAAACTGATTAATTACAGGTGTTCTGGCTGTCATATTTTTAATAAGGTATTTGCTTGGATAGTCCTGGGAGATTCATGGTCATGTGGCCTACATTATGTAGAGTAATGCTAAAACACTACTCAATGGGTAAAAAAAAAAAAAAACCCTTGGCTGGTGAATTTGCTTTGCCAGGCCATTATTATTTTGGCATAACAATATAAAATGAGTAAGAGCAGCTTCTATTCTCTAATGTGAAAGGCAGGGTTTAAAGCTTACTTTTCGACTTAACGCTTAAGTTAAGTTAAGAATTTCTGGAAAAAGTTGTCTGTAATAAGCCTGTCTTAAGATATGAAAGACTTTTGATTCTTTCATTTGATCCTCTGTATTCAATCACATTTGAATTTCGATCTCCCAAGGGCATTTCAAACTCGTTAAAATCTAGTTCATGAAGCTTGAAGACAATGTGTTTTAGAGGGAACGCATTCTACACTTTTATATTTTTTCTCCCTGAAGTCCACTTACAATCTTAGTCAAGGTCTCTTGATCCAAAACAGTTTTAATATGTCCATTTTCCTATTTTCCACCCTTTAAAATTAAACCTGGCTGTTTTTGCTACCTAAGATATTCCATGTTAAATCAACAAAATTTCAGAAACATTTCCAGCTGAAATTATATGTTTATTTTATATAATACTTTTTCTGAACAAAAACACATATACATGATTTTAATGCAAAATATTAAATTTCATGGATCAATATTTACTGAGTAATCCATTATTTTTCATTAGCATTTTGAGTGAAGTCAAAATGCTAATGAAAAACTATAGGTACAATTTAAAACAAAATAACCTTAAAAATGTGTCAGCATCATTATTTTATTTACAAAACATGTTATATATATATATATATATATATATATATATATAATTCAGAGGTGGGTAGAGTAGCCAAAAACTGTACTCAAGTAGAAGTAAAAGTGCTAACATCAATAATTACTTTAGTAAGAGTAAGAAAATGTCCAATTAAACTAATACTAATATAAGTAGTGAGTAACTCGTTACTTTCACAAATTACATAATGGACGTTAACTCCCCTATATTCCATTACATAATACAAATTTAACATGTACTACAGAATTATCACTATTTACTTTTTTTAATTGTATTTTTCTCTATATTTTGAAAGTGAATGGTGACTGAGACTGTAAGTCTCTAACACTCTGTCTAATATCTTTTGTGTTCCACAGAATACAGAAGGTCACATGGGTTTGGAACAACATGGGGGTAGGGAAATGTTGACAGAATATTAAATTATGGTTGAGCTATCACTTTAAAGGGATAGCTCACCCAAAAAAAAATATTCTCTCATAATTTCCCAGATGTGTAAGACTTTGTTTGTTCCTTTAAATATTGATCTGTTTCTCACCCAAACCTGTCATTTTTTACTAGAAATTCTTCTTCCACCCCAGCAGGGGGCCATATTCAGAGAAGAATGTGAATCACTAAAAACACAATAAGAAGAATGTGAAAGTGATCTGTTTTTCATCCACAGCTATTACATCACTTCTAAAGATATTGATTTATCAACTGGAGTCTTATGGATTACTTTTTGAACTTTAAAATGTTGCAACCCATTATCTTGCATTGTATAGACCAAAATAAATTCTTCTAAAAATCTTAATTTGAGTCCAGCAGATGAAAGAAAGTCATACACATCTGGCATATTGGAGAATTTTCATTTTTGTTTGAACTCATTTTTGGTTGAATTCCTTTAAGGGCTCTTGTCAGATCTGGATGAATTTGTCAAGAAGAGAGGTTTGGAAACATTTCTAGTAATTATTACAGTGAAAACGTGAACAATGTCCCACAGGGATATTATATATAATGCTGAAATATAAACCAAAGCAAGATCATGTTTTATCAATCCCTACTTTTGCTATTTCATAGCTTTTAGTTCTTAGATCAGCATAGTTACAGTTTTCGGTGTCGAAAGAATTTAGATCATTAGTTCTGTACACAGTACTGCCACTCCCTACGCAGGCTAAGAAGGGCTCCAGTTGTCAATAATTTGTTCCATAGAGCAAAAGGCATTTACAACTAACGTGGATGTTTACATGGATTTATAAAGTTAATCATCCCGGAGAAGCTGTGATAGATTCCAGTATCTGTGCGAGGGTGCGGGGTAAATGCGTAAATACTGCTCATGACATGAGGGACGCAGGACAAAGCACACTGATATATTGCAGCACTGATTTAAAAATATGCACTTAAAAACTGCTGTCATAAGAGCCTATATTTACAGAATCACCCTGAAAATGACCATCACCATGTCACAGGAAAGCCTGCATTATCATTAGATCCACAACTTACTTCTGCGTGCTGCCTTAAGTTGGATCTGCAATTTTAATCTTGAAATATCAGTTTGTCTTGGTGTTAAATGAAGGCATTGCATGGCGAAACTATTATTTTTTCACTGTGCGGAGTGAAGAAAGTGTTTCACTTTGTTTGAAGAGCTCGATGCTGCAGCAGTGATGGACTCAGCTTGAGTGACAGTCTGTGACAGCGCGTGCAGTGGTGTGAACTTCCCATTCAATAATCTCTCAGTAAATTATGCATTAATTAAAATTAAATCAGTAATGTAACGACAGGAATGCCCCTGATTATAGAGAAATAAAAAAAAAACTTTATAAGTAAAAAGTACCCACTTTTAAACCTACTCTAAAATCCAATTTTCCAAAAAGTTACTCAAGTAAATGTAATGGAGTAAATGTAGTGCGTTACTACCCACCTCTGCTTCAGTACTAGAGATATGGGGCTTTCAAGTGGCTCCATCCATAAATTGTAAATTTTCAATGGTTGAAAAATAATGTGGGTCACGTGGTATGAAGATAGTTTTTCTTGTCCAACAAAACAGGCGAAAATTAGGGGCCTGGGTCCTACACAATGAAATATGTTAAGACATAAACTAGTAATAAAAGTGATATTATTATTTTTATTATATTACAAAAATAAGTGCAATTACAAATAATATTGCATATTTTGTCCAACTCAAAGCACATTGAAAAGTAAATTTTATGGAATTAACAACAGTAAGGTAACATATGAAGCAGGGGTGCCTGATGGGGTCGGCCATGTGAGAATCACATGACCATCTAAATAATTCTAGCTTAATCTCAGTAACTGCCCTGTTATAGGACACTTTCATTTAATGGATTAAATTAATCCTGGCTGACTATGAATATACAATATTTTTTTTGCAGCACCCATGCCACTAGGTGTCAGCATAAGGCAATGTAAGCCACTTCGACATACTTCAAAAAATTACTGAGTGCACCTTTTATATAGTAAGTGTCAATATATAAAATTCTAGGGTCGTGATGTATGAAAAGTCATACACTTTAAGTAAAACTGTGTTATCTCAAATTCATTATGTAAATGCTGTGAAGGATGTCGGGCTGTTAAATGTGGTTTTAAACTAATTTGCAGCAGAGAATTCGTGCCAAATTCAAATGGTTTTTGCGACTCACGCTCAATGGTTCTGGCAGCAATGTGATGTTCTGTGCTGCGCGGTTTAGAGCTCGAGACCGGTCCGCGAGTACTGTAAATGCATGTTTCATTCCACGTTTGATGTGTTTGTTGTTTGATGTTGCTTAACAGAAAACGCAGGGCATAATCGGAGTGAGAGTGTTGGCCAACTCTGCAGTGGACCTATTTGTTATAATGTAGTCACACTAGTGGAGAATTTAATCATAGTCTGGAGCCCTGGTATGCCTTTGGAAGATTTTTTTCAAGCTTTGAAGTGAGGCTTTATGTACCATGATATTCATTAAAACATTTCCTTTTGCATTTCACGTAAAATTTCACATAAAATTGTTATTGTTATAATACATTGTTATAATTATTACAGATTTTTTTATTTTTAGGTGAACTATTTTTTAAATCTAATCAGTTTATTTTATAGTAACAGTCTACTCATTTCAAGAAAGAAATGAAGGCAAGAGAGAGGAGAGGGCCAGAAAAACCTCAACATCTATCTTGGTATGTATGAATTTCTAATGGTGTCCCATGGATTTTTCAAAGGTTCAGTGTGAAACACACATACGCACACACACACACAATCACACTAGAGTTCTGATAACTCTTCTGTATATGTTGTGGGTATGGCAGGCTGCATGCTGTGTGATATGTCATGGAGGGCAAGTCATATTATTGAGATCAAACATCTCTGAATTTAATGTTAAGAACTAACAGAGACCTCTGTTTATGCAAACACATGCTCACACAACGATAAAAGGAAAAATAAAATCTGTCATAATTGACTCACTCTTTATCCGTTTAAAGTAGGCACAGGCATACAAATATAAGCCACTAAAAAGTTAGTTTCGTTCTTACATAAAGTGCAGTGTTATGGTTCACCTCCTAATTTTGCTAGACCGTTGGCATGACAAATAAGCCTCACAAAATTAAGATGTGTAGTCTTGTGTATGTCCATAGGCCTCAGACAGATGATGACCTATTACCTCATTATACTTATTATACAGATCTAAACAGACTACAAGGACAACTTCTCATTTGCATAAATAGAAAAAAGAAAAAAAAACGGTCTATCCCTCACGACGTGTCATGATTTTGCCATTGTAGACAAAAATCTGACTCAGTATTAAAAGCACAATGATGAATGCTTCAATGCTTTTAATGCATTGCCAATGACTCCCTCGTGACAGTTTCATAGGGCCCTATGAAGTCCATATGATTCTTTTCCAAATTCCATAAAAATTTTTCACAAAGTCTGTTTTCCATTTTGTTTTATTACATTTTATCATCAAAAGGGTTTCTAAACAAATTAATTATTTAAAATTTAATTAAATGAAAATAAAACAATTTATGTTCCAAACAACACTGCATTATTTTTTATCAAATTAATTGCTTTAAAAACGAGTCCCTATATTACAATGTAAAACACAACATTGAGTTATTTTTGTCTTAATAGACTGCTTCAATAATAGTGTTAATAAATTCCTACACAATAAAATATTTCTTAAATATTCATATATTATTATAGATATATTATAATTTTTACAGTGAATATTACATAATTATACAGTAGTGATATTTCTGTATTTATTTTTAGATATTTGATTTATTTTATTTTGGTAGAAAACGTCTCGGTTATGTATGTAACCTCCGTTCCCTGATGGAGGGAACGAGACGTCGTGTCGAAGAAGCGACACTAGGGGTCTCTCTTGAGCGCCGAAAGATACCTCTGATCTATGAAAAAAGGCCAATGAGAGTTGGCGAACAGTATTTGCATACTCCGCCTCTGGATACGGATATAAAGGCGAGAGAAATACGCTCGTTCATTCAGGATTTTTCTGAGGAGCCGGGAGTGTGGCCGGGAAGACACGACGTCTCGTTCCCTCCATCAGGGAACGGAGGTTACATACGTAACCGAGACGTTCCCCGTCTGTCGCTCACTTCGACGTCGTGTTGAAGAAGCGACACTAGGGGTCCACTTCAAAACTCGCCATGCGCTGAGCCGTGTTCGTGTACTGCTGACACAGAAGCGGGCAGGTATTTGCACGTGCACAAGCGACCAACTGTGTTCAGGCTGCACGTACTCTGCCTTTTGGTTACCCTAGGGGGGAACAAGGTGACGCTCCCAACTAGGGAACGGGCCAAGCCTGGCTGGGCCTCTTTTCTCTCTATGTTTTCTCGGCATAGAGCAAGAGCAGCCGGGGCCCTTACCGCATCGAGGGAAGGGGGTCTTATTCCCGAATTCCTATTCTTTTAGGGGGAAAAGACCCTGCGGAGGCCACACCCACCCAGCAGGGGAGGTAAAGGTGGCAAAATACATCACATGGCCACTTTGGGCATGTGGGAGGAAATGGCGCGGTGGTAGATCCAACCTCGAGGAGGGGGGAGTTGCTACAACACGGCGACCGGAGGGCAACGAAGGACTGCCTAAGGGAGACGCGGGTCAGCTCGTAAGGTGACCGTACCGCGGAAATACACACAGGAGGAGTCCCGTAGGAGGCCTGATCTGCGGAGCACCTATTCCAGTAGGGGTAGCCTGGGGTACCCGTAGTGGACTGGACCAGCAAGTCCCTCCGCTGAACTGTTGCGGGCCCGAAGGGCTAGGGAGGAATCAACCAGGGACCTAGGTTCTCTGGGAAAGAAGGCGCACTGTTTTACCTCGATCGAGGGAAACGGCGCTGGAAACAAGCGATTCACCCGGTCAGATCGTTGACGTGTACCGAGTTCTACGGGCTCGGACCTGAGAGAACACGGGACGAGACTGACTCAACCCTGAGATCGTAAGGGTGTTAGGTGCTGCCCAGCCCACAGCTCTGCAAATGTCTGCTAGGGAGGTGCCCCTAGCCAGTGCCCATGAGGATGCCACGCTCCTAGTAGAGTGGGCTCGAACCCGCAAAAAAAAGGGGGGGGGGGGCACGGCCTGGGTGTGATAGGCCAACTGAATGGCATCCACCGCCCAGTGAGACACCTCTGTTTGGAGACAGCGTTCCCTTTCTGCTGTCCTCCAAAGCAGACAAAGAGCTGCTCAGAGCGCCTGAAGCTCTGGGTGCGTTCCAGGTAGGCACGCAAGGCATGTACTGGACACGACAGTGAGAGGGCTGGGTCTGCCTCCTCCCGGGGCAGCGCTTGTAGGTTCACTACCTGATCTCCAGAGGGCGTGGTAGGAACCATGGGCACATAGCCCAGTCGAGGTCTTAGGATCACATGAGTATCTGCCGGACCGAGCTCCAGGCAAGTGTCGTTAGTAGGGAACGCTTGCAGGTCCACGACCCTCTTGATGGAAGTGAGCGCGATCAGCAGGGCCATCTTTTTAGGAGAGGGCCCTGAGCCAACTGATTCTAGCGACTCGGGGGGGGGATCTCTGAAGACCGGTGAGGACCACCGAGAGATCCCAGGAGGGGAACAGGTTTGGCCGGGAGGGGTTTAACCTCCAGGCACCTCTTGGGAACCTGACGATTAAGTCGTGCTTACCCAGAGACTTGCTGTCTACTGGGTCATGGTGAGCTGCGATAGTGGCAACATACACCTTCAAGGTGGATGGGGACAGCCTCCCCTCCAACCTCTCCTGTAGGAACAGGAGCACAGACCTAACTGCGCACCTCTGTGGGTCTTCTGCCCGGGAAGAACACCAATTCACGAACAGACGCCATTTCAGGGCGTAGAGTTGCCTGGTAGAAGGGGCTCTGGCTTGGTTGATCGTGGCTATGACCGTGGGTGGTAGACCAGCTAGATCTTCCGCATCCCGTTCGGGGGCCAGACGTGGAGGTTCCAAAGGTCTGGGTGCGGATGCCAGAGCGTGCCCCGTCCCTGAGAAAGAAGATCCTTCCTCAGGGGAATTCGCCAGGGAGGGGCTGTCGCGAGGAGTACAAGGTCCAAGAACCAGGCCCGGGTGGGCCAGTAAGGAGCCACGAGAGTGACTTGTTCCTCGTCCTCCCTGACCTTGCACAGCACCTGTGCAAGAAGGCTCACTGGGGGAATGCGTACTTGCGCAGCCCCACCGGCCAGCTGTGTGCCAGTGCATCTGCCCCGAGGGGAGCCTCTGGACGGGCGTACCAGAGCGGGCAGTGGGAGGTCTCTCGGGAGGCAGAGGGGTCTACCTGGGGCTTGCCGAACCGTTCCCAAATCAGATGAACCGAGTGGGGGTGAAGCCTCCACTCTCCGCCAGGCAAGCGTTGTCATGACAGCGCATCCGCTATCACATTCAGGTTGCCGGGGATGTGAGTGGCACGCAGCGACCTGAGTCGGTGCTGGCTCCAAAGGAGGAGACGACGGGCAAGTTGTGACATGTGACGGGAGCGTACGCCGCCTTGGCGATTTATGTACGTGACCGCAGTGGTGCTGTCCGACCTGACCAGGACATGTTTGTCGCGAATTAAAGGGAGAAACTGCCGCAGGGCTAGAAGGATGGTCAACAACTCGAGGCAGTTGATGTGCCAACGCAGCTAGGCCCTTTTCCAACGGCCTGAGGCTGCGTGCCCGTTGCAAACGGCGCCCCAACCCAATCTGGAGGCGTCGGTCGTGACCAGGACGCGTCTGGACACCTGCTGTAGGGGTACTCCAGCCGTAAGAAACAGAGGTCTGTCCAGGGGTTGAATGTTTGTTGGCAGGCGGGGGTGATTGTTACCCGGTGCGTGCCGTGGCGCCATGCTCGTCTCGGGACTCGGGTCTGGAGCCAGTGTTGGAGCGGTCTCATATGCATCAACCCCAGCGGCGCAACCGCCGCGGAGGATGCCATATGCCCCAGGAGCCTCTGGAAAAGTTTTAAGGGGACCGCTGTGCCTGGCCTGAAGGCGGTGAGGCAGTTCAACACTGACTGGGCACGCTCGTTGGTGAGACGTGCCGACATTGAGACTGAGTCTAACTCCATCCCGAGAAAAGAGATGCTCTGAACTGGGGTGAGCTTGCTCTTTTCCCAGTTGACCTGAAACCCCAAACGGCTGAGGTGCCTGAGCACCTGGTCTCTGTGGGCGCATAGTAACTCTCGCGAGTGGGCCAGAATGAGCCGGTCGTCGAGGTAGTTGAGTATGCGGATGCCGGCTTCTCGGAGCGGGGCAAGAGCTGCCTCTGCGACTTTCGTGAAGACGCAAGGGGACAGAGACAGGCCGAAGGGGAGGACTTTGTACTGATACGCCTGGCCCCCGAACGCAAACCGCAGGTAGGGGCGGTGTCGGGGCAGGATGGAGACGTGGAAGTACGCGTCCTTCAGGTCTATCGCTGCGAACCAATCTAGATGCCGGACGCAGGTTAAGATGTGTTTCTGCGTCAGCATCTTGAACGGGAGTTTGTGCAACGCTCGGTTGAGAACTCGAAGGTCCAAGATTGGTCGTAAGCCGCCGCTTTCCTTGGGTACGATGAAGTAGGGGCTGTAGAACCCCTTCTTCATCTCGGTTGGAGGGACAGGCTCTATCGCGTCTTTGGCCAGAAGAGTCGCGATTTCCGCGCGCAGAGAGTGGGCGTGTTCGCCGTGTACTGCGGAAAAGCGGACGCCCATGAAGGGGGGCGGGGGCCTGGCAAACTGAATTGCGTAACCGAGTCGGATGGTCCAGGCCAGCCAGCGAGACGGGTTGGGAAGTGAAAGCCACCTCTGCGTCAACCTCTGCGCTAGGGGCACCAAGGGGACGGTTAATTTGGACGTACCCGGCGGGGCTTCGCAGCGGGGCGGAACAGGTAGGGCAGCGTTGGGCAGCGACAGGGCGACCCGCAGCTGGGGTGCTGAGAAAGACTCAAAGCACTTACCTTGCTCCGCACACCCGGCAGGGGGCGGGTTAGCGACTGAGGAGGAGGTCTCGGGTAGGCGTCCTCTAGATTGGTCGGAACCGGCCGGCCGGGGGGGCAGTCGTGGGGCTGGAGACGGGTGGTCCGTGTCCAGGAAGCCGGGACTGCTGAGATCTGGTGGCAGAGTGCCGTGGGAACGGCATTTGTGGGCCAGGTGACCCAGAGACAAAAGGAAATAGCTCGTTACAGAGAATATGAGAATGTGAAAACTAATTCGACAAAAAATTCTCCTCCCGGCCCTCCACCGGGGACGGAGCGGTCTTACCACCTCCGGAGCTAACATCTTGGTCCCTGAGTTGAGCGTCTACGGACAGCCTGGGAGCCTTCCGGGTCCTTGAGGGGGTCCGTGAGACGGGGGCGTCCGCTTCCTGCGGAGTGCTCGACGCTGGGGTTGAGAGCTGGGCCCGGGTTGAGGCGGAGCAGGGTGTTTCATAGCCGCAGGAGGACGCCCTCGGCGAGCAGACGGGGCATGGCCCATGGCGGCAGGCTTGCGGCGGGGCAGGATGTGCAGTGGCCTCTGTCTGCCTCACCGCTGAGGACTGCTGGGCAGAGTCATCAACGGTGGCGCCGAATAGACGGAGCTGGGTGACGGGGGTGTGGGAGAAGGTGTGCCTTGTCTGCCTCCCGCATTTCGACCAGGTCCAGTCCACAGGTGCGTTTCTGGACCACAAGGGGTGGCCATCGCCTGTTCGAGTGCCGGCGCTTCTGACCTCCGTGGCCCGGGGGCGCGGTTGGTCATCCAGCGCAGTTCCTGCAGCACATCAAGAACAGGACTACCCAAGGTGCAAGTTTTGAAGCGCCTTGGCCTGGCATTGGTTGCAGGAAGGGCCGTGGCGTGCAGAGTGGAAGCGGTCTGGGACCGTTCCACCGTGAGGGTAGTGAGAGCGGAGGAGCGAAGAAGCCTTGGCTTTGCTCAACTCGTCGTGCACGTCCAGGAAGAAAGGAAGGGGGGGGGGGGGGGGCGTGGCTGTGAGCGGCGCACCTGCCCGCGGGACCGATCAAGTAGCCCGGGAAAGCATAGCGGATCTCCGTGCGTCAGGCTCAGGCTGGGCGGCAGACCCGAAGGTGGCGGCCCAGGCGAGCGATCAGCATCCGATGCCGCTGTAACGCTCTCCGAAGCAGCGGTGATGTCATCCAATTCTGAAGCAAGCAAGCGTGCCGGGGAGGCTTGCGGTTCGAGGGGGTTTACCCGGCGAACGGAGCCCGTCATATTCCCCCGGAGCCTGCGTCAATCCCGTAGGAAGGAGGCGAGGCGCGGGGGGCGGCTGAAACGGCTTTCTCTCATTACAAAAGAAAGCCACACGACCGCAATGTTGCCATGGCTATGTTCTCGCACTGAGAACATGAACCATTCATAAAACGCTGCCTGCGTGTGATCGCAGCCCAGGCATGCAAGACAGTGTTTTATGACCGAGAGAGGTGGGGAGAAATCACCGCATCCAGAAACTACACAGGGGCGGAAATTACATCTTTACAAAGACGCGTCCTGAAAAGGACGTTCAACGCCGCTGTGTAATGCACTTTCAGAGAAATAAACTCTTTTACGGAGAGAATCACTCTTTCAACTCTTTTAACTCTGCGCTGTCGAAGCGCCCAGGGGCAAACTGCACGCCGGCAGTGAAGAGAAAAGCCGCTGTAGTGCGCCGTAAATCCAACAGCAAAGCAGAGCGTCAGAGGATCAGAAGCAGGATCAGTTGTGTTACTCGCAGCTGACTGCATACACACGACCTTCGGCTCCGAAGAAAATTACTGAATGAACGAGCGTATTTCTCTCGCCTTTATATCCATATCCGGAGGCAGAGTATGCAAATACTGTTCGCCAACTCTCATTGGCCTTTTTTCATAGATCAGAGGTATCTTTCGGCGCTCAAGAGAGACCCCTAGTGTCGCTTCTTCGACACGACGTCGAAGTGAGCGACAGACGGGGAACTGAGTGAATCCCTGTCAGTCTGTGTATTTGACTAGTTTCTCATCTCCATATAAGCAGGTTGCTACATGCCCTGTGTGATTATTAAAATGCAAAAGGCTGAGATAGTCTGTATGAGCTGCGTGCTTCACAGTGAATGAGCACTTTGCTCGCTGTCATCTACTACACACACGCAAGTGATGCTCAAATATGGAAGTATAATAATAACAACTGTCTTTGATGCAAAATGCACACTGAATTGGACTTGGATTTTTTGGGGGGGGCTGCTATATAATGTGGTTGTATATTTAAGCTGTGAATCTTTCAACTGAAATAATTTTGCAAAAAATTTCATCATTTCATTTCACAATTCAAAAATAAATATTCAACATAGTTCAGTTCCTAAATATATATATATATAAAAATATTAAATTATGTCATCTTTATTATACAACAGGTAATATTTGGTCCATTATCATTTGGTTTGCAAACTCACTTCTAAAATTTTGGTTGGAAATGTAAATTTGTACATCCTGGCACAGCAGAAAAAGCAGTAGTACTTTATTGCTTTTGTAATGCTTTTTTGTATCAAAGACGTATGTCATCAATACTGTATACTTCCATACCTCAAGATGCAATGTTTTCATTGTATGAGCGGCCGGCTTTGAAGCGTGCAGCACATTCAGACTATACATTTTATTAAATCTCAGCCTTTTGCTGATTCCACAAAACTTATTGTGATTTTTAGTTTGGCTAATTGTGCATTCAAACATGAAATCTATCCCAAATATTAAAAAATCTGTGATATTCAACATATTATAGTTCATTCCATTTTTATGTCTGGATTCCATCCAGGTTTTTCACATGATGGAAATCATAGCACTCTATTTGCTTGGCATTGTGATAAACATTGCTAATTAGGGATACACCGATTGATCAGCCACCGATATAGATCAACCGATCTTCGTCTTAAATCTGTGATCGGCCGATCATACCTAGATTCAGGGTCAATGCTGCCTTAAAATTTGGCAAAAAACAAGGTATCATTGAAGGCAGCATAATTCTCCCTTCCTTGGCACTGGATACATCAATAATGCCTTAAAGGTCTTTCTATGTAGGCAGCGCACTAGGTTTGTAATAGAGCTTGTGTGTCCACACTAAATATATGAAAGAGTTATCTGAATATGCTTGTAAACACAGACTGCAAGAATTTCCTCCTCTGTTATCAAATTAGTTTCTTCTGCTGAATATTACTTGAATGTGAAGAATGCACAAAACACACTGTATTTTCTCCTGAGAAAAAATCATGTCACTATGCATCTCAGTTGCATGGACAATAGAGTGAATGAGTGATGGGAAGCATAACTAAGGACTATGTTCTTTAAAATGTAATTTCAGACATTTGTGCTCGGCTAATCCCTCATTCACACCCTATTCTCCATAAGCAAACAATTGAGATAAGGATGTATTAAGAACTGCGAGGCAGTAAAATCACTGCAATAAAACCAGACATGGCAGAGGAGGCCAGATTCTTACTTTATAATACTATAGTGCCACTGCATTTTTTGTAGCATAGTGGCTATAGAGAGAAATCTGCTGTGGCCACCAGATTAGTAGCTTTGGTTCCAAGTATTTTCTTTTTTCATTCACTTTCTTGATAGGGACTTCAAAAACTTCTACAATCTGTCATGATCGCTGTGTTTTTAGAGCTCCTTCACATTCGAGGCAGGACCAACCACCATGCCTCTTCCATGTGTGGAGGATGAGCCCACGTGCCATATTGCCACATGTTACCTCCCCTTCGGGCAGGATGTGGTCTCGGTCTTTTCCCCCTGAATGAATAGCAAAGGAAGAGAACACCCTCTCCGATGAGCATAATAGCATTAGATAGCCCCAGCCGAATCTAATATTCTGTGGAGAGAAAACATAGTGAGAAAAGGCTTTGGCTGGCCCGGCCTGCTCCCATGCTAGTTACTTCGCTTTCCCCCCTCAGGGGTGTGGGGAACTACATGACATCTTGTGGGGCATTGGGGTAGGTTACGTGCAGACTGATGTACCTGCTATTACGCACGCAGCAGCTTGCACCTGCATCAGCAGTTCATGTAACACGGTTCTGCTGTTCTGGTGTTTTTCTATAGGGACCCTTAGTGTCACTACATCAACACAGCGTTGAGTGAGTGACAGAAGGGTATTGTCTAGATTACTGTTGTAACCTTCGTTCGCTGATGGAGGGAACAATACTTGTGTCCCTCTACTATCCACTGAAATGGCCGGGACCTTGTCTCGACTCCTCAGCACAAAACCTAAATGAGTGGCCGCATTCCAGCTCCTTTTATACACGCATGTCTGGGGGAGTGGCATGCAAATTCCACTCGCCAAATCTCATTGGCCTTTTCTCAAAGATTGAAGGTGTTTGGGGCCCCCAAGAGCAACATCTAGTGTCATTACAATGGTACAACGTCTCGTTCCCTCCATCAGGGAACGGAGGTCACAACAGTAACCGAGACATTTTTACTGTTACATTATCAAATTCTATTTTAGTTGTATGGATTTGTTTGCAAAATAAAAGGAATTTGGCCATTGATTTTAAAATTCCTTTCACAGAACCAATGACAGAGATGTGAAGAAATACTAATTCAACAAGTTTTTCCTATCCCAGAAAAAATGAAAAAATTTATCAGGAAGGTTAACCTAATGCATGAACTCATTTATGCATTTTTATTTCATTTTTGAAAGGACTGACACTTCTATTGACTTTTGCAAATAAGTTGGAAAAATACTGGAAATGGCTGCTGTGGCTTATCTGAAAATGGCAGCACTTGCAAGGATGCAAAAGTTCAATCGACTGCATCCACTTGTGGGATCTTTTTCATACATATGCATGCTCAACCACAGGCTTTGCAAACGGAGAGATCGATTGGAGTGTGTGAGTGTTTGTGAGTGTATGTGGAGGGAGGTGGGGTGATGACTCACATGTAGCTGTCATCGAGGTTGAGTTTTGTTCAACTGCTGTCATATGTTTGGGTGTGCTTGACCGATAAGAGATGAGAGCCCTTATTAACGGGGCCTCGGGGGACGTTTTCCGCACAGACAGAGACAGATCGCTGTAGGATTGTAATTAATTTTGCATCATATTCCAGATACTACAATAAAGGGGGGTGACAGGTGACAGAAGCACTTAATGGCATTATCAGATCTATATTGTAACGTAACAATTTATGGATGGGTTTAAGATTACTGCGACAAGATAAGAAAGGAAAGGAAAGAAATGAAGAGGAGAGGAGAGAAAGGATGAAGAAAATGAAAGGAAAGGAAAGGAAGAGGAAATTAAGTTCAATGAAAGAAAAGGATGGGGAAGGAAAAGAAAAGGAAAGGAAATTACATTAAATGAAAGGAAAGACAAGAAACAGGTAAAGGAAGGAAAGGAAGAAGAAAAGGAAAGGAAAGGAATTTAAAGGAAAGGAAAGAAGAGGAAGAAAAATTAAGAAAGAAAAGGAGAGGGAGAGGAAAGGAAGTTCAATAAAAGGAAAGTATGGCGAAGGAAAGAAAGTTAAGAAAAAGTAATGTAAATGAAGTTCAATGAAAGGAAAGGAAAGAAGAGGAAGAGCATGAGAAAAAGGAAAGGAAAAAATAGGAAGAGGAAAAGCAAGTTCAATGAAAGGAAAGGATGGGGAATGTAAAGAATTAAAGGAAAAGTAAAGTAAAGAAGAGAAA
Organism: Moxostoma hubbsi; assembly: GCA_032164185.1. Lineage (NCBI taxonomy): Eukaryota > Metazoa > Chordata > Actinopteri > Cypriniformes > Catostomidae > Moxostoma > Moxostoma hubbsi. The sequence continues at coordinate 11,900,808 of JAVLUX010000049.1, read as the reverse complement.
AATGAAGGATGAGCAAAAGGAAATGGAAATGAAAGGGAAGAAGAGGAAAAGGAAAGGAAAGGAAAGAAAAGGAAAAAAGAGGAAGATGAAGACGAAGAGGAAGTGGAAAGGAAGTTCATTAAAAGGAAAGGATGGGAAAATAAAGGAAGAAAAAGAAAGTAAATTAAGTTCAATTAAAGGAAAGGATGGGGAAGTAAAGGAAGTAAAGGAAAAATAAAGTAAATAAAGTTAAGTTAAAGGAAAGGAAAGAAGAGGAAGATGAAAGGAAAGATATACACCTGATTAAACTTTGTCCCCTTCCCTAGGGTCCAGATCGATCTAGGCATCTCTTTATACATATCCTGTCAATGGCAGACATGAAAGCAGAAATACAGCCAGAATGGAGCCATTTAAGACCCCTCACAGTTCTTGAAGGCAGAATATGCCATTTGTGCAGTTGATATTCATTTAATTCGTTCTTACATACTGCTGGTTCCTTCAAAATGAATAAACTACCTATAATCAGTACAAAACCATAAATCACAGAGTCCACATGTTAAACAATCTACTGGAGGTGTGAAGGCCAGCAATAGTTTGCTACAGGGTTATTTTTAAATAAAATACTGCTTATTAAAAAAAGAAAAAAATTTGTTGCGAATGTGTGTCTTGAACCACATATTGTAATTTGAACAAGAAGACAGTAATCACAGATTTAAGTTCCACTAACCCTTCCATTAACTAACATTTACACTTTTTAACATAGTTTTTAAAAGCATAATTAACACATAGCAGTTCTTTGCTCATCTCTTGTTAGACATAATATTCTATAGTTAAAAAGTTCCGTTTCTAATTCAGTCCAGTGACTAATGCAATAGAAAGTTGTGTTGACTTGATTCATTGTCAATATATTATATAACAGTGCCCAGACTTTCTCTCTCATCACATACAATTCACAAGCTCACAGAAAAAATATATATTTTGCTATGGTGCTGGCGCTACTAAATAGTGGTGTGGCAATACAGGCTGTAGACTAAATTGTAATGTTTATTAGTGTTATTAATTATCATCAGTATTCATAATCATTTTGTCGCACTATTAATCATTTATATTATACTATATAATTTATACTTTTATATTATGCTGTCTAATTATGTTGTCTAAAGCCTAGTGCACGTCAAACCTATGAGACATGTGTTTTGAAATTATGAGGGGAGGTAATCTGGGCTTATTTTAAACAGTGGAAGACTGTTTTTGTTTTTTCCTATGAATGGATTAAAAACGCCCTGTAAGAGTATTTTCTTCAGAGAAATACCAAGCAAGACTGAGAAAGACAGGGAGACCATCGGAAGACACCACTCTTCGATTGAAATGTTACTTTCTCTCCTATGCCTGATAAATAAAAGTATTCGTCAAATGTGTTATTTCTTGTCAATTAACTGTTGTTTGGCTCTGTGACTTCACAACAGGGAAAAATAGACACATTTAAAGTCTTCGAGGCCTACAGAGCACATTGTACAAGAATACAACTACCTAACAGTGAAGCACAACTAAAATTGAAATGGTGCACATTAGATGACACACATACACAAATAGAACCTTGAAATGGCTCTTGTTAAAACTCTGAATTACTGAGGCTGACAACAAGGCATGATTCATGGCATGACTCATTATTTAGAGTGTATACAGTCTTTCTCTAATGAATTGTTATTAATTTATCTAGACATTTTTAATACTGACTTGAACTAACAACGTCCACTAGAGGAAACAACATTGGGTGAATAGTGGTAACATACTTCTATAACAGTGTTTCTGTTATTACATACAAAGGATTAAAGCTGAAGTTTGTCATTTCTGCGACACTAGCGCCACCAAACGGAATTGTAAATATAAACAATGTTTTTGAAACAGCTTTTTGAATATGGCCCTTGGATGCAGTTGTTCAAAAAGTCAGATAGTCCCACCCCCAACTTCAAGTAACGTTGTTGGGACGTGTCTAAGCAGTTCGCTCAAAACAAACAGGAATTTTCATAGGTTAAGAAAATGAACCTGTGAATGGCTTACTTTTACTGTATTTGTCTCTGCATATTAAGCTGGAATCTAAACAATAATACTATGAAATCATGAAAATTTAAAAATGTTAAAATACAATTTGATGCAAGTACCACAAATAGTACACAAACTGAAACACTACATATTCCACAAGTGAAATTGCTGGTACTGCAGGTAAACAACCTGAAGAAGTTTTTGCTGTTGAATTGACACATTTACTGCTATTTCCTAAATATTTAATGTACCCCAGTTTGCAGAATTACATTATGTGGCAATTATTCACTCACAGTTAATTCCGTCATGTATCATTCATGAGCCTACTAGCCAATACACTAAAACTTTCACTTAAAGGTAAATGGCATCATTTTTTTTCAGTGTTAAAAAAAAAACTTTCTCCTTTCCCCTGTTAAAGTGCAGAGAAAACTATAGTGGTTGTCATACTGAAGAATGTAAACACTGTGGATCTAGTGGCTTTAGGTGGATCTTCAGCACAGAAACATAATATACACAACACATTAAAGTTTCAATTGTCTTGCATCGCCTTACCTGACAGCGAAAGATGCATTTAATAAGTCCTGATATCTTTCTCTCACCCTCTGTGCAAAAAGCTGAATTCCATTATATTAGCAATGCTGATGAAAGTGGATAGGAAATTGAATGTTGCTAAGATTAAAAACAACTTATTAATATTGATCAGTGATTAAAACTGACCGGAACTACCTGAGCAATCAACAGTTTGAACCGCATGCATTCAAGCCAATCAGAATCAAGTATTTGAACAGACCATGGTATAAGGTTACTGAAATGACTGGAGTCTTTTTTATCATCATTTTAATGTGAGTGAGTGGTCATGATTTCCTACATATATTGCAAAATTACAATTCATGTCTTTAGAAGTTAAACTTTTTTAATGAGGAAAGAATTACTGAGTACACTGTTAACAAAAGCTGTTGTCTATGTAAATCTAAGTGGTCTTCCTGTACTATCTTTACATTTACAAGACACAACCAGTGTGAAAATTCTAAGAGACACTTACCAAGATGTTCGCAACAGTTTGCAAACACCAAATCTGCTAAAATATTACTGTGACAGTGTCCTACACGTTACATCAGATTATATCTCTATGGAGGTTTATAACTGCTGTTAATTAGACCAATTACTGTGCCGCAATCAGCAATTTGATGATGTGGTTGTTTCCAGAGCACTGCAGAACCTTACATAATTGCAGTCTGGGACAAAGGCAGAACATCGGAGGCTCGAGTGCCAAGCAAAACCGCTTATAGTCTGCAATTCAGCATATCTACTCTCCAGCTGAAGACAGAACTGCACAAACCCTCCGGTTTCAAGAATAGCAAACAAAAGAGGTTTTTAAAGGCATATAAATAGCATCTAAACATGCCCTACTTGCCCAGCTGTGAAAGAAAAGTTTGGAGAGCCAGACGGTGTCATCCACAGATTTGTTTACACAGCAATAAAAATGTGGTGGGTCTTGGTTAGTATGAGCCATTTTGCCCCTGCCCCTGTCATTTCTCTCGAGAAAAGCATCTTTCTGCTTTCAGAAGTAGTCATGCATTCTGCATTTTTGTAAGCAGCATATCAATCACAACATTCCGGGTTCAATACAAGTTAAAGGTGCACTTGATAAACTTTTGTCATTATGTCATCTTGGTCTTACACTGACATTTAGCAGCTTGGATGCAGCATCATTTTAAATCAATAGTTTTCAGTTTCAGATGCTTTTGTAGAAATGTAGTATTTACAGTCAGCCATGATCAATTTAATCAATAAGTGTAAAATAACAGGATGGATACTGAGATTAAGCGAGAAGTATTCGGCTGGTCATGTGATTCTAACATGGCTGCCCCCATGTGCGGACCCTTTTCATGTAGAATAAAACAGCTTTTATAAGGTTACTGATATGACTGGAGTCTTCATTTTAATGTGAGTGGCCATGATTTCATACATATAAATATTCAATTCATGACTTTAGTAGTTAAATGTTTTAATTAGGAAAAAAATTACTGAGTGCAATTTAAGATCAATAGACAGCATTTTTGGCATAATGTTGGTTACCACAAAAAATAATTTCGACTTGTCCGTCCTTTTCTTTAAAAATAACTCAAGGTTACATGGAGGCACTTATAATGGAAATGAATGGGGCCCATTTTTGGAGGGTTTAAAGGTAGAAATGTGACGCTTATAATTTCATAAAAGCACTTATGTTAAAACATGTTTATTGTGTATTAACTTGTGTAAAGTTGTAATATTTATGGTCGTTTTAGGATTTACAACGTTACACTGTCATGGCAACGAAGTTGTAAGATTGTATATAACTTTTCACAGAAACGGTTAGTATGCAAATTTAACATAATAAGGTCGTGTTAACACGCATATTGTTTATGTCTTGTGGCTATACTTTTGAAAAAGTGAGTAATTTAACATTTACGGATTGCACCCCCCCCCCCACCCCCCCATCAGGGCTGGACTGGTAGTCTGGCATACCGGGTATTTTCTCGGTGGGCCACTTTGGGGCCGAACAGGGGTGGACTAGCAATCAGGAGAACCGAGCGGGCTGGTGGGTCGGCCGGGAAATGAGCCGCCACGTTATGCAGAAAAGGACCGAGAATCCCCCCACCCCAAATTTTGGGCCAGTTGCTATTTAAAATCCAGGGCTGATTTCTCCTCCCAGTCCAGCCCTGTCCCCCATTCACTTCCCCCAATTCCATTGTGCCTCACATGAACCCAGATTCATGCTTTTTGCACTTTTACGTAAATTATTTTTTTTTTGCGGTAATCAACATTATGCCTCAAATGCTGTCAATTGAGCTTAACTTGTATTGAATCTGGAATATTATTCTAAAGAAGTAGTTCACCTATAAATTCTGTCTTTTACATTCTTTCTTTCTTCTGGATATTTAAGAATCATGCAGCCCATTCTCTAATGACCTCATTTCCTCTCTTCTGTTAAAACATTTGCCCTCAGGTGGGCTGACCCCTCTCATATCTCTACACTGAGTCAATACAGGGTGACAATCATACCAGTACAATGACCGTATTTTTTATTTTTTCAGTATAAGAGAGTTGGAGTAAGAAGCTGGCATGAAAGTACAGATGTTTTTATCACAGCCTTGGCCAAAGGAAAGAATGAATATCTTCCCTTCTCCATTTCTCCGATTGAGCCAAGGCTGTGTATTGATTAAGACTGCAATGCGACGCCTCAGCTAATCTAATGCCATAATGGGGACCTCCAGGTGGCAATCATAGCTTGAACACAAAACAAATCATGCTGATTTACACACATGCACCTCCACATATATACCTTATTTGTGATTCATTTTACAGGCAGATAGTTTTTAATGCTTTTTTTAATAGATTTTAATGCAACGGGTCTATTCAGCTTTTCTATTCATGAGTCAAATAAAATTGATTTGAGTTAAAATGCCTAGTTATGCACTTTTGTTTGTTATCAGCTCATTTTATCTGTGAGAAAGTGGTTGATGTGTTCACTGCATTACTGTATGTATTTATTCAAATCTTTGAGTGTGAAATTAATCAAGTGCACCTTATTACTAAAAATCAATATTTCTTGAATTAAAATGAAAAAAGAATATTAACATAAATCAATTAGATTATATCTATTTAATAATATATATATATATATATATATATATATATATATATATATATATATATATATATATATATATATAAAATAGAAAACTGGGCTGTGCAGAAATTTTTTTGATTAACTTCAGGCCCTACTTTATGAGCTTTGGGGCTAAGCGCAGCACTATGTGATAAGTCATACAAGCAAAGTCAATGGGCATGGCCATGAAGTTTTGGTATTTCCACGCAAGCATGCGCTAAGTCTAGGCATGAAGCGCTAATGGGCTAATGGTCAAGAGCAATTACATTCTGAGGTTAATTTCTGGCACTGTCTGCATTTTATTACAATATATAGTCCATTCCCTGACAAGCACCAGCGATATAAACAAAGACAGCACATTCATTAGAAGTTGGTAGAGTGAATGGACTGTATGCAATGAATTAGAAGAATAGAAATATGGATTTACGTTCTTTTGTGCATTAACTGCATCCTTGTTGAATGTCATGCATATTCCTGACAGTTTCAGGCTCCTTATATATGCATGGAAAATGAGGTTCTTAACAGGATTTGAATGTAGGCTCCGTTAAATTATAGAGAATGTAAGTATCATTAATCATATTGATCAACTGACACACAAATCATGACTATTAACTGTGTGCTTTTACATGCTTGTTCTTACAGCAATTATGCTTAATAAGCTTACAACGCCTGCGGTCATTTAAACACAATAAACAGTGTTCCTTTATCGGTGTAAAGGCCATAAACGGCTTATGAAGAACCCATTCGACATGGGTAGATTTTTGCACATTATGGCGATTTCTCGTGCCATCTAAAAACACCTTACCTGGTGTTGAGAATAAACAGTTATTTCAAATGTCATGTAAATGTGGATTTTTTGCCTTCTCAGATTTTTTAAATAAGCTTCTACTGGTCGATTTTGCTTTAAAAATTTAAAATGTAAATAATTTATTGAAACACCAAAAAATTATAAAATAAATATTTCTTGATTGAAATTCAAAATAACAAAGTGTACTGATATACAACCAACCCTGTAAATTCAGTGCAGTGACTTTAAAATCACTTCACGACAACAGGTGAAAGAATATTAATCATAAATACAATTGTAAATATACAGAGAATAATAGTAGTAAAACCTTGTAAACCATGACCTAAATAAATCAATAACATACATTTTTGTTTCATAAAACAGCTACAACAGTGAATGTAAGGGACATAATTTGATGTTCCACTGTATTGTCAGTGTTTGGACATGAAATGTATTACCACCTGCTGGTGGAATCTCCAATTCATTGATTTTAGACTTCGTGCTGAAAACAGAAGTCGGTCTGAAACATCTTAGCGCAATTACCTATTTCTCAGGAAATCAGCAAATTGTGCTTTGCATCACTTCATTACCATACAATACACACACAGTTAGCGCAAACACTCCCACCCAGAGCCACCTGCACTTTGTGCTGGCACAAAAATTGCAATTAGAATTAGTGCAGTCACAAAATTTTGATTACCCAACATTGTGCACGAAAATAGAGCCCTTCAAGTTAATATGCCAATGATACAGCTGCCATACCAAAATAATGTTGATAAATAATTGTGCTGCCTTCAGTTAAAAATTACAGAGCCATTCAAAGGCATTAAAGAATATTATTATGACACTGACTAGAGTTTCTTGTATGGACCACAACTCATTTACTCAGAATGACAGTCTCAATTGCCACACTTTCCCCACGTCTCAAAATCCCCACATCTCCTTTTATGTTCCACAGAAGAAAGTCGAATATGGTTTGGAACAACAACCGGTGAGTAATTGATGACAAAATGTAAAATATTTGGCAAACTTTCCCTTTAATTCCAGGTTTTTCAATTTCTACTTGTACTCAACATCACCTTTTGTCAGTACTCAAGGTCTGGCTGTGATCTCAAGTCTGAAACGGTCACAGTGTCTTTAGCCCCATGACTGCATTACAAGCTAGATGAATGAGGCAGGCATTACCTCTGGCCCAACACAGTCTGTCGCTACGGTGACCAATGCAAAGTCATTATCTGAAAGGAGTTGTGATGTCTCTTTTATTCTTCCCATTCATGAAATATTCATGAAAATATTTCACACATCTGAGCGGATGAACTGCTAAAATATACATGCAGTCAGTGTGACAGCTTGATTTATTCTTAACTTCCCCTTAACCTGTCTGTGATAAAGTGCTCCATTGCTGAGCTCAATTTCTGTTTGGACAACTGTTAAAATGTGGATTCCAATGAGTCCATCTTAACTTGTATTATCTTTTAAAAGTTGGCATAGGAATAACATATTATATTTAATTTAAATGTGACATGGAGTTGAATAGATGTCATTAGTTGGCTCTGTTAAGGGACATTATTATACACTACTGTAACTGTTTCCTTTTTGTAAGGCCTTTTATAATGCTAAAAGGTTTCTTTGTAATACTAAAATCACAGTTTCCACCCTCCCTCTGAACTTTACAATTAAACAGGCTGTTTTTTTGTTGTATATAAGCTATGTTGTGATTGGCTAACCTCTTTGCATGTAAAATGAGTAAAAATGCCCCACTAAGTACTAAATTGGCATTGATATGTAGATGTGGGCTGTCTTGTTACATGTCAATATTATGAATATTTATAGAATTTTATTAGAAAATAGTTAGCAAAATCCTGTTTTACTTAATGAGTCCCAATTAAACTACGAATTCTGACTATGTACTTTTCATGATGATACATGATATGTATTCTCCACTTTCTCTTACTAAGCTCTAATCAACCTTGAGCTACATAAATCCAGTGTAGAAACAAACTTGTTGATTCCTTCAATGGAACGAGTTTGAGATTTCCAGCCAAGTTTCACATTCAAACATCCAGTGATCAATGAAAAGAAGGGGTAAAGAAAAGAGAGAAGATGCAAAGGCAGAACTTTTGGGAAAAGTAATCCAATTAAATATTTTCTACATTGTCAGGTACACATTAAAATGTCAATTTCTGCATTCTGTGCAGCAAAGTGAATCAACCATCTACAGCCTCAGCTTCAATTGACCTGTTAACAGCTGTGACAATGTGTAAACAGTCCATATCAACATTAAATGATGGGTTTGAAGGTGAAGAACAATGCAGAAGCCAATCAAACAGCTCAGTACAGACAATTATATTCAGCCTAGTGACAAAAAAGCTAATGCTAATGCTAATGCTATAAGATCCAAGCAATAATCTCAAACCTTGATGATTACACTTCAATATGTATAAAAATGATTTCTTTCTACCATCTGATAAACACAACAGGAAAACAAGGCATATAATTCCCTCTCAAAAAAATATATACTCCAACAGATGAAGCCATGGTGTGTTAGATTTGTTTTGGAGTTGAAAAGGTGAACGACTTTTCAGATAAATATGACACCCCTTCTTCTTTCCAATTACAAGCCGTCTATATTTAGTATCTGTAACAGACACTCAATTATTAATGAGACATGAAACATAAGATAACCCAGTGGCAGTATTTTTGGGGGACCCAAAAAGAGAGGATTTTTGCACAGCCTAACCAGCAGATAACAGCACAATAATCAGTTTAGGAGAATCCGGAAAAATGTTTCATCTTCTGATCCAGTGATTCAACACTAATGAAGATGATCTTTAAAAGTAGGACACATTTCTATTTATTTATAATCATTAGTAGCCCCTGTTTACTGCTAATAGATTAATGTAGCGAATTCCTTGTGATTGTGCATTTGAGGGTGCTTTCACACTAGCACTTCCAGGTGTGCATCCAGGTTCAAATTACATCAAAGTTTGGTTAGTTTGGATGGTGTAAAAGATGTTTCTAAAATCCGGTGCGCATCCGCAAACCACACCCGAGTCCGCTTGAAAAAGTGGTCTGGGGTACAGTTCATGTAAATTCTGATACGGTTCGCTACTGACAGAAACGCAATCGTACCAAATTGCAAAAGTGAACCGCTACTGATGATGTATAGTTTGCGTGTGTTCAAATAAATCCCCTTCAGAGAGCAGCTCACGTGCGTCACATCTCTTGCAATGCATTCGTGGGCTTGCGGCAGACAAACGATAACAATTATCACTTCATTACACATTCTGCATCCGTGGCAGACAAACGTAAGTGTTCCGTGCATGTAAAGTCTTAGTGGTAAATCCAAAGAGACAAACTTACAGTGAAGCTGACATCACTTTCAGTTGGACCCAAATAATATGATGTCAACAGAGAACAGCGGGGGGGGGGGGGGGGTAGAGGGAGGGGGGAGCAAATTAACTTGGGTTCAGTCCAAGCAATTGAACCAAGTGTGAAAGCACCCTGAGTCACTTCAGTTTAACCCTAATGTTCTGTTGGACTAGAGGTTGAACAATTAATCTGTTTTGCCAATTAATTGGCACAGACAGCTGCTCTTGGAACTATCGGTTATCTGTTAAATTCCGATAGATTTTGTTTTCCTTATGGGTTTGTGAGTAAATGAGACAAGTCATAATAAGAGTCCTGGGTGTTTATATATATATATATATATATATATATATATAATATATATTATACATTTATAGTTAAAAGTCCCATGCACAAAATCTTCTCTACTTTCCTGGATATTATTGGAATTTTGGTTGCGTCTGGGATTTCATTTATTTGAGACTCTTTTAGCCTCTATGTATGTGCCAGTCACAGTAAGGAAAGACTAAGATTTTTTTTAACATTCAATAAATTGAATTTAAAAACTATCAGCCGATTAATTGGTTATCTGTCTTTTCCACCACCTTAGTTATTAGTACTGGCAAATTCAATATCGGTTGACCTCTAGTTGTGACTGACTTTACTGTCAATGTGGGATCCCAAGGACCCCAATTATATATTATAAATGCAGAAACAATTATAGAAATTTCAAACTTAACCTTTAATTTCCCTTAAAATAATATCAGTATGTTCCTCATATTTTCCAATATGTAATATGAGGCCGGTATTATTAAAGCTTTAACACTCTGCTGTATCAAAAATTAAGCATGCACTTTTTATTTGCCTAATTTGCCAAATATCCTAAATTGTATCATAGCATCTGTTTGGTCGTCCAGTTTATACATCAATTAAAAAACATATCATGTGAAAATGAATTGCATTCATTCATATTTTATGTTTGGGGTCTCTGAAACCCAAAACATTCAAGCTTTTGTTTCTAATCAGTCATTTGTTTTTGTAATGGCACAAAATATCATCCCAATACTTCAATGATAAAGGTGCACTCAGTACATTTTTTCACTTATTTAAAAAGTTTAAATTTTACAATTTTAAAACATATGTGGAAAATCATGACCACTCATGTGAGATGAAGATTTCAGTCATAGAGTATCAATAACCTTATAAAAGCTCTTCTATTCTGCATGGAGCAGGGGCACCTCATGGTGGCAGCCATATTAGAATCACATGACCAGCTAAATACTACTCGCTTAATCTCAGTAACTGCCCTGTTATTGGACACTTTCATTCATGGATTGAAATTAAATGAATCATGGCTGACTGTGCATATTGAATTTCTACAATAGCACTGGTAACTGAAAACTATTGTGTTTGAAGAATGCAGCATCTAGGTGTCAGTGTAAGCCATACTTCGACATACTTCAAATTACTGAGTGCACCTTTAAAGGGATAGTTCACCCAAAAATGATAATTCTGTCATTACTTTCTCACCCTCATATTGTTCTGAACCTATATGGCTTTCTATCTTATATGGAACACAGAAGGAGATGTCAGGCAGCATGTTAGCCTCAGTCACCATTCACTTTCATTGTATAGAAAAAAGATCCAATGAAAGTGAATGGTGACTGAGACTGCCAGTACCCTAATATTCTGCCTAACAACTCATTTTGTGTTCCACGAAAATAAAGAAAAGTCATATGGGTTTGGAACAACATGACTGAATTTTCATTTTTGGGTTAATTTCTTTAAGTAAGATGCCTGTTTGTCCACAAAACAGAAAATGTTCTATATGAGATTGTAGAGTTTTCCCATGAACATGCATTCCCTGGGTTAATGTCTATGGAGTAGTTTAGACAGCAGTTACCTTAAACAGGCGTAGTATATTGGCCACCATAATGGAGACAGAGCTTGCAGCAGCACCTATCACACCAACAATCTTGTCTGGCTTGGCAAAGATGGGCTGCTCACCACTGGCACATCGTACATCAGTAGAATCACGCTCAATGAGTGCTTGTACAAAGGTAAGTGACTGTTCCAGTGCATACGTGTCACGCGAGCAGGTGTCCAAAATGCGTGCCCCCAATGTTACATTGGGCAGCAGGTCAGGGTCTTTGTTGATGAGGTCAATGGCGAAGAGCATTGCCTCTAATCGATGAATTCCTTTCTCTTTCTTAAGTTCACCACAGGGGGCACCACGCTCTCCCCGCGCATGCACTGGGAAAAGTCCACCCAGTATAATGTCACCATCCAGTCGTATGGAATGGGCATACTCAGGTGCAGGAGGTAACAATGGATCAGTGCGCTGACCGACTGAGCTGGCCACATACGTCAGCAGAAGACAACCATACCATTCTAAGACCTTCACCATGGCGGCATAAAGCTATGGATGGAACCAATTGTACGAGCAGCAGTTTGTGGTACAGTTACAGTGGTGAGAATCCAGTAGGGAAAGGCCACAATTTTTGAAGATGGTCATCGGTTCTCCTCGCTGGAGGAACTGTACAACAAATTTTGGAATCCACCAAGGAGAACATTGATTTTGTAGGGTTGGGGCTTAGAAATGTGGAAAACTTTGGGGCCAAATGTAAAAAGGGACTGCAAAAACAGAGATGCAGGAGTATGAGGAAATCACATAGTTGCTAGCTCTTCAAGTACCGAGGTCACAGCCCATTAGAACCCTGTGTGAGAGAGAACAGCAGAGGAGTATGCCTTCATCAGCAAAGAACGAGCACATTATTTATCAAACCACACATAGTGTATGCATAGAACAGCTGGGAAGCGCTTAAGTGTGAAAATTTTTGTTTTCACTTAAAACAATCAGTACATTTGTGTTCAAACTAAAAACAAACCTGAAAAATCTACATTTAAAAAGTGCATAGGCTCGTGTTTCTGTATAAATAGGCACATACTGTGTGTATATATGCAGTATGTATGTGTGTGTCTGTATATATTATACTAGATAGATAGATAGATAGATAGATAGATAGATAGATAGATAGATAGATAGATAGATAGATAGATAGATAGATAGATAGATAGATAGATAGAATCAATTTAATCAATACAGCACAGCAAAGGAAACAGTTATGCAACATATGAAACAAATAATAAACATAATAAGTTTAGCTTGAATACCAATATGATTTGTTTACATGTGATTCCTTTAGTCGAATAAGAATAATCTAGAACGCCTCTCCGTTACAAAGTAGCAAATGAGAAATGTTGAAATGAATGCTGTATACTGAGCCATATCAAATATGGTTTTGTTTCTTATAATTATAAATAATAAATGTGAACGAATAGGAAAAAATGAACAGTCTACGACTGTTGCGTAAGAACTCATACACACGCATCAGAGTAGAGATCGTGGTCAGGGTAACTCTATAGAGATGAATAATTGCTCATGGTATTGCATGAAACTTTAAAACATTTTAACTAACAAAAAAAGAGCGTCCAGACTGTTTTTCTTCTCTTTAATACTCGTGAAATCGCGTTTGAATTTAAATTAAAAACAGCACCAGCATCACCTCGAAACATTTCAGGAGAGCACAGCTCCACATAAATTGCATTGGCAACAACTAAACAAATCTTTATTTCAGATCAGCACAACTGACTGAACTGCTTTAGCAAAGATTAAGAAATAACATACTGAATGTATGCATACCTGCAGGTGGCTGAGCTCGCACTCCTTTTGCCGCTTGCTCGCGCGCTGATCGCTGCTGCTGCTTCTTTGATGCTGCTGGGAGGGACAGCGCGCGCGAGAGAGGCACACGGAGCGCACGAATGCATCATTTCTTCTCGGGAATCGCGCAAATACTCCCACTCTTTAATGATTGGTCTGACAATTTGGACGCTTTCTTCGCCCCGAGCTGCATCAAGCCAAACTGGAGTTAATCATTTGCGAACCACGCATCAGTTAAAAAAAAAAAAAGATTTGTTGAAGGCTCTTTAAAGAGTATGACATCAAAGTAATGCGCATTTGTTATATTAATGGGTCTATTTGAATGTTTGTCAGTGGATTTTTTTTCTTTTCTTACTTTATTTTGTTAGTTTATATTGATATAAGCTACACATACTTGCACATATATTAGTTCAGTGCGGTTGGACAGGTTTGTTTGGAGAGATTGAGTCGCAACGTTCTCTAGTCTGAATTATCCGAATGCGCCATCTAGTGTATATATCATGTATTAACACAGCCCATGATGCTCTATTGCCCTCTGCAACTTAAAAAAAACTGAAAAAAAAAAAAACTGAAAAAAAAAGAATATGCTTGTGTTGTTATTTATAGATTCAGACTAATTCTATAAAAGAGTGCCAGGTTTTTAGAAACGTGCTCTGGTAAAACTCAGGCCTTTGAACTTTGTTCACTGTAATTATTAATAAATACTTAATCATGGAAACTAACAATATGGAAATATTTTAATTTTAATTTCTTAATAGAAGAGGGAATTAAGAGTTAGTGTATAAGAGGGAATACACTTTAAAGTTAATTTTAATTTTTATTTGTAAATATAAAAATTTTCTTGACCATTTCTAAAATGTAAACAAACAGGATGGTCTTAAGTGATTAAAGACTAAAGACTAGGATAGAAAGTGAAATGGAGACATTACCCTATAAACTCCCATAATTGACTTTCAATTTTTTAAAAAAGAATACAAAAATTATTGGTTTATTTTTGTTAGATCCCATTAGAATTGGTTCCAAATTATATGATAATGTATTTCTTTAGCATTCCTATAGGAAATGACAATCTTGTTATTACCAATAAAAAAAGCAAGGCCAAAAGATACCTCTACAAAACTTACCTTCTAATATAAAAGTGCCCAAATAATAAATGTCCATGTTTTTCTTCAAAATATTTATTTTATTTTAAATGTTACTGTGTGTAGAATTCATAAAAAAATAACGTTGAAAAGATACAAATATTTGCCTCCATGTCAGCTGCCCTTTTTTGAAAATGCTGCAATGTTACTTTTAAACAAAAATTGTGAGAGACAGAGTTACTATACAAAGTCACATGATCATAGTATGCTGAATTTTTATTTATATATATATATATATATATATCAGTGGTGGGCTGTGCATTATAAGTCATATACACACCAGCTATGCATTATAATATACATATACACACACATACTGTATATATGCACTGATGAGTGAAAACATTATGACCACCTGCCTAATATGCTGTTGGTCCTCTGCGTGCCATCAAAACAGCGTTTAAGGTGACACGTATCTAAATTAACGTCCACATGAATGGCTGGACCCAGGGTTTCCCAGCAGAACATTGCCCAGTGCGTCACACTCCCTCCAACGGCTTGTTGTCTTCCCACAGTCCATCCATCATTATACTGATGAACCCTCCATATTCGCTTTATGAGAAAAGCAAAACAAACTGATTTTCAGTATTGTACCAAACCTTGACCTAACCATTAGCTCCACTCTTCTCCACAATGGAAACCTCCAGAAAAATTCAGCATGACAGAAACTCCTCTGAATCCAAACATAACAGAACATTAGACACTAATTGTTTGATTTAGCATATAAATAAATTAAAATAACACTTGTTTTTAAAATGTACCCTTCCAATCCAGTCCCTGGCAAAGCATGATGTAACTGGAAATCACCTGCCCGGTTTCGGCAATACACTGATGCCACAAATATTTTCCACAAAGTCCCAACACAACTGGATTGTACACAATGAAAAAAAAAGAAAAAAAAAAGCTAAAGAATTGTGTTGCATTAGCTCATTTTTAATACAGTAATTTAATTAAGCAGTAAAAATCATGCAGAGTGAACACCACCCGTTAGAAGTCTGAATCCTGAATGACGTTACACAATATAATAATGTTCTCATCTCAAACATAAATATATTAAGTTGATTTCAAGTGTACTTGTTTAGTATTTTCAACAGAGGTGCTTTTCCTTTTTTTCAGTGTATTTGCAGGGACCACCTTTTCAGTATTTTTCACAAACATTTGACTGACACACTCATTGCTCCTCTCTTCAGCATCTCAAATGTTTGTATCTGTCAGGAGCAAATTACAGTTCTTAATGTAACTGATATAATCACACCCAAAATATTGTAAATATTTTAGTTACGTATTTATTGTGGAATAAGAGTTTAAAAGAACAACTTAGACAACATATATTGTATTATGTTTATTTGAACAAAAAAAATTATCCTACTGCAAGCAAGGATATACTTTTGCAATTAAAAAGGAGTGTGCACCTTCAGAGTGGATCTAGGTTTTGGCATTTCAAAACAAGCCCTATTGTACACATAAGCAAAGTGTGTAAAGCATTCCACATGCACTCCAAATAAAATAAATTGTACTTGCTCCAAAGCCAGTTACTTCATTATAACTATTAGTTCATGAAAGCAAAGATTAGAGCCATCTACTGAAACTTGAAACTTATTTTCTGGTTAGCTATAGTTATAAGTAGGCTACCAAACTAAACAAATACATTAGAATTCTATTTCTTTTCAGTCACAGTTGCAACCTTTAAGTGAAGAATAACACAAAGTTTTAGCTGTTTATAGAAAAATGAAAAACAAAATCTTTGTTCTAAATTAAGACACATCCTGAGCAGCTTATTATGTAGGCTTTGAATTAAAGGGTAGAAGAAATACAAGAGTACATTTCAAACATTACTAATGAAGTAGCAGCATTTCAATCCAAAGTTGATTAGACAGGTGAGCGCCAGGCAGGAAAATATGAAGCAGAGATACATTAACTTCGATCTAAGAATATTTAACATTAGTTAGACATGCTGTACATTTCAAGGAAGTTGTACAAAGCCACACCATTTACACTGGAACAACTGAGCTCATTTATGAAACATTTGTTTTGTTTTTTAGACTGTCTGAGAGAATTAAAAAAAACAGTGGTATAATCAGTATACAAGTTAATTCAAATTCATTTTAAAAGTTATTTAAGATGTTTAACAAGTTGTCAACCCAAATAATAACTTAATGTCAGTCATAACAACTGATTTTGAACATCAACTGCAGATAAATCTCATATTGGAGGGTGGAGAAAATTACTTTTGTAACAGCGCCCTCCAGAGTACAAACCTGGAACGACCTTTTTGGTACAGTTCATTCTCATTTCAAACAACCCCTTTATGCAAAGGACATCCTCTGCATACTAACCCATAATCCTGTCCATTTCACCTCCTCTTCTTTCACATGGAGATAAACCTATCCATGGAATCCAGTGCAAATGTGCTTCGTATTCAGGGAAACAGTCTAAAGAGACAAAAAGAAAAGATAAGTGAGAATCACTATTGAAGACACAAAATGCTGATACGTGCAATTAACATAAAATTTTGTCATTAAAAGTCAATTACAGGATTGACTTATATGAAAAATGGTAAGCACATGCTTTCTATAGGTATAGATGTGAAAGGAATGTTCCGGTTCAGTATGTTAATTGACAGCATTTGCGGCATAATGTTGATTACCACAAAAAAAAAAAGAAAAGAATTTAGACATATTTAAAAACGTCTAGGTTACTGGTGGAAGGAACGAGACGTTGTGTCAAAGAAGCGACACTAGGGGTCTCTCTTGAGAGCCTTTCGCATCTCTGAACTTTGAGAAAAGGCCAATGACAAATTGGCAGACAGAATTTGCATTTGAAATGTGTCTGTTTCATTCAGGATTTGTCTGAGGAGCCGACAATGAGGTTCGGCCGCAAAAGTGATTCGGTTCAGCGACGTGGCCGGGAGGACACAACGTCTCGTTCCCTCCATCAGAGAACGGAGGTTACAACAGTAACCTAGAAGTTCCCCGTCTGTCACTTACTTCGACATTGTGTTGAAGAAGCAACACTAGGGGTCCAATTTAAATCACGCCATGTGCTGAACAGTGTACGTGTGCTATTGACACAGGTGCGGGCAGGTAGCTTGCGTGCCAAAATGACAGGCTGTGTCAGACTGCACGTACCCTTCCCCAACGCCCCATAAAATTGTCAAAACCTTTTGGTTCTTTACACCCCGATAGGGGGAACAAAGCGATGTGCCAAGCATGGGAGCAAGCCTTGCCAGCCGCGCCTTTTCTCTCTCTATGTTTCTCGCATAGCGTTAAAGCAGCTGGGGCCATCTTAATGCTATCACACTTTTCGGGGAAGGTGTTCTTTCCAAGTTTCCCTATTCTTTCAGAGGGGAAAGACCCTAAGGAGACCACACCTGCCCAGACTGGGGGAGGTAAAGAGTGGTGAAATACATCACATGGGCTTTTAGGTCACATGTGGAGAATGGCACGGTGGTAGATCCTACCTCATTGGGAGGGAGGAGTTGCTACAAACATGGCAAAAGGGGGTCCGTGAGGACTGCCCAAGGGAGATGCTGGTCCGCTCGCAAGGGGACCGTACCGCAGAAAGTACACACAGGGGTATATGTCTACATAGGAGCCCATCCTGTGGAGCACCTATTCCAGTACAGGGTAAATTGAGTACCCGCATTGGTCTTGGTCGGCGAATTCCTCAGCTGAATTCGTAGACCAGAGGGCTAGGGAGGAGTCATTCAGGAAGCCAAGTTAGTGGGATCTCCTGGAGAAAGTGTGCACGGTATTACCCCAGCAGAGGGAAAAGGCTCTAGGTGCAAGCGGTCCACCCGGTCAGTTGTCGCCGCGTTACTGAGTTCTACCGGCTCGGACCTGAGAAAACACGGGACGAAACCGACTCAACCCTGAGATTGTAAAATCTTGTAAAGGTATTGGGTGTTGCCCAACCCACTGCTCTGAATATGTCTACTAGGGAGGCGCCTTTTGCCAGTGCCCACGAGGATGCCACACTTCTCGAACTCCAGGCAGGTGTCACTGACAGAGAACGCTTGCAGGTCCCTGACTCTCTATATGCAGGCGAGCACAATCAGGAGGGCCGTCTTCAGAGAGAGGGCCTTCAGTTCAACTGATTCTAGCGGCTCGAAGGGGGATCTCTGAAGGCCTGAGGACCACTGAGAGATCCCAGGAGGGGAACAGGCTTGGCCGGGAGGGATTCAATGGGCCAGCTGTGTGCCAGTGCGAGGGGAGCCTCCATTCGGGCGTACCAGTGCGGCCAGAGGGAGGTCTCTCGGGAGGCGAATAGTTCTACATGTACCGTTCCCAAATCAGCTGGACCAAATAGAGGTGAAGCCTCCACTCTCTGCTGGGCAAGTGTTGTCGCTTGTCGACTTGAGTCGCTGCTGGCTCCAAAGGAGGAGACGTCGGGCAAGTTGTGACATGTGGCGGGAGCGTACGACGCCATGGCGATTTATGTACGCTATCGTGGTTCTTCCGTGGTGGCTTCTACTTGCCCTGAATTAGCGGGAGAAACCTCCACATGGCAAAAAGTACAGCCAACAACTCTAGGCAATTGATGTGCCAGCGCAGCGGGGCCCCTATCCAATGGCTCCAACCAGTTTGGATGCGTCTGTGGTGACCAGGACGCGTGGTGACCAGGACACGTCGAGACACCTGCTGCAAAGGACTCCTGTCCGTAGAAAGCAGAGGTCTGTCCAGGGATTGTAAGTTTGGCAGCAGGTGGGGGTGATAAACACACGGTGCTGAAGCAGTCTCATTTGCATCAACCCCAGCGGCGCGACCGCCGCGGAGGACGCCATATGCCCCAGGAGCCTTTGGAAATGTTTTAAGGGGACCGCCGTGCCCGGCCTGAACGCAGCGAGGCATTTCAGCATTGACTGCCCGCGCTCGTTGGTGAGGCACGCTGACACTGAGACTCAGTCTAACTCCATGCCGAGAAAAGAGATGCTCTGAACCGGGGTGAGCTTGTTCTTTTCCCAGTTGTCCTGAAGCCCTAACCGGCTGAGGTGCCTGAGCACCTGGTCCCTGTGTGCGCATAGTAACTCTCGGGAGTGGGACAGGATGGGACAGGATGAGCCAGTCGTCGAGGTAGTTGAGAATGTGGATGCCTGCTTCCCAAAGCAGGACATGGGCTGCCTCTGCGACCTTCGTGAAGATGCGAGGGGACAGGGACATGCTGATGGGGAGGACCTTGTACTGATACGCCTGGCCGTCGAACCGTAGAAAGGGTGGATGTCGAGGCAATATTGAGACGTTGAAAACTTGCAATCCTAAGATCGGTCGTAAGCCGCCACCTTTCTTGGGTACGATGAAGAAAGGGCTGTAGAAACCCTTCTTCATTTTGGCTGAAGGGACAGGCTCTATTGAGTCTTTGAGTAAGAGAGTCGCGATTTCCGCGCGTAGGGATTTGGCATCTTCGCCGTGTACTGCGGTAAAGCAGAAGGGAAAGTGGAGGCCTGGCAAATTGAATTGCATAACCGAGTTGAATGGTCCTGGCCAGCCAGTGTGATGGATTGGGAAGTGAGAGCCACGCGTCCAAGATCCATGCTAGGGGAACTAAGGGGATTATTTTTGATGCCCGGCGGGGCTTTGCAGCGGGGCAGAGTAGGTAATACGGCGTTGGGAGGCAAAAACTTGTCCCGAGGCTCTGGTGCTGAGAGAAGACTCGAAGCACTTACCTTGCTCGTTAGTGACTGAAGAGGAGGTCCCGTGGAGGCATCCTCTAGACTCGTCCGAACCGGCCGGCCGGTGGGACTGGAGGCGAGAGGTCTGTGTCCAATGTGCCGGGACTGTTGAGGTGTGGCGGCAGAGTGCCATGAGAACGGCATTTGCAGGCCAGGTGACCCAGAGACAAAGGAAATGGCTCTTTTATTGAGAATGTAGGTAACGCAGCCCGAAGAGGTGGTGGCAAAGAAAATAAACTTAACTGAGGATTCTCCTCCCAGCCCTCCACCAGGGGACGGAGTGGTCTGTTTACCAGCTCCAGAGCAAACAGAGCGTGCCGTGGGGCGGGTGGTTCGTGGGGACGTACCCGGCGAAACATAGCCCGCTGCTATCCCAAAATCGCCTCCATCGCAAGCCGGGTCATCCTCAGTCCTGTGGGAAGAATGAACGGCGCGGGGAGCGGCTGGAGTGGCGTTCCTTTTTAGGAAGGAAAGCTGCAACCGCAACGTTGCCATGGTAAGATTCTCGCAGTGAGAACATGACCCATACACATACACTGCCTCGGTGTGATCGCGGCTCAGACACACGAGGCAGCGCCTGTGACCGTCAGGAGCGGAGAGCACTCGACCGCATCCAGGAACTACACAGGGGCGGAAAGGCATCTTTATAAAGAAGCGTCCTGAAAAGGACATTCAATGCCACGGGTATTACTCTTTTAGGAAAATGTATCTTTTAATCTGTGCTGTCAAAGCGCCCAGGGGCAAAGCTGCACTGCCGTGCAGAGAAGGAGAAAGCCGCTGATATGCAGTGTAGATCCAACAGCATATGCTGATGCCAGAGATGAAGAGGAAACCAATTGGGACTCGCAGCTCGCTGCTCACACAACCGGTCGCCTCCAAAGACAATTTCTGAATGAAACAGACGCATTTCCTTCCCTTTATACCCATATGTCCGGGGGCGGGACATGCAAATTCTGTCTGCCAATTTCTCATTGGCTTTTTCTCAAAGTTCAGAGATGTGAATGGCTCACAAGAGAGGCCCCTTGTGTCGATTCTTCGACACAACGTCGAAGTGAGCGACAGGCGGGGAACAGAGTGCCTCGCGTTTTTAGTTAGGCACTTAACATGGAAGTGAATGGGGGCCAATTCATAAACATTAAAATACTCACTGTTTCAAAAGAATAGCCACAGGACATAAATATTATACGTTAGCATGTGTAAATGAGTGTTAAGCCATTTACCAGATTATTAGGTTTACCAACGGTTTTGTCGTCTAAACAACGAAGTGGCAATATTGGATAAAACTTTCCACAAATAAGGGAAGTGATTTTATCACACTAAAATCATGTTAATATGAATAATGTTTACTTCTAGTGGCTATACTTTTGAAACAGAGTATTCTAATGTGAACGGATTGGCCCCATTAACTTTAAGTTTAAATTTTAAGTGCCTCACTTGAACCCAGAATTTTGCTCTTTTTTTAGAAAAGGAGGGACAAGTCCAAATTAATTTTTTATGGTTATCAACTTTTTTCAGAATATTTTTTTAAATAAAACAAATATAGCGAGTAATACTTAAGTATATGTCTTTGGCATACATGTTTTATGTGAACAGGTGTTGCTCATATGCTGCATTTTCGCTAATAACTATAGTAAATAACTATAATAAACAGAACATAAAATATCACATACCATTACTCAGAGGAAGTGATTATCTTTAAAGATAATCACTTCCCACAAACAACATAATCGTATGCATAGATCATTAGATAACCCTCACAAACCACAATATGCAAACGGCATCTTGCTATCTGGCTACAAACACGTAGCTTTCCTGAATCAGATGACATCATCGGAAATGTTGTAACATCATAGAACACTAAACAAATCAGATTGGGTTCTGACTGCTCCAACCAGTGGTGATAGTCCTCCATATTTGGGCAAACAGTCATGTAATAACTACAGATGAAATGTACAGACGAAATGTAGCTCTGTAGCTAATTCTGGGGCAGTCATCGACTGTCCATTACCTGTCAAATAAACTACTAAATAAAAAAATTAAATAAATCACTCTAATTAAACATGGCTACCAGGAGATTGCACTAAGTTCATGACACAGACTCAATGATGACTCAAATGTCACAGAATGAAATTCATTTAGTTTTCTTTAAAATTAAACAATTGACCCTCCTTGTTTTTTTATTTTATTTTTTAATTTTTTGGTCAAGTACTTGACCAAAGTCTTTTTGACACAAGCCTTTACTTTTGGGCATGCCACTGAAACACGAAACCTTTTTTAAAAAAATACCCTCATATCAGTGAGGGTATAACACACTACTATGTAGGGGAAAACCACAAGAGGACCTCAGAAGTGTACAAGGTCAGGCCAAACATTTACAAATTACAAATCTTATACAGAGAGAGAAGCCAGTGGGGAGTCACTCTCAGATGCTATCTGTACCCAAGGATTCAAATTAGAGAATAGTACTTTATTCCGTTTCAACATAGTGACCTAAGGGAGCTTGTCTGAACATGTGACCAGAAAAATAATCAATCACTGTGGCAACCCTGGCTTGAATAACACAAAGAACAAATGAAATCAAATGTGACCACTACCGATAAATAAATAACCTAATCAAATGGAAAACACTTAAGTTTTAGAAATGTATTTCTGAATTTAATTGTTCAGTGTGGTTTTATTTGTAGTCCACCAAACCTTAGTCAATGAGAAGAGTCTTGGTCGACCAAGTTGTGATTGGTCGGTTGGTCACAAAAAAATTAATTAAAACCTCAACAGGAAACTGACAAACCGCTGGTTGGATGCTAGGTGGTACTATGGCGTAATTTCCGTAAAGCAGGGTTAGGGTTAAGCCTACACAATAAAGCAAGACACCTTGATTTCAAACTTTTAACTTATTTTAAATAAAAATTCAATTGAAACTGGAAAAAAAATTTAATGCAAGTAAAATGTGTGTTGTTCAACTTTTTTAACAGTATCCTCTAAACATACAGGCATTATATATTTTGTATTATTTTACAGGCTGCAGAGTTGTGTTCACAATGAACTGCTCTGTGTAAATAAAGTGAACTGAACTCAAACACCTCCTGAGCTAAAAGGTTTGAGGTCATTTACAGCATTCTCATAGATGACACTATTCTTGCGACAGAAAAATTCAGAAGACAGGAACAAAGAAAGAGTGAGAACCTTTTACATGTGTGTGTTCCTCAAAACTGCACACCTCCGAACAAACAATGTGTAATACATGCGCATAGACAGAATTTCTGTCATCTGTTCTTAAAGGGCTAGTTCACCCAAAAATGAAAATGATCCCATAATTTACTGACCCCCAAGCCATCCTAGGTTATATGACTTTCTTCTTTCAGCCAAACACAATCGGAGTTATATAAAAAAAATATCCTGGCTCTTCCCAGCTTTATAATGGGATTGAATGGTACCTTTGATTTAGAAGCCCAAAAAAACGCATCCATCCATCAAAAAAGTAATCCATACGGCTGCAGGGGGATAATAAAGGCCTTCTGAAGTGAAATGATGCATTTTTGTAAGAAAAACATCCTTTTAATAACTTAATAAACTATAAATCACTGGCTTCAGGTAACGGCCATCCGCGCATTTAAAAGAGAGTCGAGTTCCGGCATATGACGTAGGTGTAGAGTAAGCCCCGGTGAGAAGTGACGGAAGCGCAGAGGTTAGAGCCAAACAAAATGCCGGTCACAAATTAGAAGACAACAACAAAACATTTTAAAGAAAAATGTCAGAGGATTTCGATATTAGAGAAGAGGAGATTGAGAAGGAGCTTTTTTGCCCAGCCCTATTTGTTTGAACCAGAGTACACCAACCAGGAACTCTGGGAGATGGAGAAGGCTGCAGCAGCAGCACAAACAAAAGAATCTGTTAGACAGAGAGTACGGGAGACATGGTGGTGCTCATGCACAGGTAATGCCAACAGAGGCTGAGTGTTTGCTGCCATGAATTTACGATTGGAATGACTGGATAGATGCACGATTGCACCATTTTAAGACAAATACAAATCTACAGTACAGCTAAAACAACTCACTTATTTTCACTGTTTTCCTTTGCTGCAAACAACATGTGCTTCCGTGTTCGTCAATTCTCACCGGTAGTGATGGGACGTTTGATATTAATAATCAAAAGATTTAAATTCTATTCATTTAAATATTTTGATTATTAATATCAAACGTCCCTATATGCTCAAGTGCACACGCATTCGTTTTGAATGTCTACTCAGATTAATGGCATTTTTCCACTGCATTTTACGGTTCGATTTGACTACTCTTTTCTGAGCTTGCTTTTCCACTGTTGTTTAGTGCCACCTCAACATGGGTGGAATTATAGGTTGATCGTCATAGTTGCGCCACCTCTACTGCCTTGATATCATCATCAACACGACCACTAACTGTTAGCTACTAGCTCATTTTGCTGCATATTACACAAGTGTAACAGTTAAATTGGCATGGTTGTTTTAGAAAGAGAATTTCCAGTAGCTGATCAACTAAAAAAAGTGAAGCTTTCAAGCAGAGTATAGAGTTAACCTAACAATTTACCATCCTCCATCAGGGCACTCCCTCCCATTGCTCGCCGGTCTAGATAGTGTCCATTTGGTCAAACCAATTCCACTTTTTCTTGATGGTTCTGAAGTCACTTTTAAGTTTTTTTTTTTTACTTTTCCCTACACTTTTGGAAGCTCCGGTGGTAGCCGTGTGCAGCCAACAGCTGAGACACTTCCTGAAAGAATTTTTCGTTTTGCGTCGTTTCATTCATCGCTATGAGAGGAACGTCTGCACCTCATTTATTGACCCATCACTTCTCACCGGACCTTATGCTATGTCAAACTCCGGAACTCGACTCTCTTGCGAACGTGCGGACGGCTGTTACCGGAAGCCAGTGATTATAGTTTATAAAGTTATAAATATGGATATTTTTCTTACAAAAATGCATCACTTCTCTTCAGAAGGCCTTTATTAACCCCCTGGAGCCATATGGATTACATTTTTGATGGATGGATGCGTTTTTTTTGGGCTTCAAAAGCTAAGGTACCATTCACTCCCATTATAAAGCTTGGAAGAGCCAGGATACTTTTTAATATCCCTCGATTGTGTTTGGCTGATATAAGAAAGTCATATATACCTAGGATGGCATGAGGGTGAGTAAATTATGGGATAATTAAAATTTTTGGGTGAACTAACCCTTTAATAATATAATAAAGTGTGTTTCGTTAAGCATATGTCTGTGTCTATGGGCAAATTATTTGTAATATTAATTTGATAATAATAATAGCCTAATAATAATAAAAATAAT
The DNA here is from genome assembly GCA_032164185.1 of Moxostoma hubbsi. Taxonomy (NCBI): domain Eukaryota; kingdom Metazoa; phylum Chordata; class Actinopteri; order Cypriniformes; family Catostomidae; genus Moxostoma; species Moxostoma hubbsi. Next base: position 11,875,152 of record JAVLUX010000049.1, on the reverse strand, counting down.
TTAATACATGGGAAAATTAGGATCCCAGAGATCATAGTCTGTCGGCACATACCTAATGTGCATTTCTCTCTATAAATTAACAAAACGTTCAGACAGTTTCCTTGCTGGTTTACAGTTTCCTTGCTGGTTTTTCCCGACACATTCAGAATCATTACAGCTTTTGCCGTTGTCACTGCAGCTCACTTCAAGTGCGCTTGTAAAATTAATATCTTAAAGGCTCATTATTAAGGTTTAGTATTTCTCTGTAATGTAGAACAGTGTTAGAAATGTTACTTACTACATTCTCTCTCAGCCCTGGAACTCAAACCATTTTCTGATTCCCCCCCAAAAAATATATTTAAGTAATTAAATTAATATCATAAACATGCGACTAGTCAACTAATGGCTTAATCTAACGACTACTAGTCGACTAGGAAGATCTTAAGTCGGGCTGCACTAGTTGCTTACTTACTGGTCCATATCAAAAGACCCTCACCAAAGTCAAAAATGAAATTAAACAAATAAGAAATGATATATTGCATACAGAAAATGAAGCCTATTTTTAGGGCTATTAAGATTTTTTACAGTGTGACATTATTTTCATGACAACATAGTAGAATGACTATGGAACAGCATTTCATTTTCACAGATTTTAAACTGAAAGGTCATTATACAACTGCATCTATTACGGTGATGAAAATCATTACAAAAATATACAAAAAATTTCCAAAAAATTCTAAATATGACTATGTTTATTATGACCAGGACATGTTTTACAGGTTTCATGAGAATAACTCAGATATTGCTTGGGGGAGTTGCTTGATCATTCAGAAAAGTAACAGCAAATCTCTCCTCAAAAAGCCATATATTTGGTTTGAGGTATTATTCATGTCCACAGCACATGATGAGATACATAGGGTTAGGGTTTAATGCTAAATATGAGCAAAAATAATAGTGATATATGTACACTTTGGTTTTGCATGTCCTAGTACTTCTCGCACATTCGCAAAACATCTCGCAAAATTCAGTTGTTGTGTGCATAAGTTGAATGCGTAGACTTTCAAAAGCTAGAGCAATAGACTGCTGACAATATGGAGCGACACAAGGAAAAACGAGGTATACTTGTTGAATGGCATAGCACGTGTCTAAAATTAAACAAAGAGCAACAACCTACCAAATAAGGGCCTTTGATCGAGTGCTTCTTCCTTGAAGTTTGTCCCCACTTGTGATGGCGGTCCTATGTCTCCGTCTGTGTGTCTCAAGGTAGACCTTTTTGGCAAACGCCCGGCCACACATATCACACGCATGGAGGGAAAAGTTTTTCGTTACCCTAACCTCACTGCAAGTCTCTTGGCTCCTGGTGATGGGCGGCCCCTTGGTAATATTATGACTACGAGTGACATGAGGGTTCTTGGACTCTGGAAGGTTCTTTTCTTGTCTACATGAGTTTGGGGTAAGTGGAGAATCATGCTTGTCTGTGTTAAGCAATGTAAGAGCAGAATGCTTTCGAGTGTTGGGGGATGTTGAGGATTCTTGTTTCTTTGATTTGGGAAGAGGATCTTGTTCACGAACGTTGGGGGATTCTGGTGATTCTTGCTTGTAACTGTTCTCTGCGGTATGCGTCCCGCTACTGTCGTCTTTTGAATTTGTTTTCTTCGTTGTGTTGCTTAAGACCGCCTCGGCTGGCTTCTTCACTGCCTGGTTCTCCAAAGCCGGCATGACCTTAGCCAAATAGCGAGATGACTTTTTGTGAACCACAGTAATATGGCGAATGACATCACGCTTGCGACGCGACTCATACCTGCACATAGGGCAGCGGTAGAACTTGATGTAGATGCTGTCACTCCCATCTGTGTGCAGCTCAGAAATGTGCTTTTTCAGGTTCTGCCCAGTGCTGAACTGACGTTTACACAACCAGCAGTAGATTCTCTTGAAGTCAAAACCCACACTGTGGTCTCCATTGTCCCCTGTGGCTTTTGACTTTTTTGTCTTTGATAAGGCACTCTTTTTACGGTCTTTGAAAGAGGAGAGAGAGTTTTTTTTCACGCTAACCTTATCTTTTTCCTCATGCTTTGTTTTAGCCTTTAGTTTCGAGAGGACGGCGCTGGTGACAGTGCCGTTTTCTAGCACGTGTATCTTGTGGACAATGCGCATATGCCTACGAAGCATTAACTGGGAGCTGTACTTCCTTTTGCACAGCTGGCAGCGGCAATTCGTCAGGTTGATTTGTCTCTGCTCTTGCTTCTGAGGAGAGCTTGGTGGTTTCGGTGGCGACGGAGGAGGAGCATCGAGTAAAAGAGGCTGACCAGGTCTTGTGGCGATGTCTGGCGTGATCGAGTCACGCTTCAAGCCGCGATGGACCTCGTCAAAGTGCCTTCGGACATTGGCTTTGGTCGCAAAGGACTTTTTGCACACCGGGCAGCTCTTCCCAGGAGATGGTGGCGGGTCTACAGGACGTTTGTCCTTCACAACAGACAGCAAGCTAATGGGAACGGTGCGTGTCTCAGTATATTTGCGCAACTCTTCCAGCCTCTGCCAGTGCATTTTGCGGCAATGGCGGCGTACGCTGCGCCTGGAGCCAAAGTCTTTGCCGCAAAGGCAGCAAGAGATCCTCATCTCCTTTATCTCAGGAGTGGCACCCTCCTCTTCATCTTCCTCTGCTTCTGCCTGTTCAAGCATTGCTGGCTCTTCAGAGCTTGGACCTTCTTGAGGATGTGGCTCTTCTGATTCGGTTTCCATATCGTCATCATTATCTGACTGTTGGACCTTTTTGGGTGCCAAAATAGATTTGCGGCGGTTTTTTTTCTCAGGTAATGGGATTTCTCTGTGGGTGGTAGGGATATCGGGTATGTCCTGAACATCCACTGGTGATACGTGCTGGAACACAGCATTGGAGTTGGTCTCAATGATGTCAAGCTGAATGACATGCTCCTCTCTGTCTTTCTGTGGATAGATAGCTAGAAGAAGTTCTTTGATGGCCTGGCTCTGCCCACCTTCTGAGGGCTCTGCAGAAAGTAATAACATCATCAAGTATTACAATCTTTTAATCATGGTACACTCAACAATATTGGATTTGCCAATATCAATAACTAAGGTGGTGGAAAAGGCTGATAACCGATTAATCGGCCGATAGTTTTTAATATACTGAATGTTAAACCAATTTTTTAGCCTTTCCTCATGGTGACGGGCACAGACATTGAATGTATTAGAGTCCAAAATTAATGAAATCCCAGATTCTGTTTATTGTGCAAAAAAATATGGAGATTTGGTGTATAAATCAGGACTTTTAACTATAAACAAGCCTGATATACACCTGGGACTTATGTAGAAATATCTGTTCTTCCAGCTCACACAAACACATATGGCAAACTAAATCTATCTGCTTGATTTTTGCAGATAACTGCTAGTTTCAAAAGCAGCTATCTGTGCCATTTAATCTGCAAGACTTCTAGTACAACTAATTGTAAATTCTATTATATTCAAGGTTCCAACTGAGAACAGACTGCAACAGCAGGAAATTTCACACTCCAGGAATTAATAACAAAATTGACATAATACATGGTAGAGAAGGTAAGTAGATTGATGTACAAACCATCTGACTCCGGTTGCCGGGAAAAGCAGTAGAACTCCTTGTGTGTGACCAAATTTGGTAGACCACGAAACAGACTACGACAGAGTCTGCACTCAAATATGGTGTCAACTTCTTTCAACAGCATGTGTCTGAGTTGAGTGGTACCTGCAATAACAAGTACACAATTAAATCAAGCAGAAGGGAACGAGAAGTGAGAACAGTTACTTTTGGAAAAAAAGTATAATGAAAAATTATTGATTATAATACAGATAATTCTCATTGGTCCCAAATCCTGTACCACACAGCTATATATTTAAACATTAAAATATGTTTTGATAGGCTATGACTATCAAAACAAGGACAGAAAAATTACTTCATGCTGGTGAATAAAAAAAAGGTTTACAAAAAAATTTATTTACTGAACTACCAAACTTCTGGGATGTACCTGTGCGAAAACACTCAATGATCTGATGAATTCCTGACTTGGATGTCTGGAGCTGCTGTTGAAGCAGTGATGGATCACCAGGCTCAATTGAATGCACTAAAACAGAAAACACAAAACTCAATTTTTAGAATCATATGGTGATAAAATCAGATTTTCAAGAAGCAACGCTGTACATTTAAGTCATCTACGTACATGGACACATTTATATTTTAGGCATTTAATAGATTGTCCTATGTAAACTGACTATCAATAAGTTATTAAGTTTGATGTGTGACTACTGTGGTCAACAAATGGTAAAAATGCGGTTCAGAAAATTATCTGCTGGGCAAAGACTTGCTACTCATACAAAGTCAAAGTACTACATAATACAAATAAAGTGGGTGTATTATGCCTTATATGGTGCAAACTTACCTACAGTACATTGAACAATTGTTTGCGTAGAGACATTTTCCAAGAAAATATCATGTGTTTTTTTTGGTTTTATGTTTAATTAGTCTACAAAAGAAACTTACTCAAGTACTTTTGATCGCAATAGCAGGGTGTAATTGTCGCATATTATGGTCGCATATATCACGTTAGTACATTAGCACCAGTAATGCAGAATATAAACGTGACAAGTTACATATTACCTACTGCTTACATATTACTTTAATTAATCATCGAGTGGTTAAAACTTGTGGCCTCATGTGAATTCTACTCATAGAATGAGGCAAGTCATTGAAAACACAATTTTATGTCACAGCAATGTGGCCGGTGTCTGAATGTTCACAATCAGTATACTGTTGCTCAGCTGTTTCGAACATATTTTTGAATCTGAGCGAAACAAACAAGAACTTTGCTGTGAGTATACTGGGGCCATAACAATGAAGGCAGTACTACGCCATGTGCACCTAATTAATATATTTTATTTGCAAGCAAGACAGAAGTGCCACCTCCTATAAAATCATTCCAAACCCAAATCCTAATCCCTATTCTCACCAAATTGAAATGCACTCACTTCATCACAAATGAGGACATGAACACACCCACTTTCAGTTTCACATCCCATTTACTTCATAACCCCAACCTTTTCTGGATAATTTTTTCCCTTTCACCTCTCTTTAATTTGTATTTTAATTTGAGTGAAAGCCATGTGTCATTTTAATCCTGCATGTGTCTTTACTAGCTTGACAGCAGAATGGATCTTTGTCATATGCACAAACCAAATATAATAGCAATAATAGTAAATTCAATGCTTGTATAATTTCTGTATAATTGGTTTTGACTAGAGTACATGCAAATGTTCAGAAACAAGTCTGATTATTATGTAAAAGCAATAGTACTGAAATAAAAAATGGTATATTCATCACAGGTGAATAGAAGCTGAGTGTATATGTTTTAAGGAACTTTAAGGATGTCATCTAGATCTAGAATAACTTTTTTGTTTTTTGGCTATCAGAAACCTGTCAAACAAAGACTGGAGAAACTGAGGTCAGGACAAACAAAATTGTAGACTATTTCCCCACAAACACAATTATCTTTTGGTTTGTAACACTCAATTATTCCTTTGGACTCCTGAAAGACTCTATTGCTGTTCCACAAGGCAGCTCTTCAGTACTTTGATAGTGGTGACCTCAACCTGTTATTTTCTTTCCACAGATTTCAACCAAATAAGCCAACTTTGAATCAACTGGTATTATCATCTTTATCTACAATCTCCTGGAGATAAAGTTACACCGTCATCTGTCATCATAAAGCACCATCTGAAAACTCTCAAAGTTGAGGAGCACGAGAATTAAATAGCACCTGTGTCAAAGTTCTCCGATTTATACAATTATTTTATTTAGCAAATTGTAACTAAGTTTACTTTTAAACATTTATTTAATTAGCTGGGTAAATGTACAATAATACATTCAGGGTTTCCACACTTTTTGACTGATGCATTTCCATGATGTTTCCAGTTGTTTGATTAATGGATAACAATTGTTTTAATCATTTTGACCAATTTGAATTTGGTATGCTTTGGTAACACTTTATAATACAACTCCATTCATTAATATTAGTTAATGAATTAGGTATCATGAACTCACAATGAACAATGTATTTTTTACGTATTTATTCATCTTTTTTAATGTTAGTTCGTAAAAATACAATTGTTCATTGTTAGTTCATAGTACATTAACTAATGTTAACATACACAACTTTTGATTTAAAAAATGTATTACTATATGTTGAAATCAACATTAACCAATGTTGATAAATGCTGTACAAATGTTGTTCATAGTTAGTTCATGTTAACTAATGTTGTTAATGTTCACAAATGGGACCTTACTGTAAAGTGTTACCAATGCATTGAAAAGAACTGACTCAAGAAAACGACTGGCTCTCAAATAAGATATTGCAATGGCTTGCGCGCAAGTTTGAGTGTACACAAGCTCTACACAATAGCAATGTATATCCAGTGAAATATTTTTAGTATAGCATAAGTAGACTAATGTATATTCCCTATAGAAATACCCATGACTTTTAAAATTGTATTAACTTCTAATACTTTTCCAGGACTGGATAACACATCTTTAAAATCTAAGTATATTATTTTTGTCATTGTGGAATGTAATGTAAATTTGCTAGTAAATTCGAGTGTAAACTGAAGAAAAACATTTAAGCTGTAGACATTGCTTGCCTCATTTAGAATCTTTGACATTTAAGAATTTGCATTTTACTCATTTGCCTGGAAAAGACCCAAATGTCTTGTGTTTACACCACAAATCAACAGCTCAGTTACATGCAGTATAAATAATGAGAATTAAGCAGTAATTATGCATTAAATTATGTAGGCTAATCTTACTAGAATGGCTCACTGTTCCTTTACATTAGTAATCAGTAACAGTAACAGTAATCTACTTAAAGGAATATGGTTTAGGGTTAAAACTATATTCCGTATTCAATACAAATTAAGCTCAATCTACAGCATTTGTGGCAATGTTAATTAACACAAAAAATTATTTAAACTCATCTGTTCTTTTCTTTAAAAAATCTAAGTTACAGTGATGCACTTACAATGGAAGTGAATGGGGCCAATTTTTGGAGAGTTTAAAAGGCAGAAATGTGAAGCTTATAATTTTATAAAAGCACATAAATTAATTCTTCTGTTAAAACTTGTGTATTATTTTAGCTGTTAAGTTGTTTAAATCAACATTTATACAGCAATTTGATGGTTTGATGACATTACATCGTCATTGCCAATGAAGTTGTAAAATTGTCTATAACTTTACACAGAAAATGTTAGTAAGTGATTTTATCACACTAAAAACATGTTAACATGCATAATATTTACGTCTTGAGGCTATACTTTTAAAACAGTGCATTTTAATTTAAGTCGCTTTGGATAAAAGTGTCTGCCAAATGAATAAATGTAAATGTAATGTTTACAGATTAGCCCCATTAACTTTCATTGTGAGTGTCTCACTGTAACCCAGATTTATGCTTTTATTTTTCAAAAAAGGAGGGACGAGTCCAAATTAATTTTTGTAGAAATCAACATTTTGTCACAAATGCTGTCAATTGAGCTTAACTTGAATTTAACCCAGAATATTCCCTTAACCCGTGAGAATTTTTCATAATAAAAATATGAATAACTACAGTCTTGACCAACACAAAATAGGTATAATTTCAAAGCTTAGAAGCTGTACTTTAGAAACGTTTACAAATTTTCCACATTCACTTCCATTGTAAGTGCCTCACTGGAACCCAGATTTTTGCTTTTTATAAAGGAAAGGAGGGGCAAGACAAAATACATTTTGTGGTAATCAATATTATACCACAAATGTTGTCAATTGTGTTTAACTTGTATTAAACTAAATATTAAAATATCCTCCTTGTCCCATTTTTATCTGTTGGCATCTTATACTGTACGTGACACTCTCTGCTTCAAAACCACAGCTTGTCTTTATTAATGGTCAAAAACTACTATAAAGGCAGACAACACCAGGATGCTAAAATCACCAATACCGTAGGACACAACTAAAAACCTTCTGAGCAAGTAGTATGGAAAAATGTGGTCGACACACTGGTGTGAGATTGTCCTACATTTCACAACCAATTCGCCACAAGACATCGCCTTTAAAACAAACAACACTGATAGATATTTGTAATAAATTTGTGGTGAACGCATACATCACCAAGAGGTGAAAACAGCACCACATCTAATCTAAAAGTAAATAAAAATCCATCTGAACCATTATCATTTTAAGATATTGAGTTCCTACCTGGATTTTGGCCACAAGGCTCTTGAGGGGCTTCTGTTGTTTGGCAACAGCAGTGTTGAAGTGTCTCGGTCTGGCAGCATTTGTCACTAGTCAAGCTTCCTTGATCTTCTGTCTTAGTAACCTCCATCTCAGAGGCCCCTTTTACCAACTAAACAGATGAATAAAAAAGAAAAAAGAATTTTTTTTTTATCCCATTGCTCTTTGTCTTGGTAATATCCCATCTTGTTAAAACATATGAATATTTTAGCTTTATAATTATAAATATATACTGTATAAGAGAAAACCCTTTAAAATAACAAGTTTTACATAAGTCTCAAAATAAGTTTATAGGATAGTTCACACTAAAATGTTAATAAAATATCATGTTATCATTTATTCACCCTGATGTTGTTCCACTCCTGTAAGACTTACTTTCTTTCATGGAACAAGGGGAATTACAGAATGTCAGCCTCAGTCACCATTCACTTTCATTGTATGGAAGAAAATGCATTAAAAGTAAATAGTGACTGAGACTTAATATCTCTCTTTAAGTTTTACAAAAGAAAATCATATGGCTTTGGAACAACATAAGGAGGGTGAGTAAATGATGACAAAAATTTTCATAGTTGTTTGAACTATACCATTAAAATGAAAAATTTGCTTTTAATAAGTCAACAGGGTTTTAACAAAGATAAAGAGACATCGCTGTTGCTGTGATAATCATGTGATGATGTAGCTCTTTCATTGCACCATTTACCAAGGAATATTTTCAATAAACGTCAACATGAGGTATAACATCTAGGTACTAAAAAGGACAAAACAATATACATTATGGAAATGTTTGTCATGCATCAAACAAACATCATAGTTGCCAATAAGTTATGGGAAAAATTATGTGTGACAACATGGAATACTGAACCGAGACAGTATTCTTGATCACAGAGCTTTTAAACACTAATGAACTGACTGATATCTTAGATTAATGTTAAAAATCTACTGCAAAGAGGCACAAGAACAAACAAAATGAAATTATATGCGTCTTGTAAATGAATATAATAACAGACAATATGGTATTATAAGTTGTCAATGTCATTTCAGATTAGAAGACTTGGTTTATACATGTATTGTGGGGCCATGGGACAGGGATAGGTTGTAAGCATAGAGATCAGGGGCATCTTTATAAACACTTTCTATACACCAGTCTGCCACAAAACCACTTGCCTAATATTGTGTAGGTACCCTTCGTGTCGCCGCCAAATTAGCACCTACCCGCAGCTCAGAATGTTATTCTGAGGTTCTATTCTTCTCACCACAATTGTACAGAACTGTTATCTGAGTTACTGTAGACTTTGTCAGTTCGAACCAGTCTGGCCATTCTCTGTTGACCTCTTTTATCAACAAGGCTTTTCCGTCCGCAGAACTGCCACTCACTGGATGTTTTTTATTTTTTGGCACCATTCAGAGTAAATTCTAGAGACTGTTGTGCAGGAAAATTCCAGGAGATCAGAAGATACAGAAATACTTAAAACCATCCCGTCAGGCACCAACAATCATGACACGGTCCAAATCACTGAGATCACATTTTTTTCCCCATTCTGATGGTTGATGTGAACATTAACTGAAGCTCCTGACCCATATCTGTGTGATGTTATGCACTGCACTGCTGCTGCATGATTGGATGATTAGATAATCGCATGGATGATTGTTAGTGCCAGACGGGCTGGTTTGAGTATTTCTGTAACTGCTGATCTCCTGGGATGTTCACACACAACAGTATCTAGAATTTCTAGAATATCAGCAAGCCACATGATAAGATTTGTGGATTGACGGTCTCAGACGCAGAGGCAGCAACTAAGATTTGTCCTCCACCACCAGGATTGAGGCAAGTCACTACGCCACCACGAGGACTTTGAGCGCATTGGGAATTGGGCATTTTGGGAAGAAAATGGGAGAAAAAAAATGTTCTGTAGACTGAAATGCCTTGTTGAAGAGAGAGGTCACCAGAGAATGGCCAGACTGGTTTGAATTGACAAAGTTTATGGTGACTCAGATAACAGCTCTGTACATCTGTGGTGAGAAGAAAAGCATCACAGAATGCTATTCTGAGATGCGGGTTGGCACCGTTTTGGCGGCACAAGGGGGACCTACACAATATTAGGCAGGTGGTTTTGACTGGTTTTGGCTGATCGGCGTATGTCGGCAATTATGCTTTGAGATGTAGACTACAGAGAGTTTTACAAAACTAAAAAAAAATGTGATTCCGTAGGAAGTAAATACTATACAGCAATTAGAGTTGGAAAAATGTTAGGATCCATTTTAGCATCCGCTGCCCCTAAAAAAAACTACCCCTATACCACACATATATCACCCAGACATCTATTTGATGTGTGTGTTTACATCTGGAAGATATATTTTTACATTATTTGCTCATCTGCAATATGTCTATAAGATATGTCAATAAGTGTGTCTCGGATGTTAATAAGACATTCCTCAGATGTATTTGAGATGTTTATGATTTAGAATGTGTGTAAATCTGATATCGTGTATGTCGTGAATAAGTGGTGGAAGTGTATTCATTTTTGTTTATTCACTGGTATAACTGAAAAAGAGCTTTTGACATCGTTCATAGTGTATTAGTTTGAGTTTGGCTTCTTCTGAATTTTGTTTCCCACTTGAAAGCGTGGCATGTTGTTGTAACGAATGCCTGACTCGATTCGGACGAACGAGCTTCCACCACTTGAAGGCAGCATTAGATATTACTGTTATAGAAAAAGAAATGAAATGACCAAATAAATCCTACACTGGTAGATGGAGATCCCATACATGTTTATGGTGATTTGGGGTAGCTGGCAAATAACATCGGCATTATATATATTTATAAATATATATATATATTTAGCTTAAAATGTATATGGGAAATTGCATATTTTAGCAGCTGTAACTTTTCAACCTTTGTTTTAAGTTTTTCACCAATTGTAATCACCTTTTTCCAGTTAAATAGCCTTCTGGTGTAATAAAATAGCCTAAATTGTTACAAATATTCCACATTGTCTCTCAATATGAGGCCATAAACACTAAGTACATTAACTACAGGTGTAGTAATTACAGTCTTAAATGTAAGTAGCAGTTAATATTTTGGCGGAAACTATGGTTACCATGGTAATTTTGACAAGGCTGTATCGATGTGCTTTAGTTTGGACCGATTGTTTTTATGGGATGGTTATGTAGGTCGCATGACTCGTTTGTAAAGTTAAAATGCTCATAATGAAGCATATAAAACCTGTTTTAAATCGGTTCTGGTGTCATTGTGAAGGATTTACACCTGACTGCTTTGCCAGAGTAGCTTGTCCAAACACTGGCGAGGCAGGAAGTCGCGAGGAGTGCACGAGAGAGCACGTGTTCGTGGCCAACTGCACAAATTAACATTATAATGCACTATAATGCCATAATAAAGCTTTATAATAGCGTAATTTGACTTGTGGCTGAGATATAAACTTGATACGATTGGTATTACGGGTGGCAATAGAGGCACCTATCTGGGTGGACTCTCCCTTGTGAATTGATAGCGGAACAAGTAGCCATTTGACATTCAAAAACAATAACACTAGCAGTGCATACACCGTAACTTCAGTTCGTAACTATTTAACAACCGAAAACGTCTTAAAATGATCAACAGCAGCACAAAATATTATCAGACACAGACTGGCCACGTGACCGGAAAAAAATAATAATTTAAAATGATAGGCACCCGAACTGTACCAACCCTCCCAATGCTTTGGGATAAAACATGCCAAAACGTAATTTTATTCACTTTTTTCCCTCTCGAATAAAACTATGCCTAAAATAACGCTATTTTAAAGACGGACCTCTTCTGCTTAGAAATGTGTGCTCGCGGAAGGCTCACCAGCACACAAGCGACAAAAACATCCTTTTGCACGATATTACGGATAATACATTCACGTAGGATCTAGGTAAGGAGAAGAAGAAACCTTTGAACAAAAATGAGGAAATAACTATCAGTCGAAACTCAAATTCACATCAGATTCAACGCAAAACACGTCGAGTGGGCCAAATTTAGGAAGCAAAGCAGAAAGTTGATAGCGAAGTTTAGCAGTGACAGCCAATAAATTGGCGTAGATGTGTCACACTGAAACTTACGCATGGCGAGGATATACATGCAGTTCACACACACGTCAACGCCACACTGACTTATGATGATGGAAGATTGTGGATGCATGTGTGCGGGAACGCACGAACCCATGGCAGCACGAGCATCACCAAGTCCAGTTGCTCACGAGAGACATCTGGACGCTAAAGAGAGACTGCACACACAGACTATCCATTAGATCATACTGAAAACTCTATGTTTACATTCTTTCAGGCTATTTCGGTCGTTTGAAACCCTTTTGGAAAGGACAGGGTTCTTCGTTTGCGTGCTCCCCTATGCGCAATTTAGACACGTCGTGGCGCATACACGGTTCATTTCAACAAACTGTTTCAGAATGCATGAGCAGTTTATATCGGCGGGGTTTTCGGATATTCAGGCTATTTAGCGTGTTCGTGAGGCAATTTGCATCGCTCCATTATTCTGTAAATCTCTTTTACACGGTTACATTGTCAGGCCAAATCTCCTCTATTGCGGACCACAATGGGCCAGATTAACTTGATGGAGAAGGAGAGCCCGTGTGTAGAATGGAGCTTTGAAACAGCATTAGAAGAAGCCCAAGCTCGTGGACTGATGCTTACCAGGGAGTGAGTGCGGCGTAAAGGCGGGCTGACGCCTGATACAAAAGACGACGTTGCCAGCGACTTGCGGCGCTTTCTGAACATTTAACCAGCTAAATGTGTGCGCGTATGCGCATACAGTGACAAAACGAGCACCCCCGAGAGGATTTGTGCGATTGCAGGACACGTTCGAATGATAAAGTGCTGCGCTTTGCGGCGCTGTGCCATCTTCCCTAAGCAGCTTTGGCGCACAGGTCTGGTGACCCTTCCGCCTTTACGCGTCCTCTCCTCTTCTGTATTTTGATATGAAGTGCAAGATTCACTCCCAAGTAGGCCCGTCGACATGCTCTGTCGATGCGGACAGTCGGGATGAGTCCGAATGCACTCTTACTGTAATTTAAGCGCGCGGAACAAGTGCGTTTTCCCCGGTTGCATAGCCAGCACGAACGGTGACGCCATTTTCTGCTAAAAACAACCACGCTCGGGCAGGATACGAAACGGCACTGGTCCGCTGCACGATTCCGGGCCCAAGTGGGCAACTCGCGGTAAAAAATCCAGCGAGATGTTTTCGTAAGAGTTCTTACCTTTTCAAAAACAACACTCACGAGGTGAACTCAAGTTCGGATGGTCGGACGCGGTCCGGAGGGTGTTTCTCTCGCCGCTCGCGCTGACGCTGCTCTGTCGGAAGCTGCCTTTGTGCACCGTGAGGACCTCTCGGCGGAGAAGCGGCTGTTGCGCAAAGGTGCAATGGATGTTCGAGACCACCAAAATGTGGCAACCAATGTTGTCGCCAGTTTGGTGCGTTACATCTGAACCCCCCACCACCCGTGCCACTAACATTGTGAATTCACGGCTTATTTGAATTTTACACACCAAAAGCCGTTGCAAAAGCACTGATTACAAATCGAATTTTAAGTAAATGGAACCTTTCCTGTCTTTGGCGCTGGAGAGAGCTCTTAAACCTAAGAAAATATTTTTTAAATAGACTTTCCAGGAATCCCCAAATGCCATGATGATACACACTATATTTGCCTGATATATGTATATTGTATTTTTGTAAATAGTAAAATGCTTTCAGAAGTAATAAAAACATTTATGGCATGCAAGTTTGCAACTTAACAGCATTGAGGAAGGTTTAATTCTGTTTAAGTTCTGTTAAAATCATGTAAACCTAAGTACTGTAAAAACACTGAAAGGATGTTGTAACAGAGAATGCATTCACAACTTGCCACCCCAATTAGCATTTCATTGTTGCTGTCGTTGAACTGTTAATGTAAGCAGTTATTGTTTCCTACGCATTTCTAAAACAAGGCACTTTATTTTTGTCCAGACTGAGGATTTAACTTGTTTCAATCCTTTAAATTATTTATAAAAGTTAAAACTGAAAGGCAGTGTTTTTAACTTGTGGATTTATGATATAAAAGGTTAGTTAATATAAAAATGTTTTGCCAATAAAATATTTCTGAAAAAAAAAAAAAAAAGTTAAAGTGATGTTTGCAATTTTTATGATTGTTTATGTAAAACATGGACTGTTCATTAAGATTTAGGGGCTCGGGTAAGTTGTGCGTGGATTGCGGAGAGTAGCGTGAGCCTCCACATGCTGTGAGTCTCCAGGGTGTCATGCACAACGAGCCACGTGATAAGATGCGTAGATTGACGTTTTCAGAAGCAGAGGCAACTAAGATTTGTCCTTCGCCACTCGGATTGAGGTGAGTAACCACACCACCACGAGGACCTACCAAGTAGTAGGAATTGGGCATTCCAAATTGGGCGAAAAGGGGATAAAATAAATGTATTAATTTAGGGGCTCATTCAGCAATACAGTCTGATAAAAAAGTCCCCTTTCAAATATGCACTGTAAATATTGCATCCTGCAGTTGCAGGGATTGTTTTCACAAAAAATGAAAATTCTCATAATTTTGTTAAGATTCTTAAAATTTTAAGAAGAATATCTCAGCTCTGAAGGTCCTTACAGTGCAAGTAAATGGTGACCAAACTTTGAAGCTACAAAAAGCACATATAATGTCAGTCATTATATCCATATATTCAGAGCTGTTATAAGTGGGGTGAGAAATGGATAAATATTTAAGTCCTTTACTATAAATTCTCTTCCTGCCCAGCAGGTGGCGATATGCACGAAGAATGTGAATCGCCAAAACAAAAGAAGAATAATGTAAAAGTGAATGTGGCGATTTATTGTAAAAAGGACTTTCTCATCCACACCTATTATATCTCTACAGAATATATAGATTTAACCGCTGAAGTCATATGGATTACTTTTATGCTTTCTTGATGTGCTTTTTTGAGCTTCAAATTTCTGGTCATCATTCACTTGCATTGTATGGACCCATAGAGCTAAAATATTCTTCTAAAAATATTTGTTTGCCACAAATACATAAATACAACATTTATAGAAGCCAGTGGTATTGCAGTGGAATTAAAAATTTCAGGTTTTTGTTAGTTAAACATCCCAAACATTTGTTTTAATACCCTTTCCTGTTTTTAACATTGCTGCTGTAGTGAAACACCTATATCATTTTACAAGATTTCTGGTGATACCCGACATACTGTATCTGGCACAGCATACATAAACAGATTCTAATTTGATAAGTAACTGTACACTGAATGAGTTCTTTGGGATTTCAGTATCACACAAATTGGTGAGCACTCTTTTTCAGTAGCTGTCCAACAATGAGAAAAGTACTGATGTAGGTCATCAAGGTCTTCAAAGATACTAGAAAAGGGGCTGGCATCTAACCAGTGAATACTACTCTTTTTATTTAACCATCTATAGTGACCATGAAAGTATTTGGAAACTTAAACCACAACAAAATGTATGCCCTTGCATTAGATATCAAAATATCAAAAGAAGGGGCATTTAAAAACAACACAAAAACTTTTAGGTAATCTAAAAAGTGAGGTAATATTGAAATTAACAGGATTTATTCAAGTTAAAAATATGATTTAATGTAACTGAATCAACATGGCTACATTAGTGTACTCCAACAAAACTAATTATTAAAGGAATATTCTGGGTTCAATACAAGTTAAGCTCAATAGACAGCATTTGTGGCATAATGTTGTTTACCACAAACAATTATTTTGACTCAAAAACAGAACAAATACATTTACAGTAAGGCTCAATGGAAGTGAATGGGGCGTGCCCATAAACATTAAAATACACACTGTGACACAAAAGTGTAGCCCCATTTTAGTATGATAAAATCACTTAATAACCTAATCTGTGTATAGTTATATCCAATATTACAACTTTGATCTTATGATGATGTAACAATGATCGGGTAATGTCTTAACCGCTGGTAAACCCCTGATATATCCCACTAAAGTAATGATAGCATGTATAATGTTTATGTCTTGTGGCTATACTTTTGAAACAGTGTTTATATTGTTTATTGACTGGCCCCATTCACTTTCATTGTACGTGTCTTTCTGTAGCCAAGATTTTAGGTTTTTGATTTTAATAAACAAGGGATGAATCAAAATTGTTTTTGTGGATATCAAAATGATGCTGCAAATGTTGTCGTCTGAGCTTTACTTGAACCCTGAAGATTCCTTTTAGGGTTAGACCAACTAGAAACAGAAAGGAATAATGCACACAAACTTGAAGCTCTAAAAAGCACATAAAGCCAACATAAAAGTATTCTATAAGACTTCAGTGGTTAAATCCATGTCTTATCAAGCAATCTAATCCGTTTTAGGTAAGAACAGACCAAATCTCTTTTTTTCTGCAGTCTCTATAGAGACAATCAGTATTTCAAGCTTGATTACACTTATAGTGCTTAATGCATGCACTGAGCACTAGATGGTTCTAGAAATCAAACCAAGGAGACTACAGATGTCAAGATTTATGGTGAAAAAGGAGTTATATTGTGATCTATTTCTCAACCAGACCTATCACATCACTTCTGAAGACATGGATTTCACCACTGGAATCACGTGGATTACTTTTATGCTGCCTTTATGTGCTTTTTGGTGTTTCAAAGTTTTGATCATCATTCATTTGCATTGTATGGACCTACAAAGCTGAGATATTCTTATAAAAATCTTTGTTTGTGTTCTGCAGAAGACAGAAAGTTATACACATCTGGGATGGCATGATGGTGAGTAAATGATGAGAGATTTTTCATTTTTGGGTGAACTATCCCTTTAAGGTATAACATATGCAGGTTATCAGCAAAATGTTCTAGACATTTTTGCAATTACTAAAAACATTTTAGTGAAAGTATGAAGTGAGCTCCCCTTAAGTTCACATAGGTGCCACTGAGTATAACCACAGTAACTATGGGCATGTTCAACTACATTTGACAACCAGAAAGTCAAATATTTTTCTGTATTGGTATGATTTTGTTTCAAAATGCAATGATATTTATACATTTTTAAGTCAGGCTTAAGTGTTCAAATTGAAAAAGTTCATTATCAATCTAGGGCGATTTTCAGGGGTAAAGGGTGTGAGTTACCCAAGAGAGGAGAGGGTAAAGTTCATAATTGATCCTCATTAAAACAAAGATAGCTAAGTTAATGGCTACACAAGTATACAGGCAATGATATTTAATGGCCAAGGAGGATAACCATTAGCCAACTAATTTATCTTCTGAGCAAGTTGGTTGTTTATTGTTATGTCAATGTTGTTATTTTATGTCAATACATTAGTTGGCTATATTGCTAATGTATAAGTCTGCAGACATGCAAGAATGTCATATGACATACATTGTGCACACATTGGTTTCACTTTAATTGTATAAACACTTAAGGTTAGGGGTGAGTGCCCATTGT
Source organism: Moxostoma hubbsi (assembly GCA_032164185.1). NCBI lineage: Eukaryota > Metazoa > Chordata > Actinopteri > Cypriniformes > Catostomidae > Moxostoma > Moxostoma hubbsi. The sequence goes on along the minus strand of JAVLUX010000049.1, from coordinate 11,857,412 downwards.
TCACTTGCATAATAATTCAAACATACACCAGATCATTGTAAAATTTGTGATATGTTGTTCCTTTCTCTGTTCATTCTGCATTGAAATATACTGCACCCCTATACCACAGCCTGGGGCTGTAACAACATTTATTTTATATTGCATCAACTAATTACCCAAATACATGCTAATTATTTTGATATGGTTAAAGGAATAACACTGTGTTACAGTATATATCTCAAAAACTTTGCTTCAAGCACATGTTACAGTAATATAAAGCTCATGTCTATAATGTATGAAAAAAGACACAAGCTCAGTAAGTTTTTCTCAATCGCTTTGGCTAAATCCTCTGGCAAATTACTTTTTCAAAACAATAAGTTGAAATCTCTGAACAATTAGATTCTTGTTCACACCAGATTTAAATTTCTTATTCATTTAAGCAAATTGCACATGTTTTGGCACATGTGTGCTAAAGAGCCAGCACAGTTGACTACAATTTGCACAACAACTAAATGCACATGGCTTACTGATCAAAACTGTTGAGTTGATTCTCAGTGAAATTGTCATACTCTTCACAACTTCTAAACATTCTTTCATCATGTGAGAAATCACATGCAAAATTATACATTCAATTATCATAATCTGTCAGACATACATGTATATTCCATAAATATCTATGATATGGAAGGTTTGTGATGTCTGCTAAATCTCTGGCCAGACCAACAAGAGCGACAGGATGTCCAAAAAGAAGATGGGAACTTGTAGTTTTATGTACTGTGAGAAGGTAGGAGGTTTTGTAATGTTTTTTTGTCAGGTTTTTTCCATTGTTGCGGGGGTTTTGTTTTTTTGCGTGTGTATGTCATTTTGTGGCAATTTCTCTTCAATTATATTTGAATGAATTATACATATAACACATTGCTACAAAATAATTTAATGTATACATACAAATGTGCATATGCTTTTTCTGTGTACTACAGTATTGAACAGTTTTGATATTTCACAGTAAACTTTTACCTAATGTTGAAATTGGTATCTAAAAATCTCAGCGTGATACAAAATAGCATTCAGCTAGACTAAACTAACAGTCAGTGTCAACAAAAAAAGTAGAACAAAAATTATATTTGCATAAAACTAATATTTCCAGGGTTGACTGCAATGGTGAAAAAACATCTAAATATTTTGACCAGAAAGGCTCCCACTATGACAAAAAAAACTTTTAATTTTTATGGCATTGGCCAATTTACTGACACAATAACTAGGTTTTGAAGCACCAATTAAATGTTTTGGGTGAGTTACTACATTTTGCAGTCATGCAATAGAGTTGTGATATCCCATAAACAGTTGTGACTGCACTTAAAGTTTAGAGAATGGTAAGGCAAAAAATGAGCCAAAGCGATTGAGAAAAAAATTTAATATCTGCATCAAGAGCTGACATCCTTCAGCTGCTCCTAAATTAAAAAAAAATTAACAATTTAGATCTTAGGTCATGGTTGCAATGTGACATGCTCATTCAAACTGGAATATTCTGAAACTTGTTTTGTTTTTTTTAGCCTAGATTAGATAGATAGATAGATAGATAGATAGATAGATAGATAGATAGATAGATAGATAGATAGATAGATAGATAGATAGATAGATAGATAGATAGATAGACACAGACAGACAGATAGATAGAAAAACTGACAGATTAAATAGATAGATAGATAGATAGATAGATGGATAGATGGATAGATAGATGGATAGATAGATAGAAAAACTGACAGATTAAATAGATAGATAGATAGATAGATAGATAGATAGATAGATAGATAGATGGATAGATGGATAGATAGATGGATAGATAGATAGAAAAACTGACAGATTAAATAGATAGATAGATAGATAGATAGATAGATAGATAGATAGATAGATAGATAGATAGATAGATAGATAGATAGATAGATAGCATGGTGTGGGACATGTGAAAACATTCTATTTGCACAAGGTATTTTGTTTATTTCATATCACATTTGAATACATATACGGAAATGTTTTCCATCTAAATCCCTATTTTAATACAAAACAGTTATAAAGATGCTTATTATGCTAATAAGAACAGAGATGTCAAATTCCCAAAAGAAAACCTATGCCTGGAATGTTGCTGTAATTCTGAGCAGCCCTTCTTTCCTATCAAGACAAGAAGAAAGATCTGGATAAGCCAACAAAATACAAAAGCAAACTATTTCAATTTGTAATGTTATGTTGTGCAGCACACTAATCTGTTTTATGCAGTTAGGGTGTACTCTATCATACACAAATCATTCAAGATATAAACATACAAGATATAACATTTTGCTGACATAGTCAAATATCTAAAAGCAATACATTCTGAAGACCTACTAAATGCATTATTTATAATGTCTCAATTCAAAACCATTTTGAAAAAAAATCACATACATAGCTTTTTCAGTTCGAAGCACATCCTTTTCAAATGATGTCAGATGGTTATACTTACGCCTCTCTTATGAATGTCTCCTGTGATATTCTGTCATCACTAGTTCCATCTGGGAACTCATTGAAATTCCTGATACCAAGTGTCTTCAGTGCTATGGGAATGCAACAAGACTACTTACTGTATGTTGTGCTTATAATACCACGTCAGACTATTACACCATTCATTTTTTTATACCCTTCAACTGGAAACAAATTAGGTTTATATAGGATTATTCAGTTAAGAGTAATGTATTTCTAATGCAGCAGTGTATTTGGTTAATTCTTAGCAAGCACATGCCATTTGAGCTCAATTTGTTTCTCAAGGCCTTACTACTTATTTATCAGAATCAGAATGAGCTTTACTGCCAAGTACTGTATGCTTACACATACAAGGAATTTGTCTTGGTGACAGAAGTTTCTAGTGCCCAAACAATACAACCACAAGACAGAGATAATAAAAAATAGAATAAAAATAAAAAGTGAATAGAAAATATAAGTATATATAGACATACACAATAATACGTATATACACGTATGTACAAATACAAATTTGTTATATACAAGGGAATATAAGGACAGAAGAGGTAGGATATGTTGGATAAATATAAATAGACTAAACTCTGAATTGCACATAATTATTGCTCAATGGGGCAGTTTTATCTGTTCATGAGATGGATAGCCTGAGGAAAACACTGTTCTTGTGCATGACAGTTCTGGTGCTCAGTGCTCTGTAGCACAGACCAGAAGGCAACAGTTCAAAAAGGTAGTGGACTGGGTGAGTGGGGTCCAGAGTGATTTTTCTAATCCTTTTCTTCACTCTGGAAATGTAAAGTTCTTGAAAGGAGGGCAGGGGGCAACCAATAATCCGCTCAGCAGTCTGAACCGTCAATTGTAGTCTTCTGATGTCTTTTCATAGCTGAACCAAACAAGACAGTTATTGAAGTGCAGAGGACAGACTCAATAACTGCTGAGTAAAACTGTATCAGCAGCACCTCAACTGGCAAAGGAAGTACAAACTGCTGGGCTTTTTTCACAATGGAGTCAATGTGTGTCTCCCACTTCAGGTCCAATGAGATGGTATAGCCCAGTAACCTGAATGACTCCACTGCTGCCACAGTATTGTTTAGAATGGTGATCGGGGTCAATGTTGGTGTGTTCCTCCTAAAGTCCACTATCATCTCCACTGTTTTGAGCATGCTCAGCTCCAGGTTGTTTTGATTGCACCAGACAGTCAGCTGTTCAACCTCCCTTCTGTATGCAGACTCATCGTCATCCTGGATGAGGCCAATGACAGTAGTGTCTTCTGCAAACTTTAGGAGCTTGACAGAGGGTGTTTGGCAATACAGTTATTTGCGTACAGGGAGAAGTGTAGTGGGGAGAGCACACATCCCTGGGGGGCACCAGTGCTGATCATACAGATGATGGAAGTGAATTTCCCCAGTCTCACTAACTGCTGCTTATCTGTCAGAAAGCTGGTGATCCACTGACAGATAGAGGTGGGAACAGAGAGTTTGTGTAATTTAGCTGGAATTATGGTGTTGAAAATGAACTGAAGTCCACAAAAAGGATCCTTGCATATGTCCCTGGTCTGCCCAGATGTTGCAGGATATAATCCCATGTTGACTGCATCATCCAGAGTCCTGTATGCTCGATAAGCAAATTGAAGGGGATCCAGAAAGGGTCCAGTGATGTCCTTCAGGTGGGGCAACACCAGTCTCTCAAATTACTTCATGACCACAGATGTCAGAGCGATGGGTCTGTAGCCATTAATTCCTATGATTTTGGGTTCCTTTGGGACAGGAATGATGGTTGAGCATTTGAAGCAGCAGGGAACTTCACACTGCTCCAGTGATCTGTTGAAGATCTGTGTGAAGATGGGGGTCAGATGGTAAGCACAGGATTTTAGATAAGGGGGTGAAAACCCATCAGGGCCCTGTGCTTTCCTTGTCGTTTGTGAAGTGAAGGTCAGATTGGGTGTGGGGTGTGAGACTGGGCTTTTCAAGTCTACAGTAAAACACATTCAGGTTGTCAGCCAGTTGTTGATTACAGTGTTAGGGGATGGTGCTTGTAGTTAGTTGTCTTTCAGGCCTCTCCACACTGATGCAGGGTCATTAGCTGAAAACTTGTTTTTCAGCTTCTCAGAGTAGCTTTTAGCCACTCTTAAGTCCTTTAGTCAGTGTGTTTCTGGCCTGATTGAACAAGGTTTTATCCCTACTTCTGTAAGTATCCTCTTTGGCCTCACAAAGCTGCCTGAGTTTAGCATACATTGCTGTATGTTAAATAAGTCCTAGTAGGGATCCTCACAAGAACTGATATATGGCTTCACAGCATATGTGAGCTCGTCCAGGTCTGTGGCTGCAGCTTCAAAAACACTCCAAACAGTGCAGTTATAGCAGGCTTGTAGGTCAATCTGTGCTTCATTGGTCCATATTTTTACAGTCTTTAATACAGGTTTAGCTGATTTAAGTTTCTGCCTATAGGACGAAAGATGATCCAGACAGTGATCAGAGAGTCCCAAAACTGCTCTAGGGACACAGCGATATGCATCCTTTAATGTTGTGTAGCAGTTATCCAGAATATTTCTGTCTCTGGTGGGGCATGTAATGTGCGTCCTGTATTTTGGCAGTTCACGGGTGAGGTTGGCGCTGTTAAAATCGCTGAGAATAATAATAAGTGAGTCCAGGTATTGTTGTCCGATTTCTGTGATCTGATCTGATCTCCCACACACTTGTGGAGGAATATAAACACTCACCAGAATAAATGAGAAAAACTCCCATGGTGAGTAGAAATGCTTACAGTTGATAAAGAGTACTTCCAAATTAGGACAGCATATTTTCTTTAATGTTGTTACATCTGTACACCAACAGTGTTGGGGAGTAACGGGATACGTGTAACGGGATTACGTATTTCATCCATCCATCCATCCATCGTCAACCGCTTATCCTGTGTACAGGGTCGCGGGGGGCTGGAGCCTATCCCAGCTAACATTGGGCGTAAGGCGGGGTACACCCTGGACAGGTCGCCAGTCGGGATTATGTATTTAAAATACAAAATATAAGTAACTGTGTTCCACTACATTTACAATTTAAATCATTGGTAATTAGAACACAGTTTCATTCACAAAGTATTTTGATTACTGAAGAGATTACTTTGCATTTTATTGTCATTTTTTTCATTTAATATTTAGTCCTTTCAGAAGGAAAACATTTCAAGTCAAGTCAAGTGGTTTTTATTGTCATTTCAACCATATACAGTTATTACAGTACACAGCGAAATGAGACAACGTTCCTCCAGGACCATGGTGCTACATAAAACAATATAGAACAAACCTAGAACCACATGAGACAACACAGACTAAATAAAATACCTATATAAAGTGCACGTGCAAACGTGTGCAAAAAGTACGGGACAGTACAATAAATTACTAACTATGAACAGGACAATAGACACAGTAAGAGACAGTGCAGCACCGACCAGTACACAGTAGTGCAAAAAGATGACAGTTTCTAAAAATGCCAAATGTAAACATAACATACTATGAGATAGTGTTCTATGCACATAGCAGTTATTGAGGTAGCAGCCAGTTATAAAGTAACAATAATTAAAGTGCAACTCAGGAGTGTGTGTGTCAAACCAGTCTCTGAGTATTGAGGAGTCTGATGGCTAATGGGAAGAAGCAGTTACACAGTCTGGCCGTGAGGGCTCGAATGCTTCGGTACATCTTGCCAAATGGCATCAAAATTACTTTGATGGAGGGAAGAGAGACCCCAATGGTCTTCTCAGCTGTCCTCACTATCCTCTGCAGGGCTTTGCAGTCCGAAACAGTGCAAGTCCCAAAGTGAGGATGGGGAGTGGGAGATGTGCTTTCCTCAGCCATCGAAGAAAGTAGAGACGCTGCTGGGCTTTCTTGGTAATAGAGCTGGTGTTGAGGGACCAGGTGAGGTTCTCCACCAGGTGAACACCAAGGAATTTGGTGCTCTTGACGATCTCCACAGAGGAGCCATCGATGTTCAGCGGAGAGTTGTCACTCTGTGCTTTCCTAAAGTCAACAACCATCTCTTTTGATTTGTCGACATTCAGAGACAGGTTGTTGGCTCTACACTAGTCTGTTAGATGCTGCACCTCCTCTCTGTATGCTGACTCGTCGTTCTTACTGATGAGACCCACCATGGTCGTGTCATCAGCGTAATTGATGATGCTGCACAGTCGTGAGTCAGCAGAGTGAACAGCAGTGGACTGAGCACACAGCCCTGGGGTGGTGGTGGTGGAGATGCTGTTCCCGATCCGGACTGACTGAGGTCTCCCAGTCAGGAAGTCCAGGATCCAGTTGCAGAGGGAGGTGTCCAGGCCCAGCAGGTTCAGCTTTCCAATCAGGTGCTGGGGAATGATTGTGTTGAATGCTGAGCTGAAGTCTATGAACAGCATTCGAATGTATGAGTCCTTTTTATCTAGGTGGGTGAGGGCTAGATGGAGGGTGGTGACGATGGCATCGTCTGTTGAACAGTTTGGACGATACGCAAACTGCAGTGGGTCTAGTGAGGGGGGCAGCTGGGTCTTAATGTGCCTCATGACAAGCCTCTCATAGTACTTCATGATGATGGGTGTGAGTGCGACAGGATGGTAGTCATTGAGGCAGGACACTGAAGACTTCTTTGGCATTTATGGCATATAAATTGTGTGATCAAAAGTGCATTTGAACAGCGGTGAAACACTTTCTTATGATGTGTTACATTCATACAAGCAGACAGAGAAGTAAGTTTGAAGTAAGTTTGGAGCAGAAGAAATAGAAATATACCTTGTATAAATAGTTGGCTTTACACTAAGATAACATGCTATTTCTAGCTGTATTACTGTACATGAACGTTACCATGCACGATCATATTTTTTATCAAGAAAATTCACGTTGGATCATAAAAAAAAAATTCTAGTAATATCTTTGATATTAGAGCCATCACTGAGTCTGTCCTGTGTACATCTATAACTGTCTGGTTTGGTTAAGCCACCAAATAAGACAGAAGGAAACTACAACGGTCAGTCAGTACTGCTGAGAGGATTAGGTAGAGTGCAGGTAGAATCATTTTGGACCCCACACACCCTGTCCATTCCCTCTTTGAACTGGCCTCTGCTTGGCGCTATAGAGCACTGAACACCAGGACATCCAGCACAATAACAGTTTTTACCCTCAGGCCATTTTCCACATGAACAATTAAACTGCCTCAGGACTCCCCCATAGTGCAATAATGTAAATACCTATCTCATGTACATATGTAAATTCACATATTTAATTCAATAAGTGTATATACCCTTAACTTGCACATACATTACCACTTGCACATGTGTATACGCTATTCTGTTAGATGTTCTATTATTTGTAAGTCTATTTATACTCATACCTTGTTTTATATTCTATGTCTCACTATAATTTTCCATGCACTTGTTTCTCCTATCACCAAAAACAACATTTCCTTGTGTACGTGAGAACACGTGGCATTAAAGCTCATTTAGATTCTAATTTTGATCATTAATTTATAATTACGGGGCAATATTTGCCCCCTGTGTTTGATTCTCAGGAGCATTTTTTTACCTTTATGAAGGCAAAGTTTTTCTTACTATATAAAAAATATACTGGGAGTCATCCTTTCTGGTAAAGTGCCTAAAAGTAACCAGTTCATTAACAAGAGATAAAATGCATAACTAGGCCTTGAATAGAATATTAAGACCAATCTCAGATGTTGCAAAGAGGAATTCATTATGAGGGCAATTTTTACCCCAGCATTTTAAAATATGGGGGCATTTTTGTCACTTTTAGTGGTATTTTTGCCCCCCAAAATTATATCATCATTTACTCACCCTCATACCATCCCAGATGTGTATGACTATCTTTCCAAATTAAGATTTTAAGAAGAATGTATCAGCTCTGTGGGTCCATACAATGCAGGTGAATGGTGACCATAACTTTGGAGCTCCCTAAAGCACATAAATGCAGCATAAAAATAATCCATATGACTCCAGCGGTCAAATCCATATGTTCAGAAACTATATGATAGGTGTGGGTGTGAAACAGTTTAATATTTAAGTCCTTTTTTATATACATTCTCCTCCCTGCCCAGATGACGAAGAATGTGAATCGGCAAAAACACAAGAAGAAAAATGTGAAATTGAAATTTGATCATATCACTTCTGAAGACATGGATTTAACCACTGGAGTCTTATGGTTTACTCTTATGCAGCATTTATGTGATTTTTGGAGCTTCAAGGTTTTGGTCACCAATCACTAGCATTAAATAGACATACAGAGCTGAAATATTCTTCTAAAAATGTTCATTTGTGTTCAGCAGAAGACAAAAAGTTAGACACATCAGGGATGGCATAAGAGTAAATGAGAGAATTTTCATTTATGGGTGAATTTTTCCTTTTCTTTTTAGATAATTCAGAATTTGTCTTTGTCTGTTTGTTCAACACTGTTGTGCTGTGACATTTCCCCTGTCTAAAAACAATGGCTTTACATTTTTGACATCATGTTCAAGGGAGTGACATGGTAAAAGTCTGTCTGAAGACACTGTTCAGTCTTTATCAATATTTAAAAATGGTTACACTTGTATTAGCCAAGTCAAGTATTGAGAATATCACAGTGATCAGTTTTGTTTTGTTTTTCTTGCCACATACTAAAAAAAAATATTGACTGTAAATAATGTGGTATAATGTAAAGTTAAGTAGTTATTAGACTTATTCTAAGATAATCAGGAGAATGACTGAACAGCTATTTACTGGTATGAGCATTGAACAACGTGTGACATTTTCCTCTGAAACATTCTCAGTAATTACCTTCTTTGTATTGACCATAAGTGATGTAACCTTGATGGGAAGGATCCAGGATTCCGAACAGTGCTTCTAAATTGGAGTCATTAAAGAGACATGGACGGTCCCCTGGACGAAGTTTGGACACTTTGAGCTTTTCCAACTGGTCAATCAGAAATTCCCTAGGGCGCTCTGTAAGGGCAGAATCCGTCAGTTTGAGTGACACCAAGAGTTTTCGTTTTGACACAATTTAGAAGAGCAAGACAGCAAATAATTTAGCAGACACATTTGCCCTTATACCTGGTCTGTAGAAGAAAAGCATACTAGTTAAATTATCCATCAGGTCACTAATGTTGTGTTTCTTGAGGTATTCTGCTGCCTCCTGCTCTCGTGGCGTTGACATCTTGGGCTGTGCTGACTCTATCCGTCTACAAGTTTATCACAGGTTGCTATGATACCGCGCATGCGCAGTGGAGGTAATACAAGCGCGAATTCACAGACAAAATAGGTTTTGTTTTATTGTAATATAACTGTTTGATAACTTGTTCGATTATTGATATCTTGACGCATTTTGCGTCAATTCTATTTAGATCTTTAGCTGCGTGACATGTTTCTAAGCCTGTCATTAGAAACTGAAGGGAAATTAAATCAACCTTTGGTCTTAAAAACTGTTAGTACGTTCTTCCAAATGATTTTGATTTTATTTACATAAGGTCAAAGTTATGTCCATCAAACATAGCATTATATTATTTAGGGTACATTGATATAAAATAATTATAATCACGATTAGCTACTATACCATCAACAATTGGTTTCTTTAACAGAAATAATAGCATTATTTCCTACATATACTTGAATGAATGTTTGATACAAAACGTTTGATCCTGTTGATATTGAATAAGCTTGTAAGGGGGGAAAGTTTTGTGAGTGTGCCTCATCCAACCAACTGTTGCTTGTGAACTCTGGGATGAAGAGTTACAATGGCAGCGAAAGGAAAAGCACGTTCATTAGGCAAACAATGTATCATTTATTTACATATTTCTTTGACTGCAAGCACATAATTCATGTATACATTATATGAGAAATACAATAAAATTAGCTTTGTTCTCGAACAATTTCATCGTGTGAATTAAACACTTTAAATTATTAGGTAATATATTTTAATTATTAATTTATTCTTCAGAAGAAAAATTTAGGCCTACATACAAAGCTGTGTATGTCAGATAAACAGCAATACCAAAAACAGAACAAAGACAAACTTATGTTTCCTCAGGAATCACTAAAACGCTTCCAACAATCTATAACTTTTACCTTTTTTTAAATTCAAAGTAAGAGTATGATTTGATAAGCAAGCATGTTTCATTTAACAGTAGAGTAATATTTAAAGTTTGACTGTAAATACTGTTAGTTATCTCAATAATAATAATAAAAAAGTTGACAACTTAAAGGTGTCCTTGTAATTTTTGTGTTTGTGTCATCTTGGACTTACACTGACACATAGCGGCTTGATGCTGCATAATTTTAAATCAATAGTTTACAGTTTCAGATGTTATTGTAGAAATGTAGTATTTACAGTCAGCTATGATTACTTTAATCAATGAGTAAAATTGTCAAATTACAGGGTGGTGGCTGAGATTAAGCGAGAAGTATTCGGCTGGTCATGTGATTCTAATATGGCAGCCCCCATGTGCGGATCCCCTCAATGTATTGTAAAACAGGTTTTATAAGGTTACTGATATAACTGGAGTCTTCATTTTAATGTGAGTGGTCATGATTTCCTCCATATATTGCAAAATTACAATTCATATTTTTAGGAGGTAAACTTTTTTTAATGAGCGCACCTTTGTTTTTACAGTTCATACCAGTTTTAAACATGTTACCGCTACTCTCTCAATTCTAAAGTTTTTATTTAAAATAAATAAATTATTTAAATGGTCCTAATTGAACAGTACTTGAAATATCACATTTTGGAATCATAACTCAAATATATACGTTCTTTAAACTTTGACTTCGAGTACAACTGACTCAAAATTGTGTGGGATACACATAAGCCCTTGCGCTTGAATAAGTGATGTATGTTTGGTCAAGATAAGGGAATATATGGAGAAATATAATATTTGCTTTTAAAAAAATTATAACGTTTTCATTATTATGGCTTTTTGTTGTTGTTTTGTTGTAGCTGGTTAATAGTTGTGATTTGTGTGAAGTCAACATTAGGGTGATTAATGTTACCTCTGGTGAAGTTGGAGCCTGTTAATTTAAGTAAACTTTCTCTACTCAGTTGTACTTTACAAAACTGCAGATTTATTAGTACTGAGAAGAATCCAATGAGTCAGACGGCTCATGTTATAATTTGAGAAAACAAACAGTGATGCTACTTTCCTTATGATATGTATAAGACATGCTTAACTCCCCATTAAAAATAATTAAATAAAAAAAATACATTAATAACAGATGTACATACAAATACTGTACATAAATAATTAAGTTCACTTAACTTGAGTCAAATAAGTATGTTTCCTTAAGAAAAAGCATGCAAACCGATTGCGAGTATGGTCAACTACTTTTTATATTTTACATTAAAGTTTCTCCAGGCTGGAAAATCCACTGCTATCTGTTAACAAGGATTGAAATGGCATTGTTAAGTTGTCGCCAAACAAAGTGAAACAAATCCATCCATCCATCCATCCATCGTCAACCACTTATCCTGTGTACAGGGTCGCGGGGGGCTGGAGCCTATCCCAGCTAACATTGGGCAGAAGGCGGGGTACACCCTGGACAGGTCGCCAGTCCATCGCAGGGCCACACATATACAAACAACCATTCACACTCACGGCAATTTTTGGAGACATCAATTAACCTAGCCTGCATGTCTTTGGATGGTGGGAGGAAGCCAGAGCACCCGGAGACACGGGGAGAACATGCAAACTCCACACAGAAAGGCCGGGGCAACCGGGGTTTGAACCCACGACCTTCTTGCTGTGAGGTGACAGTGCTAACCACTGCACCACCGTGCCGCCCGTGAAACAAATCATAACATTAAAAAAACTATTACCCATGTAACTCTTTTCCTACATAATTGGATATCTGTTCTCAATGTTCACTCCATAATTATAATCTAGAAACTGTAACACATTTGTTTTTTAATGTGAAAAAAGTAGCATCTCTTCTTGTTTTCTCAAATGATAACAAACATATTATTTTTAAGTATTGACTGTATTGTTTTTTTATTGTTTTTTTGGTTAGCTGGTTTGGATGTGTTGGATATGTTAAAAGTTTTAACCCGTTGTGGACAGTTTCATGTACACTAGTGCAAGTATACTGCTTCAAACCCCAACTAAATGTAGGCTTTCTGTATTTAAGTAAATGTATTTAATTTCTTCCTTTGTTCTACATAAAACATGAAAGAAAAGTGTTTTAAGAGTTTTTTATCTCAATGTGTTTTTAGTGCATTATTAGTAATCTACATTTACTTTAAAATATATTTTTTTTCATTGTAACTTATGTATGTGCTTCATTTTTATTCCTTTATTTTATTTTGTATTAGTCTGGCTCTGTGCTGTCATCCCCTGTACATTTTCTATGTTACAAATAATAATAATAATAATAATAATAATAATAATATAAAAAGATTTTAAAGATCATTTAAAAATAGTTTCTCCGATTGAGTAACCTGACGTATATGTGACATCATCAGGCAGCGACGCCTGATCGGTCTCCGCACTGCGCATGCGTAAATTGACAAGTCCTTGGACGCTGCGATCGCTGTAGGTGAAGCGGTATCGGAAGGGACGTACTGTGAAAATGCAGTCCTGGAACCATCTGTATCGCACACTTGCCACGGTAATGAACATTTATGGGGCATAGATGCCACTTAAGTATATTCACACTGCATTAGAACAAAACGTAGACGACATGGAAAGAAAACGCAATATTATGACTGTCTACTCTAGGCCCAACTTGCTCGCATGTCAGCGTTGTGACTTGTCAGTTCGGTTTACAGGAACACAGACGAAGTGGAGTGATTTAAATGTATTTAGCCGAAGACATCTATATTTTTCTATATATGCACTTCCGAAACAAACGCGAATTGGATGTGTAACCTTTGGTTAAACATGGAAAGGGTGTGTAATTTCAGCTATTGCCTTTGTTAACCTTTTTGATCATTTGCCATCTAGATTACATCACTCTGATCCAGATATAGGCTGCGTTTCAAAATCTAGTTGGATTCCTATTAAGACTGCTTTTTGGAATAAATATATGATTCCCATAAAATGCTGTATAGGTAGGCAGGTCTTGATACAACCAAATTATGTTCGTTGGAGAAATAAAGTTTGTTGTTGGTTATGCTTGTTCTACTTAACAGTTACAGAAAAATCATGATCAACATTTAAAGCATCTTTCTGTTTGTTTAACTAACCATGTCTAGATCTGGTTTATCATTACTAGTCAGTGCAGTAAGCAACAGCCAATGAGGGGAAATAAACATTCCCCTAATACCTAATTTTGTCTCCTGTTCTTCGTAGATATAAAGTATTTATTTATTGATTTGTACATTAAAATTCTGGTGTTGTTGTTTGTTTTTTTTCTTCTTTCCTTTCAATACAGCGAGGTCAGCACCTCCCCTGCAAGCTACAAGGTGCCACAGTCTTATCTGCAAGAACGTATGCTGACAAAGCAGCAAGTAAGACTACTTATAGTAACAATAGATTATAATGCGATTACATAATCAAACCATCGGCCATGCTCCTCTATTAAAAAACTTTAATGGTAAGTTAAATCATATGAAAGTCAATGATGTAGGAATATTGAAATAATTCCACCCTGTCTTGTTATAGTTGATGCTGATGTCACAGTTGTGGGCTCTGGGCCTGGAGGGTATGTTGCTGCCATCAAAGCAGCCCAGCTAGGTTTTAAGGTATCAGGTTTTCATCCTGTAAGATCACATATATGTCATCAGCCTTCATTTGTTTGTGCTAGTAACATGCATCCTTCTTTTACAGACGGTATGCGTGGAAAAAAATGCCACCCTTGGAGGCACGTGCTTAAATGTGGGCTGCATCCCATCAAAGGTATGCGCTTTTAATGGTATAGTGAGTTTTGCTCGTCCTAACAAGCTTTTCACAATGTTTCTATCTATTTTCATAATGATTTGTTCTCATTTAAGGCTCTTCTAAACAACTCTTACTTGTATCACATGGCTCATGGGAAAGACTTTGAAAGCAGAGGCATTGAGAGTAAGTTCAAATATACAGATCACATGACGCGATAAGCCCACATTTAAATATTTTATCCTGACCTCTATGTCAAAGATTTACAGTGGCAAGAAATGGTATATGAACTTAGAATTACCTGCGTTTGTGAATAACTTTTGTCTTAAAATCTGGTTTGATCTTTTATCTAAGTTACACAATCTGTTTTAACTATTTGTTAAAAAATGTAATGCATCATTCAAACATTCACAAGGTAGGTTGGAAATAGTATGTAAACCCCAAGGATAATGACCTCAACCAAAGCTAATTAGAGTCAGGAGTTGGCAAACCTGGCATCCAATAAAGGAAACAAGATTTTTGGGTTAGAGCTACCTTGACTTATAAAAAGCACTCAAATATTGAGTTTGTTATTCACAAGAAGCATCTGTTGCCGTGGACCATGACTTACAAAAAAGAGATATCTGAAGACCTTCGATTAAGAATTGTTGCTTTGCATAAAGCTGCAAAGGGTTACAAAGTTATCTTGAAGAGCTTAGATATTCATCTGTCCACAGTTAGACAAACTGTCTATAAATGGAGACCATTTAGTTCTGTGGCTACTCTCTCTAGAATTGGCCATCCAGCCAAGATGACTCTAAGGGCACACCACAGAATGCTCAATGTGGTAAAAAAAAGAAACCTAGAGTGACAGCTAAAGACTTAAAGGAATCATTGGAACTGGTTAACATCTCTGTTCATGAGTCTACTATATGAAAAACATTAAACAGTCATGGTATCCAAGGCAGGAGACACCATGAAGGAAGCTGCTGCTTTCCAACAAAAAGATTACTACCTGCTGAAGTTTGACAGAAATCACTTTGACACTACACAACGCTACTGGGAAAATGTTTTGTGCCTGGGAAAAAGGCACTGCATACCAACATGAAAATATCATGCCAACGGTGAAGCACGCTCGTGATTTGGGGATGCTTCGGGGCCTGGAACCCATCATCGGGGGGAAAAAAAAGTTATCCTACAGTCTATTGTCAGGGTGGATGTGGGTGATGCAGCAGGACAATGACCCTAAACATCAAAGTAAATCTATTACCAAATGGCTTCTAAATAAGAACATCCATCTTTTGGAGTGGTCCAGACCTTAAACCAATAGAGATGCTGTGGAATAACCTCAAGAGGGCCATTCACACCAGATTCCTAAGAATATGACTGAGCTACTGAAAATGCTTGGTTGATGTTATTGCTGGTAAAGGAGGATCGACCACTTATTAAATCCAAGGGTTCATTTAATTTTTCATATCACTGAATATTTAATATGATGTGTTTTAATAAAGACATGAAAGATTATAATTGTTTGTGTGTTGTTAGCTTAATGACATTGTGCTTTGTCTATACTTGTAACTGATGCAGATGAGATCCCATTTTCTGATCAATTAATGCAGAAAACCAGCTAATTCCAAAGGGTTCACATACTTTTTCTTGCCACTGTATTTGAATGCTTTTTCTCTGGGAGAGGGCTTTTAAACTATAATAAATGTGTTTTGTTTACATGAAATGGTTTATATATGGTTTTTAAATTTGATTGGTGATCACTTAATGATTTACTGTGCATTAGTTCAGGGGATCTCATTGAACCTGGAGAAGATGATGGGACAGAAGAGTGGGGCTGTCAAAGCGCTGACAGGAGGAATCGCACACTTATTCAAACAGAACAAAGTGAGACTCATTTATTTCAATAGTGCTTTATTCCATACCTAAATCTGTTTTTCTTAATATTGAATAAAGTCTATCATAAATAAAGTCATACATTTTCTCTGACAGACTGCCACTGTGAACAATGTGTTTTAATTGAGTTAATCAATTCTGACATTTCTGGTATTATAGGTAACTCACGTCAATGGGTTTGGAATGATAACTGGTAAGAATCAAGTGACTGCAAAGACTGCTGATGGAGATCAAGTCATAAACACTAAGAACATCCTAATTGCCACTGGATCAGAGGTCACCCCTTTCCCAGGGATTCCGGTATATCTGCAATAGACAAGAGCGTAATTTGCGCAAAGCAACTTTATATAAATATTTACAGTTAGGGGTTGTGTCATGCTTGTAAACTATCATTTTAATCATCTTGTTTGCTCTTTTAAAAGATTGATGAAGATACGGTAGTCTCTTCCACTGGCGCTTTGTCCCTCAAGAAGGTTCCAGAAGAGCTCATTGTGATTGGAGCTGGAGTTATTGGAGTCGAGTTGGTGAGTGGCCTATTGGAAGGTTTGCAGATTTGAGTAAATTAGTTTGATTTGCCATTCCTATTACTGATCTGTAGGGTTCCCACGGCCATGGGAAACCATCAGGGTTTAAGTTGTGTTTTCCAGACTTAGAAAAGTCATTGACTTTTCTGTGACTTTTAGATTTTATTAATTCATAGATACTTCTGTAGTGAATATATGTTTGTTCATAGATGGTCATACATAATAGATATGCCATTGTTGTTGAAACTATCAGTCCGTGTTTTTTCATCTTCATTGTTTAAAAATCGTGTTTAATAGTGGAATTCCTACTATTCCAACTACATTACCCATGGTCCAGTGTAGAAAGTTCCACCAATCAGTACTCGCGTCAGTAGACGTGATCAAAAGTTTGCGCCGCGTAGCAGTGCAGCGGCTTCTCAGTTGTCGGCGTGCATACTAATCCCCTGTATAAATTGGTTTTAGTCTTTTGCCTATTAAATTATTTTATTGTATGTATATTTTATATAGGACGGTCCTGGTCCTGAGTACGTATTTCATTCTCATGTGTCAACATGTACAGAATGACAATAAATACCTTGAATGCCTCAGAGAACTGCATCCAACAAAGCCAGCCAAACAAATCCAGCAACGAGTGCCACTTCATGATGCACTGAGAATGATGCAATCGTCGGTCATCATACACCCTTTAAAGTTTTATCTGAATAATTTCCATTAAACTTCAAATATATTATTTCCATACCTATAATCAACAAGTCTATCAATTTTCAAATACTACTTTCCTTCAAATCAATGTTTGTAATGTTATGAAACCTCAGAGCTGGTTGTTATTTTTCTTGGCTCAGAACTGAAGGATTTTATGAAAAGCCTTTGCAAAAAAATGGAATAAGAAAACACATCTGGAACCAATGAAATGGTGGGCATTCACTGTTATGCTATATTGATTAAGTTTGCCAGTGTAAGTGAATACTTGTAATATTTGAGTATTGATTTATGCAGTGTAATGCAGATTCATTATACATTTTCTTAGGGATCTGTGTGGCAGAGACTAGGTGCCAAAGTCACAGCAGTAGAGTTCCTCGGCCATGTTGGTGGAATGGGCATCGACATGGAGATCTCCAAGAACTTCCAGCGAATTCTTCAGAAACAAGGCTTGAAGTTCAAACTGAGCACCAAGGTCATGGGTGCAACCAAGAGACCTGACGGCAAGATCGATGTGGCGTGAGTGCAGCGTTACTACAGATGCTGTCTATGATCCTAGGTTTCTTTAATGGCAGAACCTCTAAGGGCTTTTCATCTATTTCATTGTTTCTGCTTCTCAGTGTGGAGGCTGCTGCTGGTGGCAAGAATGAGATGCTCACATGTGATGTTCTGTTGGTGTGCATTGGTCGCCGCCCCTTTACCGGTAACCTCGGCCTTGAGAGTGTCGGTATTGAGCTGGATAACCGTGGAAGAATCCCAGTCAATGGCCGCTTCCAGACCAAAGTGCCAAGGTAAGGAAGTTTAAAAGTAGTTTTCCTGCTTTAAATGAGACAACATTCAAAGTGCATTTAGAGAGTAGTATGATTTCTTTAATGTGATTGTTTTCTGAGCAAAATAGAATACTTGGTGGGAAATAGTGTAGGGTGGGACTTGAGATTTGATTGGATCGCTATTTGATGGCTAGAACCAAATGAAACTTTTGTTATGCCATTCAGAGGCAGAGAAAGTTTTTTGATAAAATTTTATTAAAGCAAACATTTGCAAAAATATGCACTGATGAATTATGAACAAGAAGGCCAGGGACATTTATTAAGAAAGAAATGAGGACCAATTTTACGTGTGACTTGCTTAAACTATACACTACTACAAATATCAGTATGCTTTCTGAAGTCCTAATTTCCTAATTTGTTTTTCTTATTTCTTTATAGTATCTATGCTATTGGAGATGTGGTAGCTGGACCCATGTTGGCACACAAAGCTGAGGATGAGGGTATTATTTGTGTTGAAGGAATAGCAGGGGGAGCCGTCCATATCGACTACAACTGTGTCCCCTCTGTCATTTACACACACCCTGAGGTCGCCTGGATTGGCAAGACAGAAGAACAACTCAAAGATGAAGTGAGTAGGGTAAAGGGATTTCAAAAGTACTGGTACTTTGATACCAAGTTGATGCTAAAGTAAAACAAAGATAAGTCTTTCTACAGTATTGGTAATTCAGAGGACCATTTCAATTTGGTACTCTAGCACTCACTGACATACCACTGCTTTTAAATGTTCATAGTTGTCCATACATCTACATCATACATTTACACATTGTAAAGAGCACCCGTGCCTAATATTTGTAGTAAAATACTTTCCCTGACATTCTATCCATTTTAACTGCTGCCTGCCCTTAAGGACACCATGAAATAACTTTTTGTTAATTTATTTGTTTTCCTATTAAAACTGTAAGTTGTGTTGGGACATAATCTATTGCCGTGTTCCATGCGAAGTCAGAGGCTGGCATAATTCAGTTTAAAAACCCCACTTCTGATCTCAAAGCTCACCAGTCAATCATATGGGATGGTATAATATTCACACCACACGGTGGTGCCGTAACTCATCAATAAAATTGTGTTCTTATGCCAATTATGGGTTGCATTCACTTTAAAAACAACAAGAGAAAAGTGTAAAATAAGGTATAATTATATTTTGCATTATTGAATTTAAAGGGATAGTTCATCCAAAAATGAGAATTCTCTTGTCATTTACTCATCCTCATGCCATCCATAAATTATCCTGTAAAAAGTAATCCATAAATCTCCAGTGGTTAAATCTATATCTTCAGAAATGATAGGTGTGGGTGAGAAACAGATCAATATAAAAAAGTCCTTTTTTTTACTGTAAGTTCTCCCTGTTGCCAAAAACGAAAGAAGAAATATTGATCTGTTTCTCACCCACACATATCACATATCATATAACTTCTGAAGACATGGCTTGAACCACTGGGGTCGTGTGGATTACTTTTATGCTGCCTTTATGTGCTTTTTGGAGCTTCAAAGTTCTGACCATTATTCATTTTGATTGTATGGATCTACAGAGCTGAAATCTTCTAAAAATCTGTGTTCTGCAGATATGACTACTGGCATATAGATGTTTCATGGAGTCTTTAAGTTAAACATTGTCTTTTTTTTGTGTGCGATCCACTGTAATTCTCCCATAACGTATGTCACCAATTATGAGTAACTGCTGTGTTTTGCAGGGCGTACCTTATAAAGTGGGCAAATTCCCCTTTGCGGCTAACAGCAGAGCGAAGACGAATGCTGATACAGATGGACTTGTGAAGATCCTCGGCCACAAGGACACCGACAGGATGCTGGGAGCACACATTCTGGGATCGGTAATAATCTTTTTGCCTTTTTTGTTTCAGTGTAGGAAATAACTTTTTAATAATATGATGATTCATGTATGAACATTACTTTTTTGCAGGGAGCAGGGGAGATAATTAATGAGGCTGCATTAGCTATGGAGTATGGAGCATCATGTGAGGATGTTGCAAGAGTGTGCCACGCCCACCCTGTACGTGTCTCTTGTGTAGTGCTTTTCTGTATTGTAAAGCATTCTGATTAATGAGCACTAATCTTTGCTTTGCTTTAAAATACCAGCTTTTTTGAACATTATTTTCTGTGTGTTGACCAACTTTTTCTCTTTTCCCAGACTGTGTCAGAGGCCTTCAGGGAAGCTAACCTTGCTGCTTCTTTTGGAAAAGCTATCAACTTTTAGATTTTCCGCACATACACATGTATATAAATGTCTGCTGCATATTTTTATTTCCCCCCTAACAGTCTACACACTTTATGGAGTTTCTCTCTGGGCTTTCAGATGTACCCTTCATGCAAACATTCTGAATAAACCTGTAAAACATTTAGTATGTTATTTAATTGTCCTAATAAAGGAGTCTGGGCCCTATGTTGAACTTTGTCTTCTTGAGCAAAATACCATTTGGAGTTTATAAATCAGTGTAGATCACTGATGGATTTCATGCTGATGGACATAAATGTGACAAGAGTTTCCTAAAACCGAAGTTGGCTCGATTGAAAAAACATGGTAAATTAAGAGTGACCTCATAATGCTGTTTTAGTTCTTGCTTTCATTAAGTGAGATGTGCTTTTTGCACAGTTTTGACGGATGTATGATACAAATGGATCAAATAAATGTTTGAAATTGTTTAAAAATGGTTCTCTTATGTTTATGATTTCTGGTAGCTCTTAATCTTAAGGGTCATTTAATCTCTTAACAAGGATGGTTTAATATTTGAATGGTTACATTTATTGGGATTTTTGCAGTTCTTTCATTTATCATCCATCAGTTCTAAACTACAAATAGTAGAAAGACTGGTCTGCAATCTTGTGTGCTGAAGCTCAAAGCTACATTCAATGACATAAAATTAATTATCAACTTGAGTCCTTCATAAACCTCTAAAAAGCTGTTAGATGAAGAATGATTTTGGCAGTTGATGTTAGGACAAAGTCTTGTTGCACTCTCTATAAATTACATAGTAGATTCCAGCACCGTGAACCCTAATGCTCATACAAATTTGTTGAGTATGTGGAACTTTTTCTTTTAGTTAAAAAAATTGACTTCTTTTAAGTAACCTGAATAATTTTTTGTT